>VWYP01005097.1:37544-97193 GCA_013400435.1 Pycnonotus jocosus | reverse complement strand
GTGTGTGTGTGTGTATGTGAATTGGGTTTGTTGGGAGTTTTTTAAATTGCTTTGGTGTTTTTAATTTTTTTTTTTCATCACTGAAGTTAACATACAGCTACAAATTCCTGCAAATAAAGTTTAGTATCAAAATATTTTTTGCAATTTCTCCTCTTTCTTAGACATCCTATCATATGAGCATTTGTTCTAGGACTAAGTGCAGTGCTGGAAGTCCAGAGTTTGAGCTGCATTTGCAGGTGTGCCACTGAATTACTGAATAGTGGGAAAGAAGTAAATTTTGTCTCTGCTACTTCATCAGGAATTGATAAAAATGGCTACTTAAAATCTTCAGGAAATTACTATGTGGAAAGCCATACATGATCGCAGTGAAAGCTTCTGGCCTATACTGCATTATTTTATGAATTTTACTACTTTGGAAAAGTGCTTTAGGATCTCTGTATTTTACTAAGGGATTCCTTTTGTTGGTAATAGAAAATGTGATACTGAAATTCTGCAATCTCACCTAGTATCATTATCTGATACATTCATAGTTCTGCTAATTCTGTGTTCCTTGGAACTGTTTACAATAATGAATGGTCCAGATTTTTGGCTAGTATCACATGATCAGGCAGAGGAAAAAAAAAAAGACCCATCAGAATGGACTGATGAGCTGTTTTGAAGGATGGCTGGTGTGTGTGCTTACTGCTCAAGATACTGTGATGTCAGTGAATGCAAAGTGCCTGCTGAAGTGAATAGTACCAAGAAATTTCCAGAGCTTAACCTGGTCAAAATCAAACAGACATTTAGGAGAATTTTAAGAGATCATGACTGTAAGCATAACAGCAGTAGCTAGCAGTCCTCCTCAATTCTATTATTTGAGTGTGATTAACATTCCATTAATGAATAGTTAACTGACAAAATTGCAGGAACAGATTTCTTTGCAGTTAGCTCAAAAGGTGAAGAGATGGTTTACACTCTTGTTCTTCACAGCTAGATACAGTTGTGGAACAGGATGCTTGTCTGATTAGAGACTGGATTACAAATCTGCTGATCAGTGTGGAGTAGCAAACTTAGATCCTATCACTACTTCCAGTTTGCAGAATACAGATGGTAATTTTTAAAACCTGTGAAGGACAATTTTTTATTTGGAATTGTGTACATTAATTAAATAATTGTATTTTCAAATGGATAATTGTCATTAACAAATTCAATTACCCTATCAGCATATATAATTTTAATTATGCATGCAAATGGAGTACATGATCACTAAATTTTTTAAATCTTATATCTGGCAAGGCCAAAGATATATTTAAGGTAGTGCTTTCTTGTGATTCTTATTACGTCTCATCTTCTACTTTGTATTGTTTAGAACCAAGTTTCATTTTTTACCTCACAAGATAGTGAGAAAATTCTCCTATGAGCCTTTCTTCTAATTTCTTCAAACAATTTTTTGCTCAGTATTTAATATTTATTTGTTTATTTATTTTTAAATTCTTATACAAATGTGAATGTTATCACTGGCCTGGGATGCCAGCATAACATGCTAGCTCCTTTTGATTTGGGCTGTCAAGATGAACAGTGGAAGGTTTCCCTAAACTCAAACTATGGTTGGTGTGATGCAAATATATAAATCATATATTTAGATTTTTTTTTCCTTTTGTATAAAGCTGGTGGTTTATCTTCACTGTCCCTTATGTCCCCATCAAACATTTTCCATCTTTTTAATAGTGACTGTTTCCCAGTGCAGAGCCAAGGAATTTCTTCCCATTCTTTCTAGTTCATCTTTTAAATCTTTCTGAAAGTGATAGGTATTCTGAACATACTAGAAATAGACACTGAACCTATCTTTGAATCCAAATTTATACTAATGGGCAAATTAATGCTAGAATTTAATCCCTCAGGCAAAAATTATTTCTGAACCATTTTGTTTCTAACAGTGTGTGAGGTGAGGGCTGGAGGAATGGGTTCTTCAATCCTGGTATTCCAGATAAAGCCAAAACTCAGCATTGCATTTATCTGGAATGCAATGCTTTCTGTAAAATATCTTAGTTTCTATTTTATACACAATAATGAAGACCCAATACATAGTCTTCAATGTATCCAGGAGAAGACAATGCTTTCTCTTTACTCAAAATACATATTCCTGGTGAAGAGTTTCATTGGGCAAAATAACAGAACTGTTGACCTCAGTCTTGTTCCCATGAATGCAGAAAATCTTTCCAATATTCTGGATTCAAACCAGAAGTAGTTTGAATTTCTTATAAAAAACCTGTGTGGAGCATGGAAACTGAGTTCAATGCAGAAGGTTCATTTATAGCATGGATTGCTGAGATGCACACATCGCTTAGACAATTTAAGAATTCTGTAATTGACATTTTGTAAGTAGTAAAGTCAAGAGGTAGAGATATATTAATATTGCAGTGAAAATTAAGTAAGTAAAACGGGACAAAATAATTGCATGCATAAATGAGCACTGTGGTCAACTGAATAATTTTGAAGCTGGCTGTGAGTCCTAGCTCTGTGTTGTATAAGGACTTTTACTGTCAACTATAGATGGAATATATCTCAGATACCAAATGTAGCAGATGTCTGTAAGTTATCTCTGATTTTTGAACCATGTGTACTACTATGAGGAAATGTTCCCATTAAATCAATCACAAGCTGATTAAAAACTTGTATTACTGAGCTTTGAAAAGTACTGCACTGAACATAAGGACACAAAATAAGTACATTTTATTAAAAACTGCATGAAGGGCAGAAAGAAACTGGTGTTTCTAAAACTGAAAGACTGTCCTTGACATTTTGGGGAACTGAATCTGTGATTGTAGACTAGAGCATGACAATCTTGTTGACTACATCTAGTTCAGAAGGAAGCATAGTAACTGACTATTCAAGTACATAAGAAAATACAGATTTTTTTTTTTTTTTTTTTTTTTGTGTAATTTACCTCAAGTGCTGGCTTCTTCCATGTCAGGTTCTGATTGTATCCACAAGACATCACAGATAGGGCTTTGAGGAAGCATGTCTGGAGATGAAAATGCTGTCAAGAGACACACAGTATAGCTGCAAGAAAAGGTCTGTCTCAATCTCTCATATCAGCCTCCAAATAGTGTCTATTTTAGGCTAGCTTTAGAAGGGGAGCAGGATAGACTTGGAAAAATATTCACTGGCCTATGGTAACAATAAAGTCAGATACCAGTAGAATGTAAAGGAAATGAAATTTTTATCTTTTGAAGTAACAAAAGAAAGTAACACAAGAAAAAATTAATTATGGAAAGCCAGAACACTTAGAACAATCTTTAAAGAGAGATGTTTTGGTCAAGGTACTCAATGTTCTTGTTTAACTGAGTGACTTTTTAAAATCAAATATCCCATTCATATTCAAAATTCTTTTGAAGGATATTCTTTCTTCAATCCATATTTGGTTGTTCTTGACTTTCAGATATCTCACATGAAAATACAAGCAAGTTATGATGGTACAGAAAGTTCTTGGGTTCATATTTGCAGTTTTATCAGACAAAATACACTGGCGTGACTCAAATTTGAAGAAAGGAAAAAAAACCCTACAAGCTGAGAAATAACTTAATGAAATAAATTCCATGCAAAAAAATTTGCACATCTGAAAAAAAACCCCAATATGGTGAGATGGAAAGATCAGTTGTAATAAAGTTATGACAACTACCAATGAATCCATGCAATTAACAGCAAATGAAGAGGGTTTTTTGTAATTGAGAATGGTTCAGAGAAAAATCTATTTCACCAAAACCTGAGATCTATCAAATTGATATGAGATACACTCTTGCAAAGATATTTCATGGCTATGGTTAAAACATCAACAATGAAAGTGAAAAAATTGAGGTATCAAAATGTGACAAATACAGTCATGAGAATCTAGTGAGCACAAAGCTGTTTCCAGAGTCTTCCAATGCCCATACAAATATGGGCAAAATAAACAGATTTATTAAAGTCAAATACTTGTATTTTGGTGTGTTACAGACAGAAGCCAGTGCAATGAATAAAAACAGTACAGAATATGTCTAAGATAAACTAAATGTTCTTGCTTTATTTCTGTACTGGGTTAGCCATAAAAATTTTAAATCCTAAGTTATTGTATAAATTTGTATAAATTTACTTTTTGGTGCTGATGTATTTGACAGAGAAGGAAATATGTGGAGCTGCACTTATTCTCCCACAAGCTGTCTGTAGCAGTCTCTAACTCACTGGTGATGAGGAGCCAATATTAAGACTCAGGCTCTGTGTCAGTCAGACTGTTCTTGTGTTGCTGGCTCTGTGTTGAACACAAAAAATCTCCTGAAGAAAAAGGGAGAGAAGACCGGTGACGCCGCTTATCAGCAGCGAATGAAGGAGTTTTCAAGATATACTGGGAGTTTACCTGAATTTGTATGATGTTGTTACTATTAACATCAGCTTTAACATTGGTATTAATGTTGACATAGATGTAACTATAAGATCATGGAAGCAAGTGAAAATCTTCTTGTTCATACTAGTTTTTGATTTAAGCTATTAAGACTTGTGTTGTTGAGCCTGAAGAGATGATGGTTCCACTTCTGGCCTCCCCCTGCTTGTTTTATTGACAGTCCTGAAGAGATGATGGTTCCACTTCTGGCATTCCCCCTGAGTATTTGATTTACAGTCTAGTTGCACCTGATGTCTGTGTTTTGGGGCTTTATTGCATATGGACCAATGGCTGTGGGAACAAGTTCAGTGCTTTCAACACAGGAATGTCATTCAAGGGAAGAATAAACAGCAGGAACAGATGAAGTGCTAAGCAGCCAACTGCTAAGACTGCTTTCTTGGAATAATTTTAGCCATTAAAAAAAAAAAAAAAAAGGAGGGCAGTGAATAAAAACACTAAAATAATAGAAGAGGTACTTCTCATTAGAATGAGCTTCAAAGATTTCTGTAAAACAAAATGGACTTTCTTCTTTCAAAAATATAGCAAATACACTGCATCAAGAATAAGATCCTCTCCACAGCAATAGTACACATTGCTTTGATATATTCTGGGGAGCAATGCTTTGAAGAATCTGGAGTTCAAAAGTTAAAAAAAATCCTCCCATACTGTGATGTATAGCAATTTTTTGACATTTAATAAGCTTTTCCTGGAGACATATTGCTTTTCTTGTCAACATTTTTTTTAATAGGAAATAGCATTTAATAATGGAAATAAAAAAGGAAAAAAATTAAATTTGGAGCAGCATGCTTACCTGTGGAATTCTTGGCTGAAAAATATAACTTTGCTCTTTGACTTAGAATCTGTCAATGTACTGATCAAAGATTTTACAGTTTACACTGGGCAAATTGTTTCAGATTTCCAAGCTTTAAGATTTCACCAGCAGCGAAGGATCTGGAGTACATGTCCTATGAGGAGCAGCTGAGGGAGCTGCTTATTTAGCCTGGAGAAAAGGATGCTCAGAGGGGACCTTATCACTCCTTAGAACTGCCTGAAAGCAGGCTGTACCCCGGTGGGGGTTGGCCTCTTCTCCCAGGCACCAAGTGACAGAACAAGAGGAACTGGCCTCAAGCTGTACCAGGGAAGGGTCAGTTTGGCCATTAGGAAGAACTTCACAGAGGAAGAAGCTCTTCACAAAAAGGATGAGTATATTATTGGAACAGGCTGCCCAAGGATGTGATGATGTACCATCCCTGGGGGTGTTTCAGGAAAGGCTGAACATAGCACTTAGTGCCGGGGCCTTGTTGAAATACTAATGTTTGTTCATAAGTTGGACTCAAGGGTCTCAGAAGTCTTTTCCAACATAATTGATTTGGTGACTTCTTTATAAAGCTAACAATATTTACTTTGAAAGGTACTTCTTGCAGTATTTCCCAACCCATCACTTTTAAGAGCTGCAATGCTCTAAAACCCAGTCCATTGCATTTGCTATATAATTTTAATTGGATGCAGTAAATATGGTGTCAGTTTATCAATACTACAAGTATGTGGATATACTGGGTAAAACCAATTTGTCTTGCTTTTGCTCTGTCCCATGGATAGGAACTATTTCTGAAGGGGAAAATAAAAATGCAATTTTCACATTATTGATTTTATAGTCTATGCAAAAGTAACATGATAACGGACAGCACATTTTCAGAATTAGCAGTGTAGAGGTCTATACAGGAGGAAATACAAACAGGGACACATTGAAACATCTTGCTGTTTTTAGCAGCAATATGGAAAGGACAATATGAAACAGAAACATCAGGGCTGGTGTTTACCATTCTTTATCTTTTAGAGAACTCCACCACATCCAATTTTTTAATGCTGAAGGCAATTTGGGTAGCCAAGAATGGTGTGCCAGGGACAAAGAACAGCAAACTTACAATATTAGTCCTGTGATTATGAGGACATCATTCTGCCCTCCACCTTTCTTGAAACAAAACAGTCAAATAAAAAACCAAACGTTATTTTGAAAATTTATTATAGACAGGCTGAGCAATACTACAGATTTTCCAAATGCCAGAAGCACATTCTATAGGGAAACGAGTCAGTGTCAACATAAGATTAATTTCCTTTGAACACCCTCTTTTCCCTTGAGAAAATAAAACAATGTGATTGATATTGATTCAAAAATATGTTCTTTTTGAAAAACATTTTAAAGTTAGAGCTACAAAGGCATGTGTAATTAATCAGAACAATAAAGTGAAATTTTGAATGGAAGACCTTCATGCAGCTGAGAAGAAACAGAAAAAACACTTTTTCATATCGAACAATGTGTTTTATAAAAGCCTTGGTTTAATAAACAGGTCCAAGAAAGTGATTCACAGCATTTAATTTATTTGACAAGTTAATTTTCTGTTCTTTCTCATTGGGAACCTAAATGGAGACATATTTTTTGTTTTGGAAAAGATATTCATTTATTTATTATTATTATTTAATTTTTTAAATGTACCAATGATGCAAAGTTTTCAGGGAGTGCAAAAACTGTATTTTGTACTGTGATATTTCCATATTTCAAAATTATGATTGTATCTTATGAATTCCATCATATTCCTTCTGTTCTGTGACTTTTTAAAAAGATCTGTGAGATGTCTGTAAGTTGTTTTGAGCAACATCCCATGTTGACTTAATATTAATTTCAATGCAACTGCTCCCATGTGCAAGTGTTTAACATTTGATGTGTGAGATAACAGTGTAAAACTTCAAGTGTGGGGATTCGGCCTTATCCAATGGAAATCAGTGAGAGTTTTTCCACTGATTTCAGTGGCAGTGGATCACTGCTCCTGCGAGCATCTGATGAAAGAAAACTTAAGTGCATAAATGTACATGGGTCGTGGTGACAGATGGGATGTGAAGAGAGTTGAACAAGTACTTAACAGAGTTTTTGTTAGGAGTCATATTGATTAACTGCCTAGAATGACCTAAGTTTAATTTGGTTAATATTTTTTTCTTAAGTCCATAAACTTGATGCTTGCTATTCTATACCATCACTCTGATTCAATTTGCTTCAGAAGTGGTGAAACTGTGAAACAGGAAAATCTTCTTCAGCATGTGACTAGGACAGTCCTTATTTCAGGCAATTTGTCAGCCTCTCCTATCACACAGTACAGTTAAGTGTCTGGGTATGAGGGTGTTTGGAAAGGAAGAAGCACCTGTTTTTTCACACAGAATGAAATCTGTCCATATTTTATAATACCACTGGCAAGAGGTAATCCAACCATAAGCTTTTTGGACAGCCTGGCTCTTCCCATTTCATTGGAAGATGCTGCTTTCTTTTTTGGAGGGTTGGATAATAATCAGGGATAATGTCTCAGCCCAGAGTACTGTGCACTGGCTGGATAGATAGCAGAGAATTTGCTTCCAGGAAGATTTGACAAATTGCAGCAGGAGACCTCTTTGTTATGTGTGATTTTAATACACATTTGAATCTTCAGAAAAACATGAAATTCTGGGTTAAATTTTTGCATAGATTTTAAAAAGAAAAACAGGGTACAAGATTAAATACTACTAAATATTACTTACCATCAGGCAGTATCTTCTTAAGTATGATTTTATTCCAGTCATTTCATTTGCAGAGATGTAAGTATAACTGTCTGATGGTTTTGTGACATTTGATGAGGCTTTCAGTGGCACATACCTGAAACACCAATGGTCAGAACTGAGGTGCATGGATGTCACACCGTGAAATAACTTCACTGCACCTCTCTGTCTTATACCCAACAAAACATTGTTTTTCTGTAAATGTCTTAGCCATTTGAGTTGCTTACAAAGTTTAAAAGAATCAAGAATATGGCTTAATCATTATAAATTAATGGGATAATGTAAATCCCATAGTTTTTCTTATGCCACTTGAATTTGAGCAGAAAGTTTAACACAATTGAATTAAAATAATAATGTTTCTTGGTGACTTTTTCAGAGAGTGTCAGTGGAAAAGGCTATGTGTGTCTGACATGTTGCGTCCCAGGACACAGTTTACTGATATTTACACACATTCTTTAGCTAAATCAAAAGGGCCTGCTCTAAAACCTGCTATGGACACACATTCACGTACTCTAATTTTCAAGAAAGGCACATATCTACTGAATGATATAGGTCAGCTGGACTTTCTCCAATTTCATTTCATTCTTGTCTTAGAGGTGAAGTTCTAAAAAGTCTTGCTGAAAAACATGAAGTGCTTCAGTAAAGACCAATCTCAGAATCTGTGAGAGGAATATTTCTTTCTGTCTCCATTCCACTTTATCTTTGTCTCACACTAGTATCATGACCTGTAGTTTAAAGCACATTTTATTCAGGTGGAGTCAAAACATGAGTTATACACTGCATTGATTTACCTGAATAAACAACCAGGAAANTCAGACCTGAGCACCAGGTGTCTCCGCCCTGGCTATGTCCTTTTATTTTACAAATGGGTTTTCTGAAGCGAATGCAGAGTTACGGGAAAAGAGAAAAAAAGAAAAAGCCTCTGCTCGAGGCTTCGGGGTTTTAGGTCTGAGATTTGAGTTTAACAAATATTTCATACACGAATTTATACCATATTCCCCACAACACTAAACCACAGAATGGAATAACAAGAATCTGAAGACATAATTATCCCAACTCTTTTAAAGAGAAAAAGGATTTTTAAATTCTTTAATCATCCTTGGAAACTGTTTACTTGAGTCTAATCAAAACTACTGATACATAATGAGATTAGCTCTGTTGGTTAGAGCATGGCCCTAGTAAGAGCAAGGTTGTGGCTTAGGTCTCTGCATGGGCCATTCACTTTGGAGCTGGACTCAATGATCCTTGTGGTTCCCTTTCAATGGAAAATATTCTGATACTGTGACTGATACTAATACTGTGATCTGTGACTTTTTTTCCTAAGTAACTGTTCATAGAACTTCTCTCTGCTCAAATTTACAAATGAATTCCTAACAGCTTTTCAGACATTTTGCAGTTAATTGGATTAGTCTTTTCATGGTCAACAAAGATTTCAGACTGAGAATCAGTCCCTACTGTCTCAAACATTATGGATACTCTCATCATGACATTTGAGTGCTAACAGCTCCAGTTACGACATTACCAGAGGTTGTTCCTGTCTCTTCAATAGCAGAAGCACTTTGGTCCAAGCATAACCTGAAACCCTCACCTTTTTTTCCATGCAGACCCAAACCTCATTATTACCTTCACTGCTAAGAAGCTTATCTTATATAGTTGGCTGTGTGTGTAGTGAACTGTGAATGTTTTCCATTAGAGTTCCAGTTCAAACTGTTGCTGCAATTCGCATTCCCCCTTCAGTAACGAAAACTGAATCTATGTTTGAAATACAAATATGCTTAATCTAATTGCAAAGTACAAATATTTTTATTGTTATACAATACATATTAACAATTGGCATTTTCAGTTTACCAGGCCAGTGTTATAATCTGTTCCTGGTCTATTTTCAGACAGATAGCTTTTCATACTAAGTAAGAAATTTCCAATAATGGCATCTTTTGTTGTTGTTGTTATTATTGTTTTTCTGCCACTAACAGAAGACTAAGGACTTACAGAAAAGAAACAAAAATACTGCAAATATTTTTATTCACCCAAAATAATATCAAGATTCTTACTTCACTTCCTACTTTGCAGAAGTTGTATTTCCAGCTACTATTATAAATTATTTGTATGTCTTAAGCAAATAAGATATTTATTATTGATTGTGCTACGGCATGCACTGTCATAGCATCTTTTAAAAGAAAGATTATTTAAATTGACCTGTGTAAGATGTGCACTATAGTTAAGCTTTAATGGAATTTAACAAGGTAACATTTGAGCAGCTGTCACTGGAATGGAATTGTCCTGAAGATTTCTAAATCAAGTTATTTCAAATTTAAGTAGTTTTAATAAAAAATTTGCCTGCTAGCTACGACAGGGAATTGCAACTCAACAATATTCTTAGATTTTGTCCTCAGTGGCAAATTCTCCGTTTCCAGCCTAATCAGTATAATAAAAACTTGCTACAGTCTTAGGTGTATCATAAGAATTAATGCTTGAAAAAGAGATATTCTCCATTGACTGATCAATGTATGTTTACTCACTCAGTAGCAAACACACAGCTAATGAAAGAGAAACATTGCTGAGTTCCTGAGGGGATGCTGTCCTGGAGCCAGAGTAGGAGCCCTGCCATTGGCATCCACGTGTTCAGCAGCTCAGACTCTGGCAGCAGGAATGTCCCTGTGACAGCTCAAAGGAAAATTCTGCATCTTTGCTGAATACCATGATGAAAAGCGGTGTAATCTTAAAGGCTTGTATATGGTGGTTTCTTGTTTCAGATATACAAAATGCCAAGAACAATCTGTTTTGATCAAGCTGTCAAAAATTTATGCCATAGTATTTGACCATGAGTTCTATACACTGAAAATCTGAGGAGATGTATCTCTTCTTAAAATGCTGTTGGCAAATTTCTCATTTCAAATAACTGACAGGGTACTTCACAATCATTTGTTTTTATCTGCTTATAAATTTTATCTTTCTATATATGGTTTTAGTTTTAAGTGCCAAAAGAACCAGCTTGACTGATTAGATGGAAAGTTTGACATATATAGCTTGAATGCTTTTCATCAAAATTATTTGCTATCTTTTCATGTGACTTTCTTCACAAGGAAAACTTTAACCAAAAACAGGTCAACTGTCTTTATGTTCCAATTTGAATGGCTGATCACATTCTCTCTTTGTAAAGCTTTATTTTAGCATTCTCCTTCCTTCTTCCTTTCCAAAATTATTATGCCATACTGTTGAAGCACCTGCCATATTGATTTCCTTTCAATGCTGGGTGAAAATAGTTCTAGTTTTGTGAAATGATTCATATGTGCACACAGTATTTCAAGCACAAAATGTTTATTAGAAATGCAAGGTTTTATATAACTGTAATCTCTCATTACAACGAAATGTTACTCCAGAACAACTGTACTTAAAGATAAACAACCCATGGGCCGAGCCCAAATTATTATTTGAAATCAAGTAACGAGATCCTTTCATAATATATGCAGCAAATAAGTATATGTCAAAACAAATACCTGGGAAGTTTGCAGTGCTAATAATTTTGCTAGTTTTTGCATGAATACTTAATATAAAACAAACAACAAAAATTTACAGCATTTGTTCCAAGAAAAGTATGGTTTGGGATTTTTGTTTGTTTGGTAGCTTGGTTGGTTGTTGGTTTTGTGGGGTTTTTTTGTTTAGTTGGTTTCTTTTTCATCCTTATTATTGTGTTATTGTGTCTGGATAAAATTTATGTTTTCTTTAAAGTGCTCATTGCAGATGTTTTAAGAAAAAAATATAAATACGGATTCTACTGACCTTCAACAAAACTGGTTTATACCTACCTCCTACCTAATCGTTTAAGCAGGTCCCAGGTTTGGAGCACAATTCCTCTTCAAATCTAATCCTAAATATCCAAGCTGGTATCTTGAAATCAGGCTAAGCTGAGACATGTATTTCCTCCCAGTGAGCTTCTTATCTTCAAGTCTGTAATTTCATATATGTCTGTATTTTCTGCTTGAAATACCATTCACATCATAGGGGAATTTATTTTAACAAAGCCTCCAACTCACAGTGGGGGCCTGATTTGCTGTGTTGTAGGGTACAACAGTTTGTAACAGCAAGCCAAAACAAGGGATTGTTTTCATGTCTAGGCATTTGTTCCTAAGAGATCTTTAGTTTCATTGATTATCTTGTGTCAGTGTTCTGGGGCAGACTGTGAAATGACAGAGCTGGCAGAATAGAGCCAGAGGCACTAGGAGGAATACCTTAAATAACTAGGGGCACTTCAAAGCTAACATCATCCTACAAATAAACTTAATGAGATGATGTGCCTAAGGAATCAGGGGATTTTAAGTACTTGATTGACACTTCCTTGAAAGTAATTTCTTTATTTATAGATCTTAGCCAACTGCAAGTTTTTACTTTTTATTTTCTCTTTCTCTAATTCTTCTCAGATTTAAGATTACTGAAAACCACCACTAGCACACATATAACCAAATGCAGTTGGTTGATGAAAAAGTATTTTAATAAATCCAGGCTTACATAGTACAGATGTTTGACTTGCAATGGTTTTAAACATTTTCAAATAAAACAAAGAATTACTTTCAAGTAACAATGTACACTGAAGTTTTGAGAAATCTCAACTTGCACAAGGAAGAACTTTGAGAAGCCTGAAAAACAAAAAAGTTTTGATTACACTTTCGGAATAATACCTTTGTAAATACTTGTGTCAATAAAGGATACATTTTTTGTAAGACATAAGTAAGTGTGTTTTCATCATGGAGTTATTCAGTACCAACACTTCCAGTTTACATAGGACTCGCTCTACATGCAGAATAGTTGAGGAGAATATGAGAAATACTTTTACCAGCTCTTGAAAGGAGGTGGGAAAGAGAAGAATATTTTTTTTTCTTCCAGGAGGTGTCAGAAAACCCGCAGAGAATACACACAGCACTCTTCTGTTTATTCCTGAATAATACTGAATTTACTATGCATAGATATGCAGTAGTAGAATGTACACAGATTGTAGCTTTTGCCAGAGCTCCATAAGAGCAGGATTTCTGAATGTCCAGTATCTGGGTAGGAAGTTCCCATCTGCAAATGTTCATAGAGAAACCATCATTCACGCGAAAAAACAGGATAGGTCTGGGAAAAGTGGATGTTTGTTTTATGCCTGTGAGAGCCAAGTCACACACAAAGCATGACTGAAATTAGAATGGTCAGCACAAACATAAACCATGTCTACCTTGCTTCGAAATAAAAACCTGTCAGTGAGAAGTTAAAACTGATCCTGTGTGGAAAGTGACAATTAAAAAATAAAGATAAAGGAAAATGAAAATAATTCTTTAAAAAGCTCACTGGGAAGGGAAAAGAATGTGTAGCTGAGTGAGGTGCTGTGACTAAGAATATTGCCTGAAACATTGGAACAGCAGATAAAGATGCCTGAGGATTATGACCTACTAATGAATGAAACTGGAATATGATAACATGTTTTTACATCCTAAACCAATATTAACATTACACAGCTGAGAATTCTGGCATCCACACACAGCACTGGAATCAGACTTGTTAACTAAAGACAGGCTTATTTGTGGCACATGTGATTAAAGCCTGCAAGGGGGATTGTAAAGAAACAGATCTAACTCCACAGAAATGTCTTTAAACACCAAATATGGCTGAAACGTGCAGAGAAATGCTCAAAGCAGTGCTCAGAGAAAGTGCAGATAATTAAAATAAGAAAGTCCAGACAAAAGACATAACAGATTAAAAAAAATAGAACACTTGCCAGTTTCAATTTATAATATACAACGTCAGGAAACTATGGGAAAGGTAAAATTAAGTGCACTTAGTTCACAGGAAATGGTATAAATTATATAGAGAATATAATCAAATCCTACTTTCAAAATGGCAAATGAAAACAAACTTCAATATACAGGGTCTTAGGACCCAGAGACTTCTAACTAAGAAAAGGGATATTGGAAATAATGCTGAAAACTCTTATGAAGAGAAAAATAATTTCAGTAAAGCCGAACTGTTTCAAAATGCTGTGCTGTAGAAGTGAGCTGCCAATCATGCAATGCCCCAATGCAGCTATTACCTCAAACATTAATTTAATTCCAGCTGGATGGTGAAGCCATTGCAATGCATTCCAGACACAGTTCCAAAGAGCAAAACTTGCCTGAAGTAATCTGACCAGGTGCTGTGGATGTGCGACAAAATGGTTCTGTGACTCCTGAGTGAAAACCTATTGCTGATAAGAAACCTTTAAAAAGCAAAATACTATGATTATGAGATCTTATTAAGCAAAACAGACGTAAACCACAGAAACAGATGTTTCACTATAGTGCTAAACCAGAATGTTCACAGCAGTTAGTTCAGTTCAACCTTCTAATATAATATGTAGGGTATATTTCAAGCAGCTGGAAACAAAGGCTGAACAGAACTAAAAAAAACCATAATTTTTTTGGCAAGAGGAGGACACGCAGTTTTAACATCCCTTTAATTGTTAGTATCCTACTACTACGTCCTTCCTTTCTCTGATGGCATGTGCTTATAGTGAGGAATTTCACCTTCTTTCCTTGGGGGACACAAGAGCTTATTGTTCTCCCGAGCTGTGAGCTCATGGGAGGATCAAAGGCAGCTCCTCGGCAAGACCCAGCTGGGAAGTGAAGAATTCAGGCCTGCTTCTTCTTCTGTCCTTTTGGAAGTTTCTTCTGCTCCCGACAAGATTCCTCCGTGTGTGTTTGTAGCTGTGCATAGATAACCTATCTAAATGCTACTAAGACACGCAAAACTGAGTTACGGTAAAGACTTTAAAATGGCAGTTACACTTCTCCCTCCAGATGCCCAAAGTTGCACCTGTTATAACAGATTCCATACTTTTATTTTAAATATGCAGTCAAAATATTTCAATCTCTTATGCTGGATAACAGTAAAGAGAAGTATTGCAAAACCCTCTGATGTATCTCAGCAGCTGTTATTAATTTATATCTTTTAATGCCTCTTTTCTAAGAGGTATTTATTTTCACAGCCATTTAGATACCTATCTCCATACTTTTGGAAAACTTGTAGCTTTCAGAAACATAAAATAAGGTTGAATTTATTTATTTGAGAAGGAAAATAAAAGGACTTGATGTTCTTTCATAGATTTTACTTAAACTGCTTAGTATCAGCTTTCCTACTTCCCAATTTTATTCCTGTCTGTACATTCCTATTGGCATACGTGTTATTCTGGGTGTGAGAATAGACTTGCTTCATATATCTGGATTTTTTTATTTCTAATTTAACATTTGAATTCCGAACTGTGAAATTTTATTAGATTCCTCCTTTATTTTCATACTTCCATCCTGTTAAGCAGATTGTTGGGTACTATTTTTATCTTTGTTTTTCTGACTTCTTATTTTGGTCTCTATTGTCAGAAAAATCTATCCAATGTTAGTTTATTGTGGTTAATAAGCCATATGGTGCGTATAATGTAGCTCTAGCCAAATCAACAATAAAGAAGCAGGAGTAAAAAGTTATTTCATTCCAGAGTGGTTATGTATAGGATGCTACAAGGTCAGCACTGGGTCTAGTTGAAGTCACTATTTTCTATGAAGAATTAAATGATGAGTTAGAGGATAGTCTTACTGCCTTTGCAGATAAGAAACTGTGGGCAAATGTAAGAGCAGCAAAGAGTGGAATTAGAATCCAGTCTATATACACTGAAACAGTTTGAAAATGGCTGAAAAGAACAATTAAGTTCATGGACAATATTTTGCAAGAAATAGGTAACTAGAAAACAAATTAAATTCTTAAATTAGTTGCATTATGAACTAGATTATGAGTTAAGAAGAATCAGAAAGTCCATGCTCTTGTGAAGCAGGCAAACTTCATGGAGGACTCTGGGAGGGAGGGGATAAAAAAAAGAAACAAAAAAAAGTGCTGCAGAACAAGAAAAGTAGGAGTAAAACCCAAAATGTTCAACCTTGTTATCATGTCCACTTTTGGGCCCTGCATTACAAGGAAGATATGCATTGGCTTGAGTTAATAAAGAGAAAAACAACAAAAACTCAGAAACTTAGCAAGCAGGACACTTGTTGAAAGATTGAAAACATATTTTCACTTGTTTCAAGAACAGCTAATAATAAAAAATCTTCAAGAACATAAAAGTATAAAGAAAAATTAATGGTACATTCTCTGTCTGTGACACAAAATAGTAAAGTAAGTAAGTAATTTTCCTGATTACATAAATGTTTTAATAAGGTAATATCGAAGGTGTTTAAGAAAAAGTAGTTTAGTGTCTGTAAATATTATTGATAGAGTTTAATCCCATCCTGGGCAATGAGGAGGAAAAGAACAATTTTTTTTTTTTTCACAGCACTTGCACAGAACTCCTCCATATTTGAGCAACAGAAGGGGCTGAGAAAAAGGTGGGTTTTTTTTCAGTTGTCTCTTGTGTATACAAGAGAGATGGACTGGAGAAATATCAAAGAATTTATAGATTAAAAGTCTGAAATAAGAAGAGGTTATGCTGGGAATGGGGCTTTGAAAGTGAAGACAAGAAATGTGGACTTCATATAAAAATTAAGAGTGAGCTTAGAAAAGTACACAAATCTATGTCATGGTGTAAGTCCTTTGTAGTCTTTCTAATTTTTTTGCTAGTATATCCTTTAGCTAATATAAACTCCCCACTTAGAATCTTGTTGAGTTGATAAGGTGCTTTACTATGTTTTCACAGCAGCTGTTTCTGTTTCTGGCTATATTACTCACATCTTCCCTCCCATATTGTGCCTTGTCATGCAGCTTTTTTCCTCTTTTTTGTCCTTTGCTTTAGAGATTTATTGCTCCTTTTCCTGGAAGTGTTGTTGGGGAGCTGACGTTTACCTTGGTTTTCTTAGCACAGTTTTATATATTTTTTCATTTATCCAAATCCCATGTTTACATGGCTACAAAGTGACAAGTTACTCTTGCCAGGAGATGTTAGCATTTAATATTGATAGCAGTTTTCTGATGGTGCAGCACCTAGAAAGTGTTCCACTCTCTTATTCTCAAATGCCGATTGGCCTACTCAGTTTTGTTGTTTATCTTCTGAGGAAGATGAGTACCAGTTTTCATCCATTATGTTTTCTACTGTGCTTTACATACCTTTCTTAATTTAATTTCACCTTTTCCTGAGATGCCAAGTTCTGCATTATAGACCATAATATCAATCATCACATGGAAAATTTTAAGATATTTTATCTTTATAGGAAAATAAGTTCCATTAATTATGAAAACATAGTTGTACAATTTTTCAGTGTTTCTTTTGTCAATGAAAGACTTGGTGTAGAGTTGACAGGAAAGTTTTGTGGTGCTATGCAAACATGCTTCAAGAAATTGAAAAAATCTTCAGATAACTCTAGATTTGTTCACTTAGCATTCCAGGTACAGTATGTGCAAACAAAGCTTTTCTATCTGAAATCTCTGAAAATCATTTGTGGCCATTAATACATTGACTATTTTCCTGCTTTTTAGAACTCAATGCTGTTCTTCCCAAGGGGCAGATCCCTGACCTGAGGGAATTAGAACAATATTATTTTCAATAATAGTGAACATCTTCTAAAGAATTCCTGGCCAGAAACAATTAAGAGCTGTGAGAGAACTGATACACACACAGTTATTGACAGACATGCCTAAAGTTTGAAATCATTGATGTAATTTAGTGAATTAGAGACTAAAGTACAGAACTCTTCTTCCAGAAGTTAGGATATCAGAACCTTGTTATCATGTAGGTTTGCAATAGAATGTTGTTATTTTCCACAGAATATTTATTAGGATGTCTACCTTCCTGTGTTTAATTTTACTGTAAAAAATTAAAAAAGGTTTTTGGTTTCTGTATTTCACCTGGTTCTTCTCCTTTCGTCCAGCTTGATTAGCATAAAAATAAGCTAAACTTCTTGCATGAAAATGATTAAAAAAACCCAAAAAACCAACAAAACCAATGAATATTAAATGAAACAGAAAACAGAAAGCTTTAAAATTACTGTTCTAATAACTACTAAAATTAATGTAAAATACATGAGGAAAGAGTTTGCAACAAAGTTATTTCAAAACTCAGGGACTGTTAAATGTACTTGGTTTAAGTTATGAATGAACCAAAATATAAAAATGTCCTTGTAACTCTCCCCAATCCCCTCAGGGTCTTTCATGCCATTGCCATTAATTCAATCCTTGGCTGTGCCTACAAGTGGGAAGTCATCAAAAATCCTGAGAGCAGCTGCATGTTCCTGTATCTGCAATAGAAGAACAGGACTGAGTCTTGTCTACACTGCCTCAAGAGGTGTAAGCTTAGATTCAAGGTCAGAATTATTACTGACAAAGCAGAGAGTAACATAGAGTGGCAAAATTACAGGGAAGATAAATCTCTACCTCAGAGATAAAACAGGCTGGAATCCCCTTCACATACTGATGGAATTTCTGTCTGACTCAGAAGCAGTGGAAGATTTCTTCTTCCAGAAACAAATTACTTCAGCTAGTTTAAGGGACTGAGACTTCATTAGATCCTTGGACCCAGTTATCTCCTCCTCACCTCTACTAATCTCTTCCATCCATTGCTTTTGTTGTGGCTTGAGAGGGACACCCTCCAGTCAGCCTGCTGCTGCAGCAAAGTGTGCACATCCCAGAGGAGTCTTTAGTGCTTCTTCAACACAGCCCTGCTGTGACAGGAGGGTTTCACATGAGATTAACAAATGAGCAGAGTATGACAGAAGGCTAAAGGTGTAATCAAGTCTTCAATCAAGAATATTGATTATGACACTGATTTATTTTTTCTGTCCAGAACTCCTTGGAAAAACAGCTAAGGTTCTTCTCACTATCAAAGCCTCAGTAACATATCCCACCTTCTGTTTAAATTCTAAAATCATGGCAAAAATCTATACATATAAACTGCACAAAGGTCTGCTTACAGCAGACAGATGCATTATCAGTGTTTCAAATGGGGGTGGTGCAGGGAGTACATATTAGCCAAAAGAGCATAATCCAGTTTACAGGTTTTCCCAAGAAAATTAACTCAGTGCACTTCTGTCAATTATTAGTGCAAGCATCCAGAGGTAAAATGAAAAAAAATACTTCCCCCACATGCAGCTTTCCCCTTGAAAGGTTATCAACTGGAATGACATGTTCACAGATACTATTCTTTTGCCCCTCATGTGCTTTCACACATTTTTAAAAACACAATAACAATATTGTAGAATCAAAAAACACAATAACAATGCAGCTCATATTGAACACGACAGTAATTAGATGCTTAAAAAGGGAAGAAGTAGAGGGAAGAAGGAACTTGAAAACATGCTAGACAGAATAATGATGTTCATTGTGTTATCTCTTTTTGAGGTACAGCAATTAAATGATAAATTATTTATTTTCTTTACATATAAATTTAAGGAAATATCAGTAAGAATACAGAAGAGATAACAGATCCGTCCTTTCTGTTTTCTCTCAGCTTTTGAATAAACAGTCTTAAAAAACTCTCTTTCTCTTTCTTTTACTTTTTTTTTCCTCTTAAATAGTAGAGGAAATTTTACATTTCCAAATTTTACATTTCCAAAAAGCAAGATGAAAATAAAGTTGCATGCCAAATGTAAAATGCATCTATGAGGCAGAACAATAGCAAAATTTGTCCATTGAGTAACTCTTTATGTTCGTTATGAGTAACTCTTAAGATTTGTTTTGGTTTTCAGTGGATCTTTGTTTTATTTTATCTTAGTAGCTAATTTTGCCCATCCTTAGTCAAATCTATTTGTTTTTACCAAATCTGACAACAAAATAAATTATTAAAATGCACTCAAGTTTTAATGGTTGCTAGCCCATTTAATCCTTTTTTCTTTTCCCAGTTTGAATAACAAGTTTCAAGAACAAATCTCTGTATATTTCAGGGGATGGTATATTGTGCTGGCTTTGGCTGGCTTTTGTTGATTTTCTTTACACCAGCTGTTATGGGGCTGTGTTTAGTATCTGTGCTGAACATGGGGTTGAAAATGAGAGATGTTTTTGTTGTTGCTGGGAAGAGCTTACACACACCCAGGGCCTTTTCTGCTTTCCTTACTGCTGAGCTGGTGAGGAAGCTGAGGGTGCAGGAGAGGTTGGGAGGAGGCACAGCCAGGACAGGTGACCCCAAGTGCCCAAAGGGATACTCCAGACCATGTGAATCATGCGCAGAATAGAAAGTGGGGGGAAGCAGGAGGAAGGGGGTGGCACCTTTGGAGTAAAACCATTTCTCTTCCCAAGGCACTGTTAGATGAGATGGGGCTCTGCTCTCCTGGAGGCAGCTGAACCTCTGGGAAGCAGGGCTTTGTTTTTCCTCTGTGTGCAGCTTTTGCTACCGTATGCAGCTTTTGCTTTCCTATTAAATGTCTTTATCTCACCCCATGAGTTTTCCAGCTTTTATCCTTCCAATTCTCTCCTCAATTCCTCTGGTGAGGGAGTGAGCAAGCAGCTGCGCGGGGCTTGTCTGCCAGCTGGGGCTAAACCATGACATATGCATTTATGTTTCTATGATTTCTTATTACTACAATGCTATGAACCTTAAACTGGAAACACAGTCAAGACAGGTGTTTATCATATCTACAATTGTATATTTTTGCAGGATTCTTTTTCAGAGGGAGTTGATGACTAACATACCAAAAAATTGAGAGGGGAAAATATGCAATGACAAGTAACTATTGAATTGAATGAAGTTAATCCAAAAGAAATAAAGTAGTTCAAGTGACTAAGCCTTTCACAAATATTACATTGACTTCACTGAATGTAGAGATTACCAAAAGAGATTTATACCTCTGGTAAATATATTCCTTCTTAATTAAGACCACAAACCATTCTCATGAACAAACACACCAGAAATTATGGACATTTTTTCTCCATTATGATCTGTTATACTACATCTCTTAAAATTTTATCACCATCTAAGGCAACTTAACCTTTTCTGTGAACACTGACACTTCTGTCAACAAGCACCAGAGGCCCAGGATGGTCATTGCCCTAACTGAGAAGCAGCAGAAAAAGCCAACAGAATATCATAGAAATTGGCACATGAATTTGTCTAACCATCATTCACAGGTTCAAATGTACTGGCAAGTACTTCTCATCTTTACTGCACCTTACAATAAGGGTTCTGTGGTAACTTCTTCCTATATAAAGGCTTCTAATAACTTCCATGTGTCTTATGTCTGCTGGGATTAATTTACTTTCATATAAAAATATTACATTTAGTTTGTTAATATTTGTTGCAGTGTGGATTTTAACCTAACAAGATAAAATATATTTTGTCTTGTATGAAGACATATTAAAAGCTGAGTTAATATAGTTTGCAATAATAATTATGATACTAAATCTGGCATATGCTTTCTCTTTGACACTTCAACATATCTGTCAGTAGATTGAAGAGAAGCACTGCCAGCTTCTAAACGTGAAGTTATCAGCTATAGGCACCTAGAGAATTCTTTGCATGTTTGGCTATTAGTCATACCCTTGAGACTCATGAACTCATGAAACAAGAATAACTCAAAAGTTGTGAGGTTTCCCAATGCTGTTTACATATTGCTATCTTCAAAGTAGAATATGAACAGTCTACATAGAAATTTCCTTGAAAAACTGGGTAACTGATCAGGTGAAACCCACTTGCTTCCTCAAGAAACATTCTGTTTTAACCCTGGGTACCCTTCCAAGTTTGAGGAAAGATCACTGATTTTTGAGACATAGGTGAAGAGGAGGGAGCTTTCACTTACTTTTAATACTTAATAGTGTTTTTCAGATTAAATAATTATTTATTTTTAGTTTATTATTAGAATGTAATAATAAAATATATATTTAGAGACTAAAAGAGACAATTACTATAGTTTGAAGTGGTGGGGAGCCTCACCTAAGGCCCTTAGATTAACACATATTTATTTCTTTGAAGGTAAATTGGAATGAGAAAATATAAACAAAATCTGTCTATATTAGACATAAATTGGTTTTCTGAATACTGATGAATTTAGAATAAGTCTTTATGTGTAGAAAATTTCATTTATAAAATATTACTAGTACCTCAGTTTGCACACATTTTTTTTTTTAACTGTACAAATTAAAATACATTATAATTTCCATGGGTCATTCATCTTTTCCACCAGAAAATTCTTTGGACTGTAGGACAAAGATAGGAAATAGGACTGGAAGAGAACAAACAGAACAGAATTTATGCACACAAAATATTCACTTGGAAAAGAGTCTTCAGGCTATGAGTTCACAAAACAAAACAGTCCCCTCAGTTTAGGACATTTATTACTGGATAAGGAGTGATCTTTCCATGTAAGACAATATTAACTGGTATAAACTGGCTTTGTTGATTGCATTTGAAACATTTTTAAAAGACATTTTTGAAGGACATTTTCACTTACAGCCTGTATGAGATTAGGTACTGTATATCCTCTCCTAGCTGCTAGCAAACTGGCATAAAATCTGAAATCTGGCACAAACTCTGTTCAACTTTCTCTTGGTAATTTGCTAGAAACGTCCTGATAATCTGGACCAAATTAATTTCACATAGGCTATGTCTACGGTGGCAGATTAAATGTTCCAAGTCCTAGTTGATGTCCCTTCTAGAAAGCGTATGTCACAGATTACAGCCTCTTGGACACACTTGACTCACCTGTACTTCCTGTGAAAGCAGTTCCTGGTGTTCAGGCATCTCCTGGGATTGTGCAAGATCTCATGAAATATAACCATGCAGAAGAACAAGTGAAAAAACAGCAGGGCAAATGTGCCAGTGTCTGAACACCTGCCTTGGCTCTTTGGATTAGCAGAGTAGAGAGACCTTGAATTTTTCCTTTAGCACGGAGATCTTTACCTCATGAATGCAGAGACACAGTTTCATGTTCAGGGTGAAAATTCTGGTCTGAGACCAGGTCCAGACCAGATGTGGTACACATTTGGGATGCAAAATTTCGTGTTCCTCTTTCATTTGTAGTACTGCCTGAGTGACATTACCATCAGCACTGGGTGACTGGAGATTAATATTTTCCTCACAATAATTCAGCACAGGCTGTTTCAATTGACATTGTTGGAATGAAAATCTTGTCAGGTTAAATATGTGCACTCTAAGAACTGTATCTAAATTTTAGATACAACATTAATATTTAATAGAACCCTAAAAACAAGTGTTAATTTTTAATATACATTACTTTGCATTTAGAGATATCAGGGATTTGCAATGAAATTTGAAGCTATAAGAAACTACACTGATTTTGGTGTTCAATACAAGATTTAAGATAAGCTCATTCTCAGAAGTTTTAATAAACTTGACATTTAATATACAGACAATTTTCAGTTTTTTCTGCTGCTAAGATATTTTTTGTTGTTTTTGCTGTTTGGTTTGTTTGGAGGGTTTAATTATTCTTTTTTAATTTGATGGAATAAAGCTCTTTAGACTGAAAAAAAAAGTAAAAGAGAAGTTGCATGCAATTTTAGCAAACAACTATGCAAAATTAAGGCCAGTGGATTTGTGTTAATTTTTATCAGCTCTAATAATTAAAACAATTAGTACTATGGATGTCAAAAGTTTGCTAATATATTATTAAAAGTTTAAAAATGTGAGATTTTTTGTGAATGTAATTCATTATTTTTCAGGTTAAAAGCAACCTAATATGGAACAACAGCAGTTAAAAAATCAATTGTCTTTTAATGAAATCAACTTTTAATAAAATGAGAGTTTTGTCTTGGTATGTTTTAGCAAATCAGAGTTGGTTGCTGGGCATATAAAAACAAACAGAGAGAAAACAAAGTTATATCTCTATGATTTAATTATTACTCTTAGAAAGAGATATTTCTAAAGCTACAGTTGTTCAGAAAAATTGTTCTTCTTAATTACCACTTAGCAAACATTGATGATCTCTACATATGACAGGAGTGATAAAACTAACAGAGAGAACAGTGATTCTATAAAACTCAATTTTAATGCTTGAAGGTGATGCAAAATTGAGGCTGGATGCTCACACGTTCCTATTTATAATTTTCCATTTTCAGCTGTTTCCATTTTCAACTGTTTCAATCAGTTGTCATCACTATTTATATAGTTTAATAACTAGCCTTATTTTACAGTGTAGAGACAAATTCTTTGCAAGCACTTGGAAAGACAAGCTCTCTGCTCTAGAATTTTTTAAAAGAATGTTGTGCAAAGGGTGAAGGAGAAACATATATTTAGGTATCTTGTTGCAACTATACAAAATATGAAAGAGATGTAACAGTTTCAGAGAACCTACCGTTCTTACAAATAAAGCATGGTTGTCTATCCATGCTTGCTTCTCAAAACATCTTTTTTGTCTAATTTTTAAAGACCCACAATTTGTTTATTGGACCCTGTAGCACCTATAAATGATACAATGATGCTGTATTTCCTCCTCACTCTATTTCTTTTAGCATGGATCACTTGTAAATTCCTCTGTCTAATAGGGAACTGGAAGAGAGGGGAGGCACAGATTTCAACCACTATTTCTTAGAACACCTTAAGAACATTAAACTGTTATTAATAACAGACTCAAGCTGTTGATTTTAACAGACAATAGCACAGCACACTCACGTACTCATGGAGTTCATTGTCATCTTCTCATACTCCTTCCCAGCTACCAGAACGAGGAAACAGCAGGGAGATCAGCCCCAAGGGGTGATGCCTTTGGGGTGCTCCCCTAAAGCTCTGGGGCTGGCTGAGATGTGCCAGGACCTTCTAGGGGAGTGTTAGGAGAGGCCCTTGGGGGTCTGTTGGTACAGAATCTCTCCTGCAGTCTTTATCTGTGCACAGCAGCCAGTGGCCATCAGGCACAGAGCCACACTGGGTGTCCACGTGTGCTTTTGATTGTCATGTTCTTCTTGTCCTGACTTTATCAGTTCTACTGGGTTCACCACAGTTTTATCATTCCTTGGGAAGCCTTACACAGCACCTACCCAATACACATTTTCCTCTCTTTGGCCTGTTGTTACTGGGCTCTATTTCTCCTTGCTTACCTATGGAACTCATTCTCATCCACTGACACTGATGGGGATTTTATGATGCATGCATTTAGAGAAAAAACATTATTAGATTACTATTAGAAAGATATTTTTAGATTATGATTAGAGAGATATTTTTCTCTTGAATAACTCTTTTTAAATATTTGTCTTCTCATTTTTTCTCTCTTCCTGCAAGCTACATATTGCAAAACATGAAATATGAAATATTTACTAAATATTATTTAGATGTCTTTTTTATCAAATTCTTTGACTTTACAAAGTAGATTGTTTACAACTGTGCTGCCCTTCTGCTTAATGGGCACCCTGGGGGAATGTTGTTGGCTTTGAGACTCGGCTACATATTTTCAATAAACAACTCCTGAAGCCAGTGAATGCTGAGAGCTGTGAGCATTAATCAGTGATGTATCTGAATGGAATACTTGCCTGTTCTCCCTTCAGGGGATGGAAATAAAAGGACACACATCATGATGCACTATTCACAGTCACACACAGTCCAATAAGCCCAATGAAATATTTTAACATTCTCTTTTATTGCAAGTTTTTTTGGTTAGCTTGAAGTTGTGATGGTGAAGCTGAATGCCTTATCAACAGATTTTGCCAAATAGAAAAGGAAAAAAGCTTCCCCAGGATAAGGAGCAGCTTCCAGCTATTAAAAGGTTTTAGACTGTTGGTAGATTACATTTGGAGTTATTGCATTTGCCATGTCCTTTTGTCCTTGAGTCACATTGCTAAGATGATATCTCTCTGCCTTGGAGGGAAAGCTGCCTGCTCAAGTACTGCCTGAATGGCACTGCATCTGGCAGGCTGATTTACATGGAGCTGCTGACATCTTCCTTAGAGGAAATCCCTACTCTTGTTTTTAAACACAGGTCGAAGTTTCAGTTTGGCAATTGCAGGGCTTGTGGTACTGGGGAAGAAAAAGACAGGAGAGTTAAAAGGAAATAATCAATCTGAGAAAATCTACAATTATTTTTAGTCAAGTCAGCCATTCCATTATTCAAAATAAATAAAATACAATGATGCTAGATATACTGTGGAGTCTTATGCTATTTTTTAAAAAGAAAGTTGTGAATTCTAAATGACCGTAGTCCAACTGGATATGCCTAAAGCACAAACCTCTCTAATGGAATAACAATGTTGTCTGATGTTTCTGGCACTTTCAGTCATTAGGAATTTACAGGCCCAATACAGCACTGATTTTCAACTTTGCAAGGACTGAGACTTTAACTGAAACTCTATTGCATGTAAATCAAATTTGTACTCTTACTTTTCCCATTGTGAATGTTAAGTAATATTTGTGGCCTTGCCTTCCATTCATTTGAAAAATCTGTTTAGCAGCATGGTGTAAAGAACTCTCTTTGGTCCTAGGCATTCTAGACAATTCTAGGCAATTTCTACCATAGTTGGTGACATAGTATTAAATTATATGCCCAACTGCATAAAATTTCAGATCTAGGGAAATTCCCCATATTACTGGAGGAGGAAAAAAAAATGTAGTTCCTTTCTCCAAATCAGTACAGTTCTGGTGCAGGAGGCTGAACGAAAAGGTACTGCTGCAATGCCTTCCCATGCCATGGAGAGAGACCAGAATAAAACTAAGAAATAAAAATTAAGGATTGTGAACCCACTAGGATTTTAAAGGACTCAAGAGAATAAGTATAATGCAGAGCATGATATCAGAAGCTCATGAAAGTAAACACTTGTAGCACTAGCAGTTGTTTCTACATATTGTTCAAAGATGTACTGAGCTAGCACTTGCCTGGTGTACAAGTGAGGGACACTGCTAAAACAAGCCTGCCATGTAGAGCTTTCCATCCAGAAGGCAGTCTCAATCTGTTCCAGGTGGGTAACTATGGAACATTCAGAAATGGAGATTCTAAGGTCAGGCTTCAAGGTCATTTAAAAGTAATAAAAGAGCAAAGGAGAGGAAGTAAAACAGTAGCTATTAATATCAAAAGGACCAGAATGATTATTTTGGCTGACCTCACAGATAAACTAAGTCATAAAGATATCTAACCCATCCATATAATTGCAGTTTCCTCTGCAATCTCTTCCAGGATGATTGCCTTACTTCCATCTTTAAGGCGAATCCAAGTTGCTCCTTTTTGAAGACAAATTTGTAAAAAAAAAAAAAAATCAAAGTTAATTCAGCAAAGAATTTAGATATGTTGTGGAGCCTGATCCACCAGGAAATGCTGAAAGTCTTGAAAGAGAGGTGGCTATGAAGTTTGTTTGGTTCTTGTTTGCAGTGGCAGTTTCTAAGAGGGGTAAAGATATGCTATTAATCCAGACTCCCAGAATGTAAATCTGACTGCTTATTGAATTTAATATTTGAGTAAATTCTGCAGAAGAGCTGCAGATATATTTTACTCATAGTTTGCTCCTTCTTTGCCAAAAAATCAGGAAAAGTTCATCCTTTCAATTTTGTCTTCTGAACATCTTTTGCTGTCTCTTGTTTTCCTTCCATACTGCAGTGCTACAAAGCATAAATTCTAATGTTTTACATTAGAAAGTGTAAAGCAGGAAAGTGTTGTATAAATGCAGGAATCCTTTAAATTTCTGTTCATGTTTATAAGATACCATGTACTTTGATAACCTTCATAACCTGATGTTCACTATTTTCAGTATTTTCAGCACCTCTTTTCCTCACTTTCTCTTTCCGTTGGTGATTTCCACGTTGACTTTAAAGATTGAATATCCAGTACTGCAGTAGTGTGAGTTCTCCTTCTGGAGGGTTTTGAACCAATTATAAACAGAGCAGTCTCAGTCTATTAAAAGATTTGTACACTTTTAAACTTTTGTTGTAGCTTTTGCTATTAATAGTATTGACTCCTTCCTGACAGTCTGCCAAATGGACAAGAATAATGCAAACCTCATAGTGACCGAAGCCTCAAAGTTGATGAATAAAGGAAAGAGAAACTTGGGATGACTTTTTCTCTGGCCAAGAAATTGTTTCATACAGTGTGACAAGTCTTTTGCAATGTCTGTTACTAAGGCATTACAAACAGGTACTTATTTACAGATTATTTTAATATTTTATGCTTCTCACAGCTTCGGAGAAACATGCTCATTAGTTGTAAATGGTAACTACACATTTTTTTCTTGGAGGAGAGGAGGTTACACATATTTATAAAAATAAATAAATTTAAATAGTGATTTTGTCCTAGGGGATGCCTGAGAAAATTACATCTTAGTAAAGAGATAGGTATTGCATTTTTACAGTTAAATTCTTCAGTTGGCCTCAGTTTTTAAAGAATCCATCTAAAGATACTCTTAAAATAACATTTTCATTAAGGGGCAAGTAATTGATCTTTTAAATCTGCTTGATAAACTGTCATTAAGCAGGATGATAAGACTAAATGATCTCCAGAAGTGTCTTCCAACCCCAAATATTCTGCTATTCTGTAAAAACAAGAATTAATACATCAGACTTTTTCATTTGCTCAAAAATAAGCATAGAGGAAAGATCCCACTAAGCTCTTTAGTCACTTCATGCAAATAGTGCACAATTGAATGCAACTTCTTTTAAGACCACTGGAAACATTTGTGTTAATTCAACAGGTGGATCAAGCCTTGAGTAAGAGCTAAGTTGTTTTTTCAGGAAAATGTCTACAAACTGTAATCCTTAAATTTTAATAAAATGTTGACATAATCATATTGAGGAAAAAAAACCCCAAATTAATATAATTTAAAACTCTCTAGTGAGATTAGATTTTCAAGGTGAATGTTCAGTTATCTTTGAAATCTTTCTGTGCAAAAAATTAAATTACCCTTCAGTTTTTATGTTTCTGTCATCATATTTCTTTAGATTATATAAATTTATACTGTCTTTAATTTTACATTAAAATACATTACAACAAATAGTATATAGATATAACATAAAATTTTCTCTGGCCTCTTAAAGGTTAAAGTTGTAAGAAGTAAGCCAAAAGTCAGCATAGATTCCTGGCCATGTCAAAGTCCAAGGGACAGACTGATGGCCCTGGCATGAAAAATTTCAATTTTGCGTCATTAATTTTTTTTGTCATCTTGTCCCAAACAATGAGCTGGGTGAGGCTTTTCCTGACTTCAGTGGCACAGCAGCTGTTTGGGATTCATGAAACAATGCAAAACAGGAAACGTGTGTGGCAGACTTCTGACATTCACCATCGTTGGGGCAGAGTTCAGCAGCCTGTTCAGCTGCCTGAGTAGTATAACAGATTCCCTTTTGCCTTCCTGTTCAGGCTGTTTTCCTGAGGTGCTGGATCTTCCTCATTAATGTTCCTTTCTTTCTTTTTTCTTTTTTCTTTTTTTTTAAATTTTATTTTTAATTTTTAAATTTTATTTTAACAGAGGTCTTCAATTCCAGATGAAATAAGCTGAAGAGCAGCTGTGGTAAATCACTCCTACAGATCTCCCAGACTTTCAGGTTATGGTCTGATTGCCCTCTGAAATGTAGCTGTAGTGAAACACTTTTAAAAACACTTTGAACTTGGCAGCACCTTCTTGCCTCTGCCTTTTTCATCTCACTTTTCTTTTATTACTGTCATCTGCTTGGAATTAAGATCTTTTGCAGACATAATTTTCTGCCTTCCCCAAAACTACAGTTTCTCTGTTCTGAATATTCTGTAATTATGCCTTTCTAAAACAGTACTTAAATCTGGTTTCATTCTTGGTGAGCAGAAGGGGAGGATAAAGAATTAGGAAAGAAATTGTATTTCCTTAAAAGAAAATTTATTGCCTTAGATATTTTTTTACCCTGCTTTTACCCAGCAGATCTTTGGTAGAGATATACTCCAAAGACCCTTTTCCTAGTTTTAAGTATACAGGTAGGCATTGTTACCATTACCTGTTACCATTACCTGTTACCATTACAGGCAGAATTATCAACATAATCAGCTCAGTTTTTCTGGCATTTTTCTTTTCTTGATCACAGTTACCATTGTGGCTAATTGCAATAATTTTTGTTCATTGGAGCTGCACACAGATATTAAATGCCTAGTAGTACAGAGGCAGTGGAATGAAAGAAATGTTATATCTTAGAACTGGCTGCACTAAACATCCTTCTAGATACTCTCATCCAGTCTTCACTTTTTTTTGTTTTTTCCTCATTTATAAATTAGGAATGGATTTTATGTGCTTTTTAACTTTTGTGCAATACATTCTCTAAAGTTAGTGACCAGCTCTCCTTTGTTTCTTCATCCTGATAACGACAAGCACATGCTTCCATTGAGAAAGTCAGTGCATTTTACTGTGTAACATATTCATGTGAGTAATGTGAAACTGTGGCTCAGTAACAGCATAAATTATTAATTTATGTCACAAGCCACTGAGCTGAACAATGTCCCTACCATCTTAATGCCTGTAACCCCACAACTCATCTGTGCATTTGTGAGACCTGAGTGTGCATCCATGTGCCATGGTTTCCTTTGGAAGGCACATTAAGGTGTGTATGGACCATGATCTACCTCTAAAGGAAAATCTGCTTCCCTGTTCCTGCTTTGAAGAAGAGCTTTGATCACAGCTACGGCAAGATGTTCCTTACTATCACAATCATTCTGTGATGCGCTCCAAGGAGATCCACCACAATGGACAATTCAGTGACCAGTCAGCTCAGTGAGGTTTGTATGAGAAAGACTTGCTCTACAGCTGAGTCATCACTCCAAGCACCTAGACAAAACGCATCCAGAGGAAGAACTTTGCTATGAGGGGAACACTTATGGGAGGTTTCTATGACTCCAAATACAATTAACAGCATTAAAGATGTGCCTACTGCTCTCTTTTAAAAAGTAAAGAGCAAAATAACAGACATTCCCAAAAATTTTCAAAGAATTTTGACCATTTGATATATTCAGAAATTAATTCCTACCTGCACTAATGTAAGAAAAACTTAGGGTAAGATAAGCCAAAGAAATCATTAACTTGAAAGACAAGTGGCCATTGATGCTGCAAGACTAAACAAGGTATAAAACTTAACAAAAAAAATCTTTTTTCCATCTTCTTGAGCCATAATATGTATCTAATACAAATTTTACTTCTAACACATCCATACACCATGAGGTATGCTGAAGTGCCAGAATGACTTCCAAAGCAGATGATTATGGTTCAGTAGTCATTACCTTGACTCACTTTACTACACCAACCAAGATAAGCATGATCTATAAATACACAAATGTGGCCACTTAGAGTCATTCTAAATACACTCTTACAGATTTACTGTCTAATGTACCTACGAATTCACAGAATGATGATCATACTAAATATTCTGTGACTTCAAATAAATATATAAAAGAGATAGCACTTAGTGGTTTATTTAACACCTTTTCAAATTTGACTTGAAGACTTTTGCTTAGATTATAAGCCTTGCTGGATAATTTAAAACAGTCCTACCAAGTTTTCTTGAACTGCGGATAAGCATTTCCTTGACCCTTCTTTCTATCTTTTTGCCTTTACCATAATTCACAATTTTAAATCATACCCTTGACAATTAGAGTTACAAATCACTGACACTTAAGAAATGTTTTAATGCAGAAGTAATGCATGAAGAAGTGATGAAATTTCTTTGAAAATTAATTATACACACAAAGCCTTGAAAAGTACAGATGCCCTTTTATGATACTGATGCTTCCATTGATATGAGTAAAATATTTCCTTGATTTAAAGAAGAAATATGCCTATTAGAGACATTTGTAAAATAAACAGCTCCTTGATCCCTGCCCTCATATATGATTCATCTCCTTCAGCTTTAATTTTGTTGCACTTACTGAACAAGTGGCACTTAATGAAACAATTTGCTGTGCTGATACAGGATGTCAAAAGGAAAGCACATGCAGTTTCTACATGACACAGATAATCCTGCAAAGGCTAGCATGTTCTTTGCAAAACGAAAACCAGCAAAACCCAACCCAAACAACAATATTAAGAAAAAAAATCCCCAAAATTAATGCACAGTATCTGTGGGGTGTAAGTGATTCAAAGAGCATTTTTTTTATAAACCAATAAATCTTTACACCCAGACAAAGGTATTTAGGGAGACTTCTTCTCTGTTTTACAGATAGAAAATCTAAGAAACAAGGTAATTTGGTGCTGATTGCGCATCAAGGCACTAAAAATAAAGAAAGTAATTATGACATTTCTCTTTAAGACAGCTCCATTTTTTTTTTTCCTGTTTTCTGTAGGGGCTGCTGCCTGATCACAGGAGATGTGACTGAAACCCCTGAATTCATCTAAATATCTGAAGATTCAGATGCCATTTCACATGATTCCTATCCAAACTTAATGAATTGACATTCATCTTCATCCTTACTAGAAAAAAGAAAAGATTAAAGGCCATATATCTGTAAAAAGCCTCTAGATTAAATCTGCAGTCACTGGCTATTTAGACTGAAAGAAAAAACCAAACAACCCCAAACCAACCAACCAACAGAACAAAACTCCAAATCCTAAAAAATCTTATATTAGGAAGAATTCAGGTAAACTACCACAAAATTCAATTTAACATTCTTGTTGAATTCAGACAGAGTTGAGTAAATCTTTTAGTATAGAATTATAATCCAACAATGCCATAGTAATGCCATCATTCTCAGTGATTCCATCATTTATTGCACTTCCTCACTTGAAACTTTGGATTTTGAATCTAATTAAACTTGCAGTACGTGAGAGTATCACTTTGGATGCACCAGAAGGGAAGGAATAGGAATGAGGTTGAGGCCAAAAGAAAGCCGGAGATGAGCTCTTCAGCCAAGATTGACAGGATCATGAAGCCTGTAGAAATTATTTTAGACAACTGATCCATTAAGCCATGCATTTTACCAGCCCTGGCATTTACCAGGAAGTTGGGGAAGAAGACTCTCTTGGTGGAACAGCTTGCACACCAAGAGTCCTCCCAGCACGGTGCTGGGTTATGCAGCACACAGAGCCAAGCCACACTTTTATCTCTGGGATGTAGGCAGAAGTAGACAATGTGCTCTTTAACCCAGGCACTGTTTGCCTTTTATATTGTCCATCGGCTGCATGGGAAGAGAGGAATTTGGCCTTCAACATAACTGTCAAATTCCTTAAACATCAAATTCTTGAGATTACCTGAAGATAACCAAGAGATTATCCAACATTGATAGAAAGCCAAGAGGATCCCTCACTAAATAGTCACTCACAAAGCCTTTCATCTCTCAGAGAGTTTGCAGCAATGATCCATGGACATCCCCTTTATGATTTGTCTCTCATACAGCCAAAATTATTAATTATAGAAAAACATTGTCTTTAAAGGATCACTTGGTTAATTTCCCTAAAATATCAACCCAGATAAAATGAGTCAATATGACTATTATGATGATCCCAAGAGGTAGAATTACTCAAAGATACCATATCTCCATTTCTTCATATATAGTCACCTCTCTGGAGGCATTTTTATTGCATATTCAGTATTTTTAAAATAATTTTTGGTATAATTTTTGCCTTATATTTTGATGGTATATTTTAGAAGAAGTTGACACTTGTGCTGTCTCATCCTCACTTTTTTGTGATTAAACATTCTGGTTTCCATGCCAGCAGGCATAGTACTTTTAAGCATGATTTCTATTTGATTTTCTTATCAAAACAAAATATTCTAAGTGTTATATCTTCAAGTTTCTCCTGAAATCACAGCAGGTTTTGTCCATCTGAGGACCAAAGATCAGAAAAATATCTATCTGTCTAGATATTTAACAATTCTTAACATTTAGTGATTGCTACCCTAGAGTTTTCTTTACTGTCTGTTATATACTTCCTTCCTGCTGTTACTTTACAGTAAAAAATGTAAGAGATTAACAATAGATACTCTCAATATAATTTATCATTGATTTCCCAATCATTATATTTTTAGATAGCTAATACAGTATGGTAACCTTGATTGCCAGGTTTTGGGACAAATTTTTTAAAGAAACACTCCAGAAAAATAACATTCAGAACACTACAAGTAGATAAGAAAGAGGTGGGGATTCTTTCAGTGAACATGGTTGGGGAACTGGCTAGGGAACTGCATTTCTAGACTAACTTACTCATTTGTTTGTCTGCCTTGTCTTTTTTTTTATTATTATGTTTTTGTTTTGTATTGATTTGGTTTGCCTTTTTTCAAACAGGTAGTGAAAGAGCAATGCACCTCAGGAGCCATCATCTCACCAGCTAACTCACCATGTACTTCTACTTACAATCTAGAAAGAAAGAGGATGGTAGAGTGGTTCCAAAAAAGCAATGTTCTTAAAAACCCCACAATATTGTCCTTTTATATCTGCTGCAGCTAGTAGATCCTAATTTTAGGATCATGAGACCATGACCGAGGAGCCAGCTGATTAAGTGTAAATGAAGGACTGCCACCCAGGGGGACGTACAACAATCAAGAAAAAAGCTGGGAGAAACCTTATGAAGTTAAACAACATCAAAGGCAAAATCCTGGCCATATAAAGGAAGAACAATGATACAGGCTGAGGCTTGGTGAGGGAGAAGCTTGGCTAAAAGCCATATTGTAGGTCTCTTGATAGGCAGTGTGTGAATATGAGCCAGCAGTGCATGCTGGCAGCAAAGATGGCCAGCAACACCCTTGGCCGGAAGCACAGTCAGATGACTGAGCAAAGGGATTATTCCCTTCCTTATCAGCGCTTGTCAGACCATGCTGAAAAAACTGTGCACTTTTTTGGGTATCCCAGACACAAGGAAGTCATTGATAAACTTCAGGAAACAGATCAGAGGCCATCAAGATGACCAGAGGAATTGCACTGTGAGAGGAGGCTGAAGGTCCATGATTCAGCCTCAATGAATCCAGTATTTGGCAGGACTCAAAAGCAGATCCCAGTAACCTATGAAAAATATATATCAATAAAGTGGAGACATACAATGGTGTGAGACAGGAAGGTGCAACACAGCATAAATTGAAAGAGGAAGGCGTGTGCCTGGATAGAAATGTAAGGCTATGTGGAATATAAGGACATTCAATTTGGGAGTAGAGACAGGGGAGGTAATACATTAAACATCCAGTCACATCTTCTCAGGAACAGTAGATAACAATAAAACCAGAAAGGGCCAGTGCTCTCAAGCTACTGATGAAATTATTGAATGGCTCAAGGAGGTTCATATAGCACTTTATAAACTGGCAAAATGAGGGGAAGCAAGACAACTGTGACTCCCATGTGAAATGACAAAAAATATTGTCTTATGGAACATTTGAGGGGGCTTGTGTAATTGTGAAAAACATATCAGGTGTTCACAGGAAGGGCTAAGAGCAGGAAAATGAATGGATTAAGGAGGATCAGAAGGAAAGTGTGGGTAAATGAAAATGACAAGTGGGAGGGAGGACCACATCTAAACTGACTCCTGCTGAGAATCCTTGACTGGCCGAGCCCTCTGCATGATTCCCACAATTTATCCTGTCTTCTCATAAATCTCTGACCTTGGGTACTTTCCTGGGAGAGGATACTGTGTGTGTGTGTTGTGCTAGCATTACAGCTGGCCATATGTGCACTTTGTGTGATTTTCCGTGTATGCATTTAGAAATTCTGGAGAGAAATGCTCTGAATTTTAATATCCAATGGATTCAGTTCCCTTAACATTAAAGACAAATCTGTTCCACTAGGTGGGATTGGAGCAGGTTACCCAGAGAGGCTGACTGACCTCTTTCCTCAGAAGTTTTCAAGACCTGACTGGACAAAGCCTTGGTAACTTGCTCTATCCTTAAAGCTGACCCTGCTCTGAGCCACAGTTGGACTTGAGGCATACTGAAGTCTTTTCAGCCCTGAATAATCCTATCATTTAGGATTAATGGTCCTACAATTTGTCAGAGAGGAAAGCCTGTAGGAACTAAAATTGTGTCAGGTTAGCCTGACAGGTAAGGTTCCCCATGTTCTTAAAGTGTTATCTGCACAAAAGGATGTATTTAAGCTGAAGGATATGCTGACTGGTTCAGACAATGGCTCTTGATTAACTACCAGTCCTTTTATATACTATTAAAATATTTTTGGCAAACTTCCTTTCTTTAGCTACTCTCAGCAATCTCCAATTCAAAAAAGTGGAAAAGGTAAAGACTCTACACTTTTACTGTTCAGCTTTGAAATGTCCGTTTATTTTTATTTGTACTTTAATTAAAAATAGATTTTTTTTCCTGATTATATTTTCCAAACTGATGGGAGTATGCACACGTTTACAAGGTGCACCTTAGCCTGACTGCTGCCAGCCATATTTTGTTAACACAATAAACAAAGACACACATTGGTGGGAATTGGGTGTGAACATGCACTTTATTTTTCTTATAAATTAATTGAAAGGAATAAAAGGCCAAAAGTCAAGACACCTGCAATAAACTGGTGAAGAGGAAAACAGATTGTTAGAGATTGCAGATTGAAAAGAGGAAAAGTAAGAGGATCTACTTATTTGTACATCCTGCTTTAAAAAGTTAGAGAGTTGGATTTTCTCAGTATTGTGTTTTCCTCCTAGAGATGAATATTTATACTCCAATTCTGCAATAAGCAGGAGAAAGCCTAACTTCCAATTAAGGCACAAGAAGCAGATTCAATCATGTTATGGAATAAAATCGTGTCTGAGATAAATTTCACAGAAGTAGCTCATTCCAGCTCAGTTTGCAGCAACTGTACTGCAATTCCACCTGACTCATTCTCCTGCCTAAATACAGAGGGCCAAGACTGCTAGGAGTATTCAGACATATCCTACATATAATCATGAGAGTTTTTACAAATATATGAGTACCTTTTTTTAAACTTATTTTATGTTCTAATTATGTGGGTTTTTTTCCTTTTCTTTATATAAGATCCCAGCGGTAAAAGCACTGGTCCCTGACATAGAGATTGAAAAAATACGTGTGCCTGTTCATTCTGTGCTTCCAAGTGTGCATGGCAAACAAACATGAATATAACTTGAGCTAGATAATTTGCACTAAATGACTACCATTCCAATTTTCAAATATTCAGCTTTTTTTTTCTCCAGTGATAAATTTGTATTCCTACTCTAAAAATAGAAATCTTCATTTGCCTTGAGTAAATTCAGATATTAACTGGGGTGATTCAAGCATGTTGAACATGGATAAGGTTTTTGGCATCTGTCCTGTAAATGTACTAAGTTAAATCAATAGAGCAATCTTATTTCTTAATAATAAAATAATCATTCTAGAACAATTGTTACATGTTAAATTATCTGATGAATTACAGAATACCTTTCCTAGGTGAGAATGTCTTTATAACAATGTCTATAGCTCTTAATATAAAAACCAAAATGGTTATGAAGTCTTCCTCAGTGCTGAGACTCCAGATTTGCAATGACAGTGTTTTCCTTTCACTAAGAGGGTCCCAGCACCCAGCTGGAGTAATTTGGCAGAACTCTGGTAAAATCACTGGAGCAATACAATATTGTATGAGCTGGTGTTATGGTTCCTGAGAACAATAGGCAAAGCCCAGCTGTATTGTTGACAGACTTTTGAATACAGTTAGGAATAAAATCCTTCACACATGCACAAAAAATAGCCACCTACTGTAAAAACACATTTTCAAGACTGAATTGATTTGTGAATACCATGTGTTACCAATCATAATAATTACATACGTTAGGTAAACTTAATGAGAAAACTCAGACAATTTTTTATTCATTGACAAAACACTCCTTTCACAAAGCACTTTCTTGTTGTTATTCACAATTATATTCTTTATAGTTTTCTTTAATTTCTAGTGTTTCCTGTTGGTTTTCTTCCAGGTGGAGAAAGGGGACATTTGTTTACTATAAAACAACAGAGAGAGTAAGAGGCAAATAAAACATTCAATAAGCATCATAAAACTTTCATTTTTTAATATTGCTAACAATTCATTTCAGAGGATTAAAAAATTTTTGACTGTAGATTTTATTCCTGATCAAGAGTTGAAGACCTTCTCTAAATTGTTTATTCCATGATAATAATATGCTTTGAGATAGCCAGTCTGGAAAATTTTTTTCAGTGCAAAATATTATTTTTCTTCCTGTAACATGAAAAGGTTTGTTCATACCTGTTACATTGCAAATTATAGCAGAATAAAAGATAGACTTCTCTTCTACTCAAATGTTATATTGCAGCCATGACCAGATGCTTAACACAATATTTTTAGTGATCTTCATCTTCTCAACAAATTCTAATTTATAGGTGTACAGACCTGAGAGCCTCTTGACATCTTTGAAGAATTAAGAAAATAGGAAGTTTCCATTAAAAAAAACCCAAGCAGTTTTAAACAACACCCCAATTCCACCTAGTCACAAAACATATCAATAAAATATTAAAGTACCAAATAAATTAAATTTAAATGCCTTGAAAAGAGTATTGGGATTTGGACCTAAAGAGTATACAGAAATAGCTCAAGACGTGATCTGTTTTCATCCAAAAACCTGCTTTCATCATGTTTTTTTTTTTTTTTTTTTTTTTTTTTTTTTTGTTTTTTTTTTTTTTTTGGTTTTTTTTTGGTTTTTTTTTCTTATTCACTTTAATAATGGATTTTTGCATGGTATGTGAGTCTGAGCAAGGAAGGCAATAGATAATATTTAAAGAGATTTGTATCTTGAGCTCTGGCTAGAACAAAAAGTCTATATAATTTTCTAATATAATTTCAAATAACTGATGACTGAAAGATTACTAAATATGAACCATCATACTCAGAGAAGTTCTTCATGTTCCTCCATATCACATGTAGAATTAATAGAATTTTTTCTGTTTGTGTCACATTTGATGGACAGGGCATGTGGGCACACCATAAAGCAACACAGACACTACACATGATTTTATTAGCAACATAGGGATTGTGGTGAAAGTGCTGTAGCTCCAGTTAGACACCCCTCTCTTTGAAAATCATGACTATCTGTAAAAACTAGTCATCAGTGTTAGGCTGCACTTGCTCACTGTTAAAGCTTAAGCCCTGACTCTGTTTGTGCATGACTGTGTCTGCATTTGTAAAGAGCAAAATTTGTAGCAATTTCAAGTCCACATTCCAATGTCTCTCTATTATTTACTCTACAATATTGTGTAGCTATTTTGGGTAATTGTCACAAAGTTTGCAGTAGGTGACATAAAATTAGGATGTGGGAAGGAATAGTGTAAGTTGGTGGAGGTTGAGAATGACATAGTGTAGGTTAGACCAGAGAGAAAAAAATAATGCCATAATAATGTTATGATAAAGATTGAAGAGAAGAAATTAAGATTTTAGATATAAAAAGTTAGCAACTTGTAGTAGAAGTAGATACAATTTCCATGTATTTAATCTCACCATGCTTCTAAATCATTCTTTGTCTGTACCCATGTACAATAATTGAGTATGAGTTTTTATTCATTTTGCAGCGAAACATAAATAATTTTAGAAAAAATGTCTTGAATTAAGAAAGGTTTTATAAGCAACACATATATTTTGATACGAACTGTCTGCCCTACAATTTGCAAAATATACCATTTTAGCTATTCCAAGATAAAAAAAGAAATAATGCAATATACCAAAGCTGATGGAAATAATCTTCCTCTCCTGAAGAATCAATTCATCTTTGACTCTGTTTTGTTTGTCTAAGCACAAAGGGCAAGGGCGCCAAGGAAAAAAAGGAAAAAATATGCACAATTCAGGTATCCACTGGCAAATGAACAATAGGAAAAACATTATGGTAAGTCTTGGAATATCAATTAATTCACTTTTGGCATTCTTAGAGTAGTATATTTTTCCAAGTGGATATGGCTTTGTTCAAGATAGGGTAGAATCAGTTAACAAACTCACACTGGAAGGGATGAGTTCAGTTCTCTTTTCTGTTGTGTCCCCATTAAAAAAAAATCTCTGTACTGTGCAAATCTTCTCTTATGAAATAATTCTGTAACAGACAAATGAAGCCTTGAAACATTAAACTGTATGGTGACAACACAGAGATTATTTCTAGAAAAAGGACTGATAATTGCCTCTGTAGTAATACCACTTGAATCCCTTCTGGCATGTAGATTCCCACTGAAATTTGGGAGGGGTGATATAAAATGAGAGGAAATTGCCTGCTGTGCTTAGCACTGGTGAGGCCACCGCTCAAATCCTGTGTTCAGTTTTGGGCCCCTCACTACAGGAAGGACATTGAGGTGCTGGGGTGTACCCAGAGAAGGGCAGCAGAAACGAGGAAGGGTCTGGAGCACAAGCCCTATTAGGAGCAGCTGAGGAAGCTGGAGGTGTTTATCCTGGGGGAAAGGAAGCTCAGGGCTGATGGTTCTGCTCTCTACAGCTGCCTGAAAGGAGGCTGTACCCAGATGGGGTTCACCTCTTCTCCCCAGCAACCAGAGATGGGACAAGAGGAAATGGCCTCAAGCTGTACCAGGGAAGGGTCAGGTTGGCCATTAGGAAGAAGCTCTTCACACAGGAAGAAGTTCTTCAAAGAAAGAGTGAGTAGATATTGGAACAGGCTGCCCAGGGGGTGGTGGTGTACCATCCCTGGAGGTGAGGATTGGCCTCTTCTCTCAAGTGACAAGTGATGGGACAAGAGGAAATTATCTCAAGTGGCACAAGGCGAGGTGTAAATTAGGTATTAGGAAAAGCTGCTTCAAAAAAGGGGGGAGGATCATGCACTGGAATAGGATTCCCAGGGACATTGAGTCACCATCCCTGGAGGTACTTAACAGACATGTAGATGTGGCACTTGGGGACATAGTTTGGGGACTTGGAGCTTCTGGGTGAACAGCTGGACTAGAGGATGTTAAAAGCCTTTTCCAAGATGAACAGTTCTTTGGTTCTCTGAAATTATTCTTCCCTGGAGACATTTTCTGCAATAAGTTTCTAGTATGTAATGCTTTATTGTATTACTGGAATTATTGAATTCTGAAAGGTGTTCTATTTTCCATCTCTTAGTAATCATAACTTCCAAATAATGAGTGTGTGGACTTATTAAGTCGGTGATCCCCGAAGCTACTGACAGTTCAATGTCCTTTAAGCTGCAGATCTCACTTTGAAGAGCAACACTCTCTTTGAGAATTGATGGGGAAAATAGATTAGATTAATATGATGTTTAAATAGCAGTTAATATAACAATAAGACATTTTTAAGCTCATTACATTCTAGCAAACAGCACTCTTTGACCTCCTTCAGCCTATTGACTATCAGTCTTTCTTATGTCTGCAGAAGTCTCCTGTGATCACTCATTTCTCAATGAAAAGGATTTCTGAAAATGCCATCAGGCAATTAGGGAAAACAAACGCATCTGACTGACCGGAGCCTGCCAGGATTGTGAGGGTGGTAGTAGGAAATTAAGCAACGGGTGTTCCTGCCAGACAGAACATGCTGTGAACATGTGGCTGCTTTGGATTGCTAACAATGGGGATAAACAAATGTGAAAGTGTGAGCTTTTACAGAAATTCATACATTATATATTTCTTTTACTGGAAAATGAAACCTTATAAAAGAGGGGAAAAAAGAAAGTAGTAGAACCAGCTGGCATAGAACTACAAGAGCATTAGAGGAAAAAGAAAATAAATAAGAGGCTGAAGCCTTTCACTTACAAATGAAAGGAGGAAAAATACTGAAATTTGCCAACTGAACCTGCTGTTAATAATTAGACTGAGGTTGCTGAGAAAATGAAACACTATTTTTTTACTTTAAATTTTAATTCATGAAACAGGCACTAATCTCGTTCATTAGACCTGCCGGCTGGAGCCACGTGCCTGGCTGTTGGTTAGCAGGGCTGTGCTGTCTACATTGTACCTGGGGACTTTTAAAAGTGTCTTCTGGTTTGTGTTCTTAACAGAGGTGGAACTTGGTCTCAAGTCACAGGCCTAAGCCTCCAACTTTAAAAAACTATGGGTAAAATTCCTGCTCCAAGTACTGTAATTAAGTCTACTCCTTTGGATAGACTTTTTATTTATTTGCTTGGCTTTTAGTTATTTTGTTTGTTTGTTTTTTAATGGTGTGATGGCTTTAAAAAATTACAAGAACAGCAGAGAATCCCACAGAGTTGTGCTTTATCAGAGCAGTGGTGCAATTCATCCATGGGTTTATGGATTTTATTTGTATCTCTGAGTACAAAGCAGGGGAGTTCAGGAGTTCAGACTACTCATCTAGCAGATTAAAAACCACTGAGACACATCCTAGCCCCTGTTACAGATAGAATCCTGTTTCTAGTTGCCAAGTTTACTACCACATATTACTGGCAAGGCAGTGAAGGGTGGGAATAACTGATTAGATTCCCTTTGCAGTGCATTGTCAGTGCTGTGGTAGTTTATGGCCACAATAACAGAATCAAGGTTCTAGGTCAGAGAAGCCAGTAATTTGCATTTTAACAGAATAAAGAGCCATATGATCAGTTAACCTCAAAGTAACAGAGTTTTGTATTGGTGCAGCACTTGTTTTTTGGAGTTAGGAAAGGAGGAGGCAGACAGGTCCGAAGTCAGCATGCAAAAATCTCTTCATTCTAATTTTCTGACTCCATTTATATCCACTGTACAAAGGTGGCCAAATATTGGCCGAAGCAGAACATCCCATCACTTGGGATCATACCAATCACTCAAATATTGTCTCAGAACTAAGGAATGTAAACATTTCTTATTTACATGAAGAGGCTTGGGAACTCAGCTCAGAGTTCCAAAACATCAGAAGGCTTTTTGCTTTAATATCAAGAGCAAGTCTGAGACATGTAAAATCAGAGCCACATATTGGGACATGTCTTTCTGTATAGAAATATATTGCCAACAAAAATCATAAAATTCTAATCACTTATTGCTGTCTGAAACACTGATTTGACATTTAAGTCAAGATTATGTATTTGAATCCTCATTTTGCTCAGTATATTCTCTGGAGTCATTACGAAGAAGACATTTGGATATATAAAAATACTTTAGATTGGGTGCATCCAGAAAACAACAGTTTGCCCTGAAATATTTATTTAATTTGAAAAATGTTCACACAGAAGAAAATGGAGGTCAAACTAACCTTCTATTACACCTTAAGTATGAGTGGAACGGACATTCCTGGTGCACACTCCTTAATTTTGCAATATATGCAACTTACAATATATGCTATATGGGGTGAGAAGAGAGAGAGCCCAGAAAGGTGGTAAATGCTCCATCCCCAGAACCATTTAAGGTCAATTTGGACAGGGCTCTGAGCAACTGTTCCAACTTAAACTATTCTATAATTCTGTAATAATTCTATAATTTTATATATGCAAAATCAACTTCTACTGTAGGATTTTGTCTTGTGTTCCATTTTAAGGCACAAAATCTTTACTCTTGACTTGACTGATATTTACAGAGGACTTATGTACAGTCAGTAGGAGTGAGAGTAATCGTTCCTAAATTTAGCCATCTAAAGCTGTTTACCAAAACTCCATTTATAGTCACTGAATAAATTTAAACACCTCCAGATTCTTTCTCCTCTTTCTTAAGGTCCTGACTAATTAATCACTTTCTTTAGGAGTCTGTCTCTCTTTTCCAGTATAGAGACCCAGTGCAGGCAGCTTACAACTGTAGCTTAAAGCATAGGTGATTACAAGTAAGAAGATTTGCATCTTCCAGTCCAAAAGTTTTTTCTTGGATATCTATTTTTGGTCTTCTATATATTAGAGATTTGTAGTTGCAAAATATGTACTAAATCCAAATCAATGCCATAGCTTAATAAAGATCTAGATAGTTAACAGTATACAGTAAGTGTGGAACATGTCTGTAATTTAGTGGTACCATGGATTGGTTTCAAAACAAGGATTAAAAATCAAGTGGGTGAATTGCAGTTTAGATGTTCCACATCAACCTGTCCCTACCAAGAATTTGACATTTAGTATTGCAAAATTCTGGCAGGAGCTGAGGTGGCTGAGGCTAGAGATATTTTCTAATATTATTTACTGAAGGGTAAGAAATCCAGTACATTCAGTGACGTTGCTTCTCACATCATAAGCTGGAAAATGGTGAATGTCCTGGGATTTTTGCATTCATAGAACAAAGAACAGTTGTTGGAGGACATGTTTTCTAATAAAATAAAATAAAAAAAAATCCATCATTATTAATCACCTTGTGCTTTTGGCTTTCTGCTTTCCAGGGAGCACCTTTGGTTATTAGATGTTGGTGACAGTTTCAGATACTGTTTGAATATGCAACACATATCCATGTGTGTGTACGTGTGTGCGTCTCTCTATACATGAAATTCACAATTTGTTGACTGGATCATGAATGAATAATATTTAAAAGGTATAGACCTTTATGTCTATAATGTCAGCTGCTAAACAATTATGTTTTCTCAGTGTTAAGATTATGTATAAATTTGATGATATTGCACTTAAAGCTCTAAGGCTGGAGAGAGAAAGAGAGAGGCTGGAGTTGTTTAACATAAATTTATTGTTAAGGACATCTCTTTTTTCAAAGGACAGAAAAATTTAACTTCCAGGGATGAGTAATCCCTTTTGTGTCTATAATATCAGGGAGGAGAGGGACCATCTTCTGCAAGTACCTGTCTCTCTCCACTGACTGTAGAGGGAAATAAAGCACCTTCCTGAAGTTAGTTTAGCTGATGTTGTACTTGATTCTTAACCAGCAACACTAAGTCTTTGTTGTGATTTTGGTTTTGATCCGTCTTCTTCTGACTCCTCAGTCTACTTATTCAGAATGGAAGCATGGGCATGTACTTTAATAGAATGGGATCCAACTTTTATGAGTGCTGCTGGCATTTCAGGAAAACAACAACAGAGGTAAGTCTGGATGAAAAATCCTTGACCCTGCAGTCAACAGTTGGTCACAGAGTAATTCTGCTGCAGGCTGGTTTTGAAATTCTGGGGCAATGGTTCACTGTTGACTCAAAGGGAGTAGTGAGACATACAGGATGACTAATACCTGGTGTTTTGTTTGGGAACCTGCCCATTTAAGTATTTGTGCACAGGCCAAACCTTATTCTGATTTGCTCCTCTGAGGTGGCACTACAGTGACACCATAGGAAGAAACAATACCTTTGTCAGCTATAACTTAAACACATGTACTGCCAGGTAAAGTCTTCCAAAGCTGATAACAAAGAACTCTATTGCTTGACCCAAAGTAGACTCTTTGTGATAGTGGGTCTGTCAGACTAGTCAGTCATTAGAAAACAATCTAGTTGTATGCAGACAGAATAATCGTTTTGGATAGGGTTTCAAACAGGTCTCAGGAAGTGAGTCACTCAGCCCTCTTGAAAAGTGAATGGTAGCTGGAGACCTGTTTCTTGAGACACTTTTGAAATCTTAGCTTATGTTACAGTATGGCTGTTATCCAACCTTGGGGTATTGAAAGGATTTTCTTTCTCTTTTCTTTCCTTTTGTATGCCAAATTAAAAGTATGAGGGCCTAAAGTGCATTTACACCAAAGCAACTTTCCACTGACTTAGCCATATAAAGAAGCCTTGTAGTAGGTATAAATATGATTTATACTCACTTTAAGACTCATTTCCACCACCTGAGTGGTGTGAAGCAACCTTTGTTGAAATCAGACTCAGGTCTACACATTCCAGAAAGCAGGCAGGTTATGTTGCTCAGACCTGCTGCTGCAGAAGTGTTCTGCTCCAGTTGGCAACAGGGCATCAGGGTTGCCTCACTTATTCAAACAAACAGTTCAGACTCTCTGTGTCTTTGCAGTGTTCGTTCTACTTGAGAAAATTACATCACTATCCAGGAAGACCTTTTCAGTCTTTGAGAGACTTCTTTTGATTTTGCAGAATAGAGACACAGAGATAGGAAAGAGAAAGCAAATTAGCAGATTAGCTGGCTACTCTTTCTTAAGAGCTTGTGTAAATGATAGGAAAGTGTGATTCAGCTAACAGTTTCTTAATTTTCTAATAGGGGATATACAATTGGGAGTAGATCTCTTTAGAAAAATATCCTTAATTCCCATATAGTACTTTTCTTTTTAGGAATGTAGAGTGTCTTAGGAAGCATAAAAGATCTAAGCTGGATCCAAGTTACCTCTTCTGAAAGAATACCATCTGGGTTAAGGGACCAAAGTATGGTTTTAGCTTTGTTTTGAAAGGGAAATTACTTTATGTTATGACTCATCAGAACAAGTTAATTTTCCTATTAGCATGTTTTACCTTAAAGCTACAATTTTATTTAAAAATCCATAACAATACATCTGGATTGCATTTTGGAAATGAAGTTGATCTGTAAATATGACCTGAAGCTTTTAAAAAACAACAAAAAAAATTCCTTTCCCCTTATATTTGAAAGTAATAAACATCAATGAAGTGCTTTGGTGTGCATTATTATTACAGAGTGCCTATAAGCGATTTCAATAACATTAGCTAATTAATCTTCCTGAATTTCTGAGATGTAGATAGAGTTATTTACTTAACTTCTTTTGCAATTGAATGACAATTAGAAACAGCTTGAATGACTTTCCCAAAATGTTGCCAAGCATCATTTGCAGAGGTGACTTAAAAAAAATCTTTTCTCAGGTTCTAATATAATCATAAATTCCTCTAGTCACTCTTATAATTATGAAAGAATATGTCCTTTCAACTGACCTTCTTTTACACATAAAAATAAGCTTTGCTATGTTCTCATGTCTCTGTATTGTGCAGCTCTTGAAAGTTCTGTGATGATTGTGGTATCTCCTCAACATTTTTAAAAGATGTCTGTCATGAGGGTGCTTGACCTTTGCCAGTAACCCAGGTACTCAATGCATCACCTCACTGCCTTCCCGACACGCCTATAAAACTGTGTGACTTTATATTTCCTTTTCCAATTACTCACAATCTAATTTAAGCTGTGTTTTGCAAGCACTTTTTTATTTTCCCAAATGACAAGTGTATTAGCTAAGACTTGTCAGCCTAGCTGCCAGCTCCCCCAAGCAAGCCCCGCACGCTGTGACCTCATGCATGCAGCACGCAGCACTGACTAGGGGCTCCTAGGAAATAGATGTGAAGCCTGAGCCCTGTCTTAGCTGCCTTGGTAAGCATGTTTTATGATAAATTTTATCTCATTATGGGAGAGAAGGGGGAAATTTTGGTCAAAGTCCAACTCTAGAGCTTATGTTGAGGCTGAACTTTTCTGCTCTCCAAGTCTGCCATATCAAATTAGGGAGAATAAAACCGGCTGCTTGCCCGATTATTTATAACATCACAGGAAACTTGGAATGACTTATTAAGGATGGAAATAGTTCTCTTTCCTCAGAAATGGATCTTGCTTTGCCAAGATACACAGTGACTGACTGTGTGTAAGAGTGGTACACAAATACCTTCCACGTTGAAGGTTATTAAAATATACCTGGCCTCGTTTATCAGCACTTACACGATATGCCTTTATCCACACAAAATACTTTTAAAAAGGCTCCAGGGAGCCCTGCTCAATGTCTTTAGGGGCAGAAACAAATGTAACAGTAAAAAGAATCCAACAAACCAAACCCACAAATCGATAAGCTTTTTGTATCTTTGTCAGTGTCAACGTGCCTTTAGCCTGGACCTCGACAAATATTTTTGTATAACTGACTACATTGGCTTTTCATTAAAGTTGTTAAGTCTATCCCCCTGAATATTAAAAGAATAGATCTTGGAAATGCAGTACAGCATTAGAAGCAGGAAAGTTTAGTCTGGGGGTCATTAAAGGAAATTTTGTGTTGGTTTAACTTCTAACTCACTCAGTGACCATATGGGTAGTTGTCTCACCTCACTGTTCCAGTATCCTTAACACAGGACAACAAAATTGACATATAGGTGCTGTGAACTAATCTTTATCAAGAGTTTTGATTCATAAAATGTGAATATCTTATTTAAGAAGAGGACCTAAAATGGGAAAATAGCACATAAATTTAGAAAGATAGTTGCATATGATTAGTGGCGTAGACTAGAACCCATGTCTCATAGCCCAGTAATTCTGGCTTGGTGCTTATTGAGAGATAATTCACAAGGAAAATCTGAGCGAGAAGGTTGGTAAAATCTAAATTTCATGGATAAAATTAAATCAATCCAGCCCATTCCAAAATCTTCACAATACTGCAACTGTCTGCATTTCAAAAACAGTGTTCCAAAGAGCACAGATTTGGACATCTACACAACTGTGACAGTCCAAGTTAGACTACAATAAAAATTGCAAGATGAGTGTAAGCCTGTAGGGGTATAAGGAAGTGAGAGAAAGCAGACTTGGATATCAGGAAAATTATATTAACTACAGATTTAATTTTTTTATGTTATATGTAACTGTCACTTCCTGAACTCTCTGTACAAATAAAATGACTGTTGGTTTATCACTTCATCCTTTACTTCATTTGCTGGTAGCTTTGTGAAAGAGAAATCTTTCTCAGAGATGTCAAGCTCATTGTCATCTTTGTGAATGAGATGAACAAAACAGACTATTTGTGCTATGACTTTTCTGTTCCTGATGATAGAGAAGAGAGCCCTTGGAGACTTTAAAATAGAAGAAGACTGATCCTTTATTTCTACATTTCATCTGCTAAATAGAGCTCTTTCTCAGACTACTGATATCCTTTAATTTCTGACCAGGAGTTCTTTGAAAAAACTGTGGAAAAGCAGTTTCTGCATTTTTCAAATTATTTGGTGACCATTTGAAAATGCTGACATCTAACTTCCTTTTTTAGATATACAGAAGAGAAAGGCACTGTGCACACCCTGAACCCTAGGGCAAGGTTTAATGAACTCTATCTTGAACTTTTGAAAATGTGGTTAAGGGTTCAAATCTTAAGTACTGAAGGACTGCTCACTGACTCAAAATTAGATACAAGCCTGAGGAGTGAAACTCATGGTGCAACATGGGACATCTAAACTTTCCAGTACAATCCTCAAACATAATTCCTATCAGCCAATACATTTGATGGTGGATTTAAAATCTACACATTTGAAAATGTCAGGGAGGGAAGCATCTAAAATTTTGTTTCCTCTGAATTTAGGCACTTATCCATAGACCAAATTAGGCTCTGTGGAATCAGGATTTGCAAACGTTTTGCCTGTGGTTCTATATGTAAGTCACATGAAGTGTCAGCAGACAGCTCCCTCCTGCATCTCTTTAAGAAGATAGCCTGTGAGAAGAGGGAGGAGGAGGAGGTGATGTTACTAAAGAGGTTTTGCATAACAGTCTTGCTGTGCAAGTACTTTCCGCCTTCTCCTGACCTATTTTGGATGGCAGTGGCTGTGGGAGCTCTGCAATGTTCTCCACTGCTGCTGTCACCGTGTGTGAAGGGAGCTGGAGGCACACCTCCGGAGCAGGGCCGCTTGGCAAACTGAGCACAGCCCAGCTGAGCTGCTCTGCATCCCACAGGGGCTGGGTGTGCAGCATGTGCACTTCCTTCAGCTGGGAAGGTGACACAGTTTGATGTGTGCAGAGACACACCAAAATAGAAAACGTAGATGCCTTAGACATGTAAGTGAGCACATAGCAGTTTCCTAGATCACTCTTCTGGATAGGTTTAAATTACAGTTTGAGTGTGTGGTAGGTGCTTAAGTGCTGGTTTGGATTTTACCTTGGATTGTTTGGACATTGCCTCTGCATAAGAGTTTTGGTAATTTTACTTTCTAAGCATCATGTAACAATGTGGTGTAGCAGAGAAGCAATAAAAAGTCTCATTTGAGAAAATTATTTTTACTCCATCTTCTGAAACATGATAAAAGTTTTAAATCAGCTTAGATTTTACCCCAAATAGCAAAATATACAGAAAATGTAAGGAAAAAACCCACCATAATATTTTAGTCCCTGAACTCCAAAAGTTCTGCCTATTCAATTTCGAGATGTTTCTGTGAAACTTATTTGTTAGTTTCTTGTTTACTTCTTTGTTTTGTTTGTGGCTTGTTTTGTTTTTGTTTGTTTGTTTGTTTGTTTATTTGTTTTTCTTTCATATGTACATAGTTCTCTAAATGTTTGTCACTGTCTAAATGGGTAAATGGTATAATTCTATTTTTCTGAGCTATCTCACAAAAATATATTGACAAGAAGGAAGCCCATAAGAGAGAAAAGAGTGTATGGAAAAAGTACAGAAACATTTCTGTCTTTCCCCATGGCTTAAGAATGGTCCTATACAGTGTCTTATGAATATCTTTATAATTTTTAAAAAGGCTGTAAGTACAAAGAGTAAATCCTTAAAGGCTAACTACTAATGGATAATGGATATTGAGATAGCAAAAAAGATGCAGATGTGCTTGTAAACCTTCTCACCAGCATAGGAAACAACTTATTGTCTCCACTGCCTCAGTCTAATTGTTTCTCAAAACACTGAACTTCCTCATTCAACACAAAATCTCAGCCATTTTTTCTTTTTCCCTTTTCTTATTTTATTTTTTTCGTTACATACTTTTTAAGACTAAGCTGAAGACATGCAATTTGATTAAGTACAATTAGAGTGACTTGTGTGGTTTGTCATGCAGAACTCTCAGGTATGCAGCTCTCCAAGGCCTCAATCCTCTGAGGTCCCTCAGTTCACAGGCATGGTGTCCAGCAGACAGAATACAGCAGATGTTGAGACAAATAGGGGCAAGAATATGTGATTACAAGCAATTGAGTTATCCTGTTAAATGAGTTTCCACTAGCAGTAATTGTGATTTTCTGCCTCCATCACAATGGTGTTGAATACTAACTATGCAGATACATGAAGAAAATAAAAGGCTGATGACTATCAGATCTGTCCTCCTTGTTCCTTGTTTTAGACACATCATAAGCACAAGAATCAACCCTGACCCTATTTCTGGCGAGGTTCTTTTTCATGCTTCTACTAATTTCTGGTCAATTTTGTAGCCTGTGGACAATAATCTATTAATCTACAGAGACACTGGTGTAGATGGACTCCTTTTGATGAAACAAGAACTTGTTTAAACTACCTCAATCTTGAAGTGAAGCCAGTCCCAAATTTTTCTGGAGTTTTAAAGACAGTTTTTAACCGTTAAAAAGTTATATATAGAGAGAAATTTATATGCATGTGAATAAATGCATATTCATACTCACTTTTATTTTTGCATTTTTGAGTTCCAACTGGCCTTTTTCTTGGTATATCTTATCCAAACAGAAGAAGGAAGTTTCAAAAAGTTTTCAGAAAAGCCAGCTGTCACTGCATTTCCTGAGCATCTCCACTGTGATCTTCTGGATCTCAGGAATACTACTTGGGTCACAGGGGGACATTCCATGCAGGGCACTGTGCTTCCTGAACAGACTATCACCAATCTTTATATTGAGTCTTGTTTAGAGATATTTTTAGATATCCATAAGTTTAGAAGATGGGAGTGAGCCATATTTTGTTTTCTCTTGTACTACATATATATATTTCTGTAGCTTAAAGCTAGGAAACTGTAGCTAAGCTGAAGAAAACTGAAGAAAGCAGTCTAAATTTTGGTGTCAAGGAATAGAGGGACTCTTCTAAGATGATTTTTGCTTTGGTCTTGTTCCCATATTTCTTAAAAATTAGTATGTATATGATTTTTGTCCACAAAATATTCATTGCCAAGAAAAATATACCTTTAAATATTATATTTAATCACTCTCACCCTATTTCTTTTCAGATTTTTCCACCTTCTGTTGCAGTCATCACTCTTAGGTTAGGTCTAGAGAGAGAAAAAGATAAACAAGAGGAGCTGGAGATCTGTTGATGTTGTACGATGACACATTCACACTTATATAAGTGTCACAGAGCTTCTTTCTTACTGTGACATTTTTCTTAATAAAGGCAGTGGTTTTGTTGGAAACTGTGTTCATGCTTACATCAGGACTAAATTTGTTTCTAATTATCTGGCACAATTGCCATAGCAGAGCATGCTGTGTATACCAGCACTGCATAGATAGGGAGTTTGTGAGAAGAAACATGCTCTGGATTTAGAATGTGAAAACCAGCTGAGGAGTTCACCAAAAGGCAGGGGTGTGAAAACTTTATTTAGAAGTTGTTTTTTTTCCCACTGTGTCCTCCCTGCAGCTGATGGAGTAATAGAGTTGTAATGGTTTGCTTACAGGCAGTCAATTAGACACCTACAGTTACTCCACAGGGTGTAGATTTTAAATGAGTGGTTTATTCATAAATAAAAAGGAATTACTGCACATTTTGCTGTAATGTTCTCTATTTCTACACATCAATAGATTATTTATTCCAAATCTTGTCACACTCTTATGCAAGGTCTTTGTTTCCTTTTCTGCTGTCTTTAATATCAGGATGGATTGGGATTGACTGATTTGTGATATCCCACTCTTAACACATAGCATATTGTTTTTCTGCATTGGTTGTACTAGAATTCACAGGTTAAAGGGTCAGTTTAAATTGAGCAGCTTATAGGAAGACTATGAATCTGAAAGAACTAGTAATGTTGAATTTGTATCATGAATCCTGAAGCTGATATTGCACTGTGTAGTTTTCAAGGGACAGTACTGCTGGAGATGTAAAAAGAGATCAGTCTAAGCTTCTGACAATTCTTGAAAATTGAAAGTCAAATATTAGTTGCAGATTTTCCATATGAAGAAGGAATGAAATGTAAAGTGCATATGTAAAATTTATTGAAAACCAGGAACAATGGTTACTATCCTTACTTTCCCCAAGCATTTGAACACAATTCATAGAGTTATAAGGACACTCATATGTGGCCTATTCTGGAAACAATTTAAACTCTTTTCTGCTCTATGTAAATGTAGACACATACATATATGTATGTACAAAGAGACAGCAACATAAAGAATAGATAATATGTTATATTTTTGATTGTTAAAATATAAAATAACATAGGTATAGATTTATAATATAAATCAGGATTGCCCCATACATCATGTCTTAACTCCTCTTAGTTTCTCCTGTCCCCCACACCCAATTTATACATTCCAGTCATTGTAATCCCTTATCAGCACTTTTCCCTCTTATCCCCACCCCCATGTCCTTCCTCTTCTTTCTCTTGTCCTTCTCCCACTGTGGTCTTTAGAGTGGAATGTGGGTGGGATTAAGCTTAGGCAGCCGGCAGGCAGCCGGCAGGAAAAGGCTGTATATACAAATGTGTCCCAGGTGTCCTAACATGTCCTTGCCACACAAATGGTCACACTTGCTGTTGACAGGATGACAAACTTCAGCCCAGAATCAGTGCCTGTAATAAGACAATGATGTCACTGGCTCTACAGACTATTGTGGAAGAGGGAGTGCAGCTATGATATGAATACAAACAGCTGTAAGTATTTTATTTCATAGGAAGATCATTTCATGTAAGAGATATTTTCTCTGTCTTTTCTATCTCTTTTTCAATATTTATTATATCTTCTTTTTACTATTGATCAATTTACAAATAATGTCATTTGTATCTATAACACAAAGTAAATAAACATATATAAATACAATACATCTGTTAATAGTCACTGAGGGGTCTTTTTAAAGAGTAATAACTATCTCCAGCTTATAAAAGATTTAGTGTCTGGCCCAAAAACTTTGGATGTTGACATATGGATGTTGGCACATCTATTGTTATTACACCTGTGTCTGCCAGGTTCCATAAAACACTGCCAATCTCTACACACTCGCCATGCATTTAACTCTCTCTCCAAGGAGAGGCGGGATTTTATAGAGTCTATTATACAGCAAGGAACACATATGAGAACTTTGATAGACAGATATATAAAAATATATATGCTTATACACATGTAGACACACAAAATATATTTATTTTGGTTATTTATTCATTTAAAAAAAAGACTTCACAAGGGAGTAATATAGAAAATATGTTTCCTAGACTAGTTCTCACTTCGGGGTTCATTATTTAACCTGTTTGTTTCAGAATGGAGTGTATCTGCAGAAGCATAGCTCATATTTAACTTAGATATTGCCCCATATAGTGATTTTTTTTTTAAGATACCCACTCATTAACTGATTTCCTATGAATGCTGCAACAAGGGAGTTCAGAAAAAAGATGCAAAGGGGAGAAAGATACACACTCTAGTCCAGAAAAAATATATTGGATCTAGGAGTTAACATATGCTAAACATTATCAATGTTCTCCAGGCTGCTTTTGTCTAAGTTCAAAGCAGGAGCTGCATTTCATAGCTACTTTATAGGACACAGAGCACAAACCTCTAATGCACTTCTATGAAATGGTGGCTTGGACAGAATCTCTACACCATGGCTGTCTGGAATAGTAGGATTGCATTTCCACAGATTTATCTGTCAAAAATATTCTCATTTTCTTACAAATATACTTTAAGGCTTTGATTTCTAGGACAGATCAGGATACTTTTGACCCCTGCAGAGCACTGCCAGTTGCAGGGACCCCTGATTCAGGGCTGCTTAAAGATGGAATTTCTGCAGCACCTTCAGCCTTTTCCAGGGAAAATCACGCTGTGTGTACTGGTATCTTAGGAGTGGCATTTAAATAAATGCAGACACAGCTAGAACCTAGCAGAGTAAATAGGACTAGCAGAAAGAGGGAAGTGTATGGAAAAATGCTTCACTAGTCTATAGCCCAGCAGCATTTAGGGAGGCTGAGAACAGCTCTAAATGCAGTTGCTCACAGCCCAGTGCCTCAGCTGCCAGAGCTATGAGTTTAGAGCTGCTGTATGAGGAATTACATCTTGAAGGTCAGAGGTGAAAATGATGACTGCTGTATGCTGGAAGTATCTTTGTCCCAAAAGTAAAAAATATGGAAAAAACCCTCAACAGTCACTTTTTTTTTTTTCTTCCCACTGATGTATACTCTTTAAATTCCTAACATATATAGCTTTAACATATAGCAATTTCATTTTACAATATATTTAGGAATCTGTGCTTGAAGATTACTCTGCATCTCAACAGCCTTCTGAGCAATCCAGTCCAGTTTGCACAATCCACAAGAATAGATACAGTTTCATTAGAAGGCTAAAGTCTTTCTGATGTGTTTGAAAGTATCTGCCAGAACTATCTCAGTGTATGAAACGTAATCAACATTCTTAACTGTTCTGAGAAATGTTAACATTTTCTACAGAATATATTTTATTCAGTTCAAAAAGAATCTTTGGAACCAAATATTCAAAACTCCAAATTTTTCAGCTAAAAACAGCAATGTCAGATCAAATTTCTTGATTTGGATAAGAGAACAAGGTTTACCAAAGTGTTTTGATTTTAAGTTTTCAACTGAAAATGGAAGATATATTTGGAAAGCACCACCTAGACCACCTCTATCTTCCAGAGACATTCTACATTGCCATCCCCTGAAGAAATGATAAGGCAATATACTCCTGACAATTCTGGTCCAAGGTTTTTACACATTCATAGGATTTTCTGTTCATGCATAAGAGTGGCACAGCTGTGAATTTTAAGTTGGAGCACCCAATTACACTGACTTTCCATAAACTATTTTCCAGTCTATTGTGTTCTGATAGAGGGAATCAAACCAGATATCCTTTCTGGACAAAAGCCCAACCAGAACCAGATTGTCTGACATAATTGACAGGTTTCCAGTGTACATTGAGTCTCCTACACTCCAGTTTCACTAACAACCTGGCATGCATTCAGTGGTGGCATCATTTGAAAGGACAGAGACTCATAGGAAAATTTTTGTGCTAGATTCTGTTTCCTGAAACTGCTTTGCTTGAGGGATCAGTGCACAGGCTTCCTGGAGTTTCCTTTAATTGTTTGTGGAGATCTGTATTGCAGCTACCGAACAAAACCACTGTGAAAGAGATAACTTTAGTGGGCTTTGATTTATCTTGACATTTTATTTTATAATTTATATGTGTAATGAACAAATTATATTGAACTCTGTTGTGACTAGTCTGTGTGTAGTGATGTCCTAGACCAAATGTGACAGGCTGTCACCACAGACAACTACCAATCAAAGTTCTTTGGCAGATCAGCAGTCATTCTTCTGATACTATGACTGTAGGCATTATATCTGCACTGCAGTCGTGCGTGAGTTCTGTTTTGTACATAGTTTGGAGGTAAATTTATTGAGCTGTCAATGTTGTAATCTAAATGTACAATATTAATGTCAGCTCTATAAAGTGGGACTGATATTTAGAAAGAGCTATAGTTTTTGGAAAAGGCTAATTTGCATAGTCAATTCACCATAAAAAGTCTAGAACACAGCACTAGAGGAGATGTTACTACTGCATCCTTCTTCAGTGTGTTTAGAAAACAGCTAGCAACAATCATAATAAGCAATACAGTGAAATCTTTCCTCTTTGCTTAATCCCACTCTTGGTGCAATGATCCTTTGGGTCTCGTGCACAGGCACCAAAATCCCTGCTAAATAGCAGTGCAGAAGTGAAATAAAAGAGGAGTATTCGGATTTAACCAGATGTAGGGAGGGATACAATACAAAGATTTATGTAACTAGTACCCACACATCTCCTGAGCTGACCATTTCATTATTCTTCTGCCAAGGCTTTAAGCTGCTGACATACAGCTGGCTAGTTTATTTATTTATTTAAGTGTCTAAATGTTTGAGATTATGTTTCAAACTGCAGCTTTGCAATCTTTTTGCAACATTTTTCAGCTGGATTCTATCATTGCAATGTTGGTGCAATAAGCATGTCATCCACCTTTAAAATTGCTTAAAGAGACAAGATTAAAAGAAACCCAAAAAACACACACACAAAAAGAGGTAAAGGTTTCACCTCTTTGAAGAACAGATGATTTCTGACTCATAACATCATATCCCACTAATAGTACTTCAATTGTTTGGAGAGGGTTTGGCCAGCCTTCTAAGCAATGATAACCTACCTTTACTAGTGTCGAGTAGGCCAGATGTGAATTGAAGTACCCACTACAGACTACTGCCCTAATCTTTTTTCCCTTGGATGATCCATTATTAAAGCATTTAAGAATGGTTCTTGTCACCATGACTTGCTCACTGGCTCACTCTCAAGGACTTATCATCGTCCCAGAGTTTCTGGCCAGCTTTCCACTTGAAAGCAAAAAATGGATGGAAATACCTGATTGAAGTTTAAATTCAGTCTGAAAGAGATGACATAAATATTTTTGTTTTGTTTTAATAACTGCCTACTTAAATAAAAGAATACATCTCATACTTTTAAGCTCTTGTGAACGTGAAAAAAATTATGTTCAAACCAAATATGATTAGCATGGTCCTGTGTCTACTACACATATAGAAAAAGTTACCATTTACTTTAATGCCACAGGATTGAGTTTTATTTCTCATTGACCACCACTAATTTAAAGATAAATTCTGCCAACTTGACTAACAAGGAAGGCACTGTATGAAAAGTCAAACAAGTTTTATATAAGCTTCTAAGACTGAGTAGGTAGGTTGCTATAAACTCAATATTGCTGTTCATTACAGGATCCAAAGAAGTTGTCCATGGTTCTGTCATGGGTCAATGCCTTCATGGATAATTATTCCTATGCAGCATAATAGAGAGTGCTGCAAAATTCCCTGAAGTGATGCCACCCTGATCACATGGACATGATTAGAGAAACATTTCTGCTTTTAATTTAAAACTGTCTCTAAGCAAGTGTTTTTTCAACTATCTGTCATCAAGAATATACTTACTCTGATTCTTTTATATAAACATATAGAGAGAGGTGTAAAAGTTATTAAATCTGCAAGTTTGGGTTAGTTCTCCAGCATATTATGTGATATATAAAACCCACCTGTGCCTGATTAAAGAGTGGGAGTGATGGTGAATATTATCCTGGCAAAAACAATACATATAGGACTAAAGATAGCAAATATATATTCACTTATTCAGATGAGAAATGGACAGAGAAATCCAGACTGTAGATAAAAATGAAAACATTTGAACAAAAAAGCATCTATTCAAAAGTGGTTACATAAATTGCTTGCAAACTGTTATGCTCATAATTTAATATGAAAGTGTTTAAGTAGGAAATATATTTGTTGTTATATATATGCTATTAGCTAATTCAGAAACAGTAAAACAGGATAAATTTAAAATATTTAGTAAAAGTGGCTTACTAATCTGTCATGATTTTTCTAATGCTTTTGCAAACAATTTCCAGTTCTACTTTGTGATAGGGGGAAATCTTGCTCTGACAGGCTCAAATAAAAAATGATCAGGACTTTCCTTTGTTATTATTGATGGTATTGAGTACCTTAAATTTTACCTATTAATGGGGACTTACTATGTGTTTTTATTTCTAGCTTCATGGTGTCATTACAGTCTAATGACTTAAAGGGAAGAAAGTTAACATTTGCAGAAAAAAATATTTGTTTGGTTGTGGGATTTTTGGTGGATAAAATAATAAATGTTGAATACAGTGTGCAAGCTTTAATGATCAGGATCTTGGTGAAAGCATATCTAATCAGAAATAATTCACTTTCTCTCCATGTAAGTCTTTATTCTACTGGTTTTAACTTCCACAGGTAGCCAAATTACTAAAAATGTAGAGGACCAGCCTTTCCAAACAGTCTTGCAGATAGGTAAGAGCCCTGAAATGGTCATCTTCAGTACATCAGTTCAGTGACAGTGTTTTGAAGCTTAATCTTTGATATTTCATGACAAGTTTGTGTATATGTATATATATGTGTGTGTGTGTGTGTATCATAAAGACTTGTTATTCTCTACCACAGATCCAGATACAAAAGTCTTTTGGGAAAGAACTGAAGAATATAGGAGTTTCCAGTAGCAACAGAAGCAATTCCCTCTGTCCTGAAGATTTGTCTTTTCAGTAGAAGTGAATGTATCTTCTTCAAGAACATCCAAAGAAGCCCAAATTTACATCACTAGAAAATAGTGTGAAGCTGAATTTAAGTAGAAGCAGTATTTTTGAGAACAAAAGAAAACAAGATGTTAAAAGCTAATTTTTAATTTGTGACATGCAGTTAAACAGTCTATGTTTCTACTTGTTCCATGATATTTGGAGTTGGCTTCCTTGGATATAATGCATCTGTGTTGCTACATAGCTATAATTATTGCTAAAAGAATTCTAATCTTTAATGTTTAATTTCTCAGTTATGTCATTTGAGACTTAGACACTGCTTATATTATTCGTTCACAGGTAATAATTGAAGTATTTCCATGGAAGTCTTGAGAACCAAATGCCAAAACTTGAGGGCAGGGGAAAGTTGTTTGCAAATTGCAGGGATGCGGCATCAAGCTAATGAGCAAGAGATTAACCATTTTAGTGTGCAGTACACCAGAGAGGGCAGGCAGTACAGGAGAAAGCAGAACTCATTGCATGTTAAGTACTGAACTAATGAAAGTTGTCATATCATAATTTCTGAGAGGGATGAGGTTGGTTTCTACTTTGCATCTGGCATATAGTTAAATCTGTGTGCTGTTGAACCTTACTCATGCAAATCTAAGTGGAAATAAACAAATACAATTCTAAATTCTTTGTAAGACTCATTTCACAGAGTTCTTTTTTTTCCTAAGCTAAAGAAGTCATATATTCCATCTATCTCCTGTCATTACTGATTACTTCAGCACTTTGGATAACATTTAAAACCAAGCAGTTTGTAAAATAGAAGTGGCATTACCTGTTATATAGGGATGAAAAAACTTCCATCTATAACTAAAAAAAAGGTAAACAGGTAAGTAATGCAGATACACTTTACCCCAAGAAAATTCAACCAAGTAGAGAGAATTAATTGCTTAGAAGTTATTAAATTGTTGTATGCCAGATATTCCCTACAATCCTGAATCACACTTTCTATTAAATTTTTTTTGTGCTAGTCCAGTCTTCAAAAAAAAAAATCTTATTTCAATTTTCCATGCTGTATTCAAGCTTCATATTGAAAACAAATGTGAACCCTCCTTAGAATAACAACCTTATGTTACTTTTTCCATAAGCATTTTTTTCCCTTTCTCCTTTTAAGTCTGTAATTCTTTCTGTCTGATTTTATTAAGTGTGTGAAAAGGTAGGCAGGCTGCCC
>VWYP01005097.1:0-31551 GCA_013400435.1 Pycnonotus jocosus | reverse complement strand
CTTCTTGAGCTCCTGATCTCTTTCTTCCCTCAGTCAACTACCATTCATGGTTACTTACTGATAGTTTTCACCAAGAGATTCCATTCAGTTTCTTCCTAATAATTCTTATCTTCTTGACATCATCTTGCCAGCAGCCTTTATGACACACTGAAGAGAGGTAGAAACTCACCTTCATCTCAAAGGCTTCACTTAGAGCCATCATCAATATATATTCACAGAACAATAAAAAGAAAGTGAATCAGGGACTGCTGACTGTGTCTGAGAAGAGGAATTGGCAGCTAGAAGAAAGGATAACAAGACTGGAATAAATTGAGTTTTGGGGGTTCTGTTTGTTTGGTTTTGTTGTTTTTGTCCTCTAAAAAAAAAATCCCTTTGGCAGCCCTGAATGAGATAAATGTTCATTAATTAGCATAGATGATGATTGCTTGCTTTAGTGAAGGGCAATTCTATGCCATTAAGACAGGCTTTTGATTTTCTCTCCCTAAAGCTACAGCAGGGAATTTGGATTCATCAGTTGTAACTTGTGATGAAATGAAGATGAGCCTATTTTAAATGTTATGGAAGTGTAAAGTAGAAAAGCTTTGTGGTGTTTTAAAAATCTGCTGAATATGTGTATTTTTTATTTTATTTTATGAGACACAAGGGGAGAGAGTAATTATGACTGTAAGTATCAAATGTATGGCAGCTTATCTGCAACAACATTTCAGCTAGAGATTTATAGGTGGTTCTCAGATCATCCTGAGGCCAGAGTATCTCTTTGTACTGTTAGAACCTTCAGATGTTGAAGGTTAATTTTCCAAAGTGAGGCAAAACTTATGAATAAAAAGGTATTTTTTTCTTGTTAAGAGTACTTTAAAAAACAACCTCTAAACAACTTTAAAATATACTAGCCTGAACAAGACTGAGTTCAAAACATTTTCTGAAATGTACTTAGTATACAGACATACCCAGCTGAGCTTAGCACATAGTGTGGATTTTAATTATATCAACCTGAAGCTGCTGTTTATACTATGCACAAAAGGGTTTTTGTCTTCATTCCTGAACACATTCTGGCCTGAAAATCTTTCTTAGCGTTATCTTCACATGTCTTAAATTACTGTGGAGGAGTTGAATGCACTCAGCAAGATGTAGAACTCATATCCACTGCCCATGTTTTTAGTATGATACATATATTAAATCATGTTAGTTTAGAAGCCAGAAGATACCTCTGATAGGTTTCTGCTAAGGCAAGCTTGATTCCCTGCCCATGTTTTTCTCCAGTGAAGCAGTAAGCTACTGAACTTTGCTTGAACTCAGATTCTCAGAACAGTGCACCACATATTTGATGCAACCCATCCTGTTCATATTCAATTTCTCTTTTTATTCATTAAAAAAAAATCACTTACTACCCAGCTAAGCAAGAAAGACTGTGAAGACTGGTTCTGTAATTTGCTCATGAATCTGAACTCTATTAAGATATGTTCCAGGAAAAGCTATCTCACAAAATTCTACTCCACCCCTTAACATTTTTTCTACAAACTTTGAAAACCAAGAAGACAGAGACCTCTGAAATGGAAATTTTATATTATGATCAATGATAGTGTTATTTCAATAGCAAGATTCATGACATCAGTAAGTGCTACAACAAAATCATATTATTTTCTCAAGTGTATTAAATTTGATCACAACTTCTTCATTTTAAAAATAGAATTTATTTCTTTAGATCTCTTTTTCCCCAAAAATCTGGCTTTTGTTCTGCAGAAGTTAAAAAAGGCAGTTGTTCTAAAAAGTAGAAACCTTATTCTGGTAGGAACTAGTGAACTCATGATCTAGTAGACTGTGTTGTGTGATAGACACAACAGATTTCTTATGCATGTTCAGATACCATTACCTTCTTTCAAGAATTATAAGTAGTTCAGCTCATTGAAAACAGGCTAAATATATTTTTCACCTTTAATTTGTGTCATTTCTTTCTTCAGAAGCTCATCTGCTTGAGTGCTTGTTTTAAAAACAGGATTTTAAAATGCCTGTTGTGTTTAGTTTTGGTGTTAATTTCAGTGAAATGGTCTCCAGAATAACTTTCTACTCAAACACAGAAAATAATGTAGTCAAATGGAACCCAGGTTCATCTCAGGAAAAAAAAAAAAGAAAAAAAAAAAAAAAAAAAAGAAAGAAAAAGGCTCAGGCAAGGAAGCAACACATTGTNAAAGAGAGAGAGAGAGAAAATATTTGGGTATTTGTCATCACTTTGATCTCTACTTAAGAAATGCAATTTTTTTCCAATTTGTGTACTAAGGAAACCCGAAGTTCAAAACCAAATATAGTCTAGGGTCTCCTAGATGCTTTAAATTATGTGAGTGGGCAATAAAATAATGTGATTTAAAGAGGTAAATCCACAAAGGAAGATAGTAAAAAAAATGGCCTTGGTGCATTGACACTTGAGGAAAGGGAAGTGGCAAATAATTCAGAGCTGGCTCAAAGTCTCAAAGGCAGACAGCTCTGCTGGAAAAATACAGTGTGTCTTCTGAAGTAGAACTGAATAAGGACTTAACAGGCATTTGCAGTTATTTATATGTGTTACAAAATTATGCTTTCTATCATAATTAACAGCATGAGAAGACAGGCTTTGCCCTCCTGAGACAGAAGATTTTAGCAGAAACACATTAGGTAGAAAATTTCTTTTTATTCTACAAATAGTGAGCTGGGCTTCATGAGCTGGTTTAGCTGGTGCTGAGGTCTTCTTATTTATCTAAAAATTAATCTGTGTTAATATCTTTTTTAATGGCTTTCTAAGTCAAATCTGAACAGAATGTAAAACAATTATTTTACTTCTTACCTTATTTGCAGGCCTCTTAATTATATCTGAAAATACATTAATATAAAATATCTTTAGTTTTCATGTTCTTTTCATGGTACTTTCAGATGAATTAGATTATTTTGTTTCTTTTTATTTGAGATATGTAATTTATTCTGACTAATAGGAACAGCTAAGCTTATTTGTTAGCAAACTGATCAACAGTAGAGGGTAATTAATAGTAATTACCTACTAGTAGTACAATTTTAATTCAAATAAATTAAGTTCACCATTACTTTAATTAAATCAATCTGCTAGAATGCTCTTTTTTTCATATTTGTACAATTTACAGTGAAAAATGTAAATATTCCAAGTCATACATGAAATTTCAGGATGTGTGAAAGCCTTTACAGCTTTCTTTTTAATTTTGAATGGAAAAAAAATCTATTTTGGGGGAGTTTTTTTTTTTTGTTTTTTTGGTTTGGCTTTTTTGTTGTTGTTGTTGTTGTTGGTTTTTTGTTTTGGTTTGGGTTTTTGTTTGTTTGTTTGTTTTTTGTTTTGTTTGGGGTTTTTTGTTTTCTGTTTTGTTTGTTTGGTTTGGTTTATTTTTTTCCCTGATTCAGTATGGTTCAGAATATTTTCTAGAAGTCTTTTAAATAATATTAAGTTTTGGACTTGACATTAGTCATTATGCTGATCAAATAGGAAAAGCTTTGACCTAAAGGCAAGATGTGACAAGAATACAGCACCATTTCATTGTAGTGGACAAGACAACACCTGTAGCTGCTATAGCATTTTTACATAAAGAAATGTCATGTAGAGCTAGTGCCAATAGGAAAAAAAAAATCCTAGTTGTGTTTGGGATAAAAAAGTATAAAACTTCCAATGACAACACTTTTTGTGGAGCCAGATATTTCCACAAATATTTTGATTGCTGAATTTTGAACATAATAATAGTTATAATGATAATGTTGTGAGATAACAGATGTTACCTCAATATCACAGGTAGTAGTTGTTACCATAGGTAGCACACGACGATTACTTTTTTAAAGAAAAAATGCCTTTTTAAAATTATTTATTATTTTTTTGATCCTGTCCTTCTGATAAATTCTTTGAGTTTGATTTTTGTATTGCAGCTTCAGGTGAGCTGTTTTCAGCAGCTGCTGTTGGTGGATGGTTTTAAGGCCTTTTTATTCAGTTGCTCCATAATTTTTTTGCATTGAATGATGAAATCACATATCTGGTTATATAAAGTTGATTTGGAAGACACTGGAGAACTCGTGGTTTATCTTCACCCAGAGCTGATAAGCAGCTTATGGTGTGTTTGACCAGAAGAATCACAAGACTTAGGTGAGGCTTTCACATGTGTAGACCAATATGCATTGGTAAGGCACAGAAAGTATTGTACAATGGTTATGCAGGAAACAGAACGAAAGTGAAGCCGCATCATCATGGTAAACTACTGAATCATTTGATTGCTCTTTCTAAATTTCCAAAAATCACGTTTTAGTGAGGGAAAAGAAAATGTGAAATTTTAATAGAAGAAATTTTGGATTTATCTTTGTATACAACCTCCTCTTCAGATGTGTCCTCTCGGGAGTTAATTACCTTACAGGCAATCAAAAACTTGTATTGATTACTCAGACCCATTTTGCTCACAGAAACAAATTATCCCAAAATGAATGTGAAACTCATTGTACACGAGAAAACAAAGGCCATAGCAAAGAATGCTGTTGAAGTAGTAATTGGTCCTTTCATTGAAACAGGACATGCTACATTCCAGCTGAAAGAAGTATGGAATTTCTCAAAAAATAATTTGCTGCTTTGAGCATAAAAATAACGTATGTCTTGACCACTGGGTGCCACTATTTTTGCATTTGATACTTTTATTTTGTGGAAATATTTCTAGCAAATTATGCTCTTTTGGAACACAGCAGACAGTTTGAATTGGAAAAATAATCCATGAAAATAAACACAATCTGGCCATTGTCTCTGATTTTTCCTTTGCCATTCACAGAAATTGGGAGATGTTAAGTATTTTCAGAGGCTTGAAATAATACATCAATCAGCTTTTCATCATTTATTGATTATCTCTGAAGTATTGTCACAGAAATGAAAATAATTCTTTTCATCCAAGTTTTAGGCATAATTGCATAATTCAGTATTTTTGTATTATCATAACTAACCTGCTGTGAACCTATGGAATAGTGTCTCATATTCATTATTTTCTTGCCATGCACTATATGCTGTAAAAATCAATAAAAGATATATACTTGTATTCATTGCTTATGACTTTTAAATCCAGTGTAAAACAATCCAGTCAAAGATGGCAAAAGCCTTTGAAATCATAATTAGTCTGAGGCATTGAAAAAAATGTTGGTGATTTTCAGAAGTATAGGTAAAATCACTATTTGCCTGATATCATGCCTTTAAGAGGAAGGAAAGAAAGTTTCTAACATTTGCAAACAATATTCAATTTTTTGCCTGTATATAAAAATCTTGACAGGTCTCTACAGTTTAATGCACAGATCCATAGATATTAAGGTTAAAAAGAACTACCATGATTATCTTATCTGACCCACAAAATAACTTAAGCTATTAAATTTCACCTTTCATTCCTGCAATGGGGTAATTATTCTTTCCTGCTATGTAAGCGAATGTTATTGAACCAAATGTGAATTGCTTGCTTTGTCCTTGGAAAGATCCTCTAGAAGAGGTTCTACTCTCCTGCTATAAACCAATTCAATTTATTAAATTCATCTGAGTTACTTGCTTCCTCACAGTGAGATTGCTTCAGGCCTTCAGGTTTCTGCCACAGAATATGAGCAAAAGGATTGCCTATATCCCCGAGGAGAAAGAGAGCCCATGCAAAGCTGGAAGTTATCTGATTCCATCTATCCTATTTCCTTCAGACTATCAGCTCAGCATAGCAGAACTTTGAATCAGACTTGCAATGTTAAAATTTGGCTACATCCATGTCTTGCCACAGTTCAATGATATTGATTTACAAAAGGTATGTTTCCTATTACCAGGTTGCCACTTCCAGAGTTTTTAGAACTCTGTAATTCCATACATACATTATATATGTTTTCAGTCAAATATCTGGGTAGTTAGGTATACATTGCCCAAATGCTTCATTATTGGTTTTAAATAGCTTAAAATCCTGAAAAATTAAGTATATAGAGGAGGGGACAGGAAGCCCTTATTATTTTATGCTTCTGTTTTAAGATGACTAATTAGGCAATTTTCCACAAGCTTGACATCTCTTATAACAAAACTATGAACCTCAGGCTGCTAGATCACAGTGTTTATGAAGGTTGTTCATCTGACATGGTGGACATGGTAATTATGAAGGTTTTAATTTTTTCATAAAGATTTTAAATTTGGCATTTCTGGGAATATCTTTGAATGAAAAACTGTAATTTCTACTGCCATCTCTTAGTAAGCTGCTTGTGCATATGTATAATTTCAAACATATGAAAGGTGTTAATGAAGTCCATGTTCATGCACTTTATGCACTTCAAATTGCATCTATGCCACAATGCCTTGAGGTGCCAAAACTGAAGTCTAGATATTTAGGCACAGAACCAGCAGGTAAAGGATGATACAGACATTTGACAAGCAACTGATATAACAGAAACTTGTGTTTATTTGTTTAAAATATATAAAAGCAAGCACAACCTCTGCTCAATGCACAGACACAGGGAATCTCCTATATCTGCTGGCATGGGAAATCCTGGTAAGATTTCCCAGCAGAATTTTCCCAAGCAGGTTTCCCTAAAGCTGGACCCTTGGGCCATTACCTACTTGGTCCCGAACTTAAGCAGCCAAACCCCTAGCACACATTCAGAATTCATCTTTGACTTTTTTTAAAAAAAAAACCAAAAACAATTCCCTGAACATATTATTTTTTGATGGTTACTCAGTTGTACTGCAGGCAGATAGGTGTGTAAATATCATAGCCACATCCCATTAATTAAGGGAAAATTGAATGAAAATAAGAAACATGACTTGTCCTGACTTAGGAACCATCTCTCTCTATCCTGATTATCCATAGTCCTCATTCCTTTCCTGTAGCTGGACCAGCCAACCTATTCACCCAATCAGACCGGGATGAATCTGTTCAAGTATTGTCTTGTACTCCACAACTTAAGTTTTCTGCACTAAATCGTATTTATTTGATATTGTTTTCTAGTGCACATGACCTGTATGCTGCAGAATGAATGAGTGACATCATATTGGCTTCTGTTTCAGTTTTAGCTATCCATTTTATCAGCAATTCAAGTAAAGATTTAAAGTCATAAAAATTAAAAGTGACAAATAACAAACCAGTGAATAACCTGCTTCAAAACCAAAAGACTACTACTTATTTTGGTAATTTTTAATAACAGTAGTCAAACAATCATTTTTCTTCATCTGGCAAATAAACTCTTTCACCCTGAATGATTAGAAAAATCCAGGTATACCAATAGCAAATCATTTTGGAATTGAAATTATTGGCTGAGGAAAATTAAGCTCTCAGATAATTGTAATTTCTCCCCTGAAAATTTAAAACAGTTGAAGTAACAGTAAACCAATGATCTTGACACCAGTCTTTGCACTTTTAGCAGAAGGGCAAATGAAATCATGCTAGCTAATACCTTGATTATAGTGAAAGCTCAAGGCAGTAAAATAATTTCTAAAGTCAGAAGTATTTCTGTCATGAAATAGTTATATCACTTTTTTATGCATCATGTAATTTATACTTTTTAATGTTTCTAAAATATTATGGTAAAAACCAGATATTTAAATGCAAATGTATAATTTGACCACACCTTTCTATTTATGGATAAAATTCAGTTACAAAATATCCTCATATATTGCTTATTATGGAAATTATTTTCTATTACAGTATGAATATTGAATTGTACAACCTAAAAATAAAAAAGATGCTTTAATAATGTGCAATTAATAAAGTTAAGCCTAGTCTTTCAAAAGTAATGAAAGTGAGGATGACTTTTGCTCAAAAAATCTTTAGTACCCTGTTTTGGTTTTTATTTTTAATTTTCTCTCTTCTCTTTTTTTTGGATATTTGTAAGGAAAGTGGATCAAAATTGCCCAAAATAGAACAAGATCTCTTGCTGCATTTCTTGCTAATAAAGACTGAGTGATTTTAAGAAACACTTTAATTTGAAGGTCCAGGCTGAAGTCTAAACAAAATTTTGAGTAAGTTAGAGGTGAGTCAAAACCTGGGGTGCTTATCTATAGTTTCTACTAATGGCTGGGCATCCCTCATACTCACCTAGTTGTGAAAGCCTGTGAGCTGGAGAATACATTGCTGTAACTTTGCTTGTTCAAATAGTCATAATAAACATCACTAATTTTCTAATCTGCCTTTCAAGGGCTTCTGATAAGTTCACAAGAGCCTGAAACATGGACAGTTGTCTGCAGTTTGAGCTGTCACTGAAAATTTCAGCCAATTGAAGCAAATTTCAGCTTTTTGAAGCAAAGACCTTAAAAATACTGAAAAAAAATTCTCTCCATTTGAGAGAAAACCCTGAGGCTGGTTAAATATGCATCTATTTTTAGAGTTGTGTATTCTCCGGAAACACTTGTAGGAAATTTTAGTATCAATTTAGCTGAATAAAATAAATAAAAGTAAAGAAACATTACAGAACTTGACACCTTAATATTCTGAAAATTTTACTTTGTTCTTGTGGTTAGGGAAAGCTTTATGGGCTGCAGAATTTGGCGGGATGCATGTTATAGAGAGTCATTTTTGCTATTTCATCTGACCATATCATTTATTGTAAAGAGAAGACAACTTTCCACTGTAATTCAGTTGATTTCTATTAATTTGTTCCTTAACATAAACTTAGTTTTTAACTATAAGAAAGGAATTGGATTTCTTTGTGCATCATATCTTTCCCTACAAATGAGCATAATAAAATTTCTTTTCTTTTTTTTGCCTTACTTTTCCTCTCAAACTAGAAAATATTTTAAACAGAGGAGCTTATCCACTTTATGAAGAGACGTATTTTTCACTTTTAGCCTCTATTTTCAACAAGAACAATAACAATCATCATCACCATCCAAGATATATCATCTTGATCAGGGGTCAAACAAGAAAAAAAAATTTAATCAGTTTGACTGTCTCCATAAGGATTTCTCCCCAAAATTCTTTGTCTAAAAAAAAGGTTTTAATTTCTTTTTCCAAGATTTTTCCTCAGGGATTTTTTACCCTTATGAAAAGCAATCTGTTGGGCATCTTCTGCCCCTATGTCCTCATGTTTTATTAAAAGACACAGTGGCTTCAGCATCCAGTCCCCTATGAGTGCAGAGGGAAGAGATTGTTCACCTTTTAAGATATGATTACTTGAGCAAACAATCATTCAGCCTCAAGTTTTCCACAGCAATTCTTGCTTACTATAAACCCCTTTATGTGAACTCGTTTTGGGGTGGTTTTTTTTAAGATTTAGTACTTTTCTCCAGGCTGCTGTGCTTGGAGGGAAGAAGCCTCTTGCAGGGAAGGTGGCATTTAAGGGCCTGGGACTGCAGGTGCCCCACTCTGTGAAGAAGTGTTTGGCCCTGGGAAGGGTGAGAGGGAGTGAAGGGTGTGAAGGAGTGAAGGGTGTGAGGGAGTGAAGGATGTGAGGGAGTGAAGGATGTGAGGGAGTGAAGGATGTGCCTCCTGGAGAGCAGGAAAGCGTCCCAGTGCTCAGGGCATGGGGGGTGGGATGGAGCCTCCTTCTGCAAGGGAGGGGTGGTGGGTCTGGTTACAGTCAGGGGGCTCTTGGGGGTGCCTGGAGCCTCAAGGGCCAAGGAAACCCCAGCAGCTTTTGCTGATATTCATATTGTATTTATAATGCTTGCTTGTGTGTTTAATATTCACCTCTGATGCTCACTCATACAAGCGTTCCTATTAACTGCTGCACATAATGGAATGGGGTGATAAATACATGTGCCAAGGTTTTTCACTTCCACACAGCACACAATGTTGTGCTGTGTTTTGCTTGGTGTACTACATTTTTCTTACTTGTAAGCTGTTTTTCTGGCCTGCTGACTGCTCATGCCTGCATCAATCTGAAGCAATTCCTGAAGTGAGGTTCTGTGGGTGACTGTACATTTACGAAGGATGAAATATATTTAAACTTCAGTACAGTATTTCTTTTCCTATCAGAGTCAGTAAAGTCCTCTAGGAGAAAAAGAAAAAAAATCACAATTTTTTGTGTGGCACTTTATTTCTTCTCTATGTATGCTGTGGCTATTCATAGTTCTGTTCTGTCAGTGAGGCTATGGAATAACGACAGTGATATACTTCTAAGGAAGTATTTTACTTCTTTTTTATTATTATTGTTATTTTTCTTTCCTCCTTGCTAGTTGTGCTAAAGTGAGCCATGCCTCAGCTTCTCTTGCAGATGCTCTTTCTGCTGCCATAATGTGGGTGTACTCCTGGTCTGTTGATGACAGAGTCTGCAGGAGCTTCCTGCTGTGTAGCCAATGGAAGAGACTTGTTAACAAAGCTGTTTCTCAGAGAAATGCTGAGGATGATTTACAGCCCATGAAATATACTCTGAACAGTCATATAATGCAAGAGGATTGTGGTTTTTGACAGATCTGATGCTGTGCCATTGAGATAATGGGAAATTTTGTTACTGATTGAAGAGAGAAAGACTTTCTTTTTTTATGTGAAGCAGAGAAGTCATGATATAACTATTTTCCAAATTTTATAGTTGTCATCTTTAGTATATTTGTATCACTGTAAAGCAGTGTTCTCATTGCTGTTCTTACTTTAATTCTTAAATAACAATTTTCGTAGGAAAAGCACTCTTTTAAAAACATTTATTTGGGTCTAATTCATAATATACAGAAATGACACTTTAAAGGGGTCTGAATATATATATTAAATTTATCAGTAAGAATAACTAATATAGTACTTATTAAAATAGACTGCAATTTAGATCTGTATTAACATTGTTTGTACATCAAACCAAATTTATCCTGATACCAGTACCTGGATGAACAGACACCCGCTGAAGGCTAGGGAGTTTACTATATTTACTTATAGTAAATATGATAAGATATCTACTTACTTCTATGAATATCTGCCTTTGTATGCTTACAATATAGCTCTCTTCATTAAACAGCTACAAACTAAACCTCACCTTTTCAAAATAACACATTTTGGAAATTCTATATCTAAATGAGGCGCTTTGAGAAATAAGAGGTGGGAAATTTTCATTTCAGTCATTGTTTCTAGTGAATTAAATTATTAAATTAAATTATTGTGGTACGTCTTTTAACCTGAGGCTCTTTCTGTTTGTCTCAAGCCAGACCAATAGTATAAACATTAAAGGACCATTTGTACAGCTAAATTTTAAGTCACAGAGGGTCATGCAAAAAATTAAATTAGTGCCGCTGTTAACAAATCCTTGCAAGAGAAACTTTACTCCAGTGCAGTAAGACATTAATTAGGGGGTAGGTGTAGACAACTGTTTCCAAGGGAGAGATGCATCTAATAGTGTGCTTCTCTCTCTCTGCATCACATGGTACAAGAATTTCAGATACCATTGACTGCTTATTAGTTTGGAAGCTGATGATGAGGCCTTAAGACTATTTTTAGTTGTATTCTGTTGTGATGTTGTAGGAAATACAGAAAGAAGAATGGCTTAGTGTACTTGTACAACAACTGGAAGCAAAGAGAGGCTGAGAAAACAAGCTTCCCTGCAGATGTAAACCATTCACATTTCTTACTACTTTGTAAGTATGCTTTTCTGTGAAAAAAGAATGAAGGTTTTTCCTGGGTGATTTACAGGGGCATGATGCAGTTCTCCTAAAGGATAACATAACAGCATGTGTTAGCAAGCAGTGGAATTTAAGGGAAGTAATTAAAGAAACTAGATTTTCACAGAGAACTGGATACTCTTCTTTGTCCTTAAGATAAAGGTCATTGTAGAAACGGAGAAAAAAGGTCTTGGGAAAACAGAAAGACATTCTTGCAGAAAGCAACACTTTATTATCAGTTTGTTTTGTGATATAAATCATCTGATTATGTATTCTTTGGCATGCAATACACTGAGAGGTAAAGGAGAGATGATCTCTTCTGTGGACAGCTCTAACTCAGTTTGGGAGTTAGGCATGTGTTCCTCCCCTTGCTTCTGTGTTGAGTGCTGCCAAATTCATCTGAGGTTTCCTGTCTTCAGATCAATGAAATTAAGATGGCTGGGTTTGTGCAAAAACACAGGGACATTTGTTTGTTGACTATTAAATATTTGGTTTCTATAAAATAAGTAAAAACCAGAAGTCAAAGAGGGGAAACAGGCAGTCAAAATTCAAATCATAATTTCCACTACGTCTCTATTATATGCAGTGCAGGGATGTCCTGGTTCCCAGATGCAAGAGATGAACATTAATGAAAGGAGTTCACAGGAAAATATATTCATGTATTTCCTAAAGCTGACTCTTCAGGTCAAAAAGTGGAAAAAGATTTGAGGCACACATAGGTCATTCTATTATTTCAGCCATATTACTGAAGATGGAATTCATATTTATTTGAATGAAGACATTTGTGGCTAGTAATTTAATAGCCAGTACAGAGAAAGAAACCTCTTCAGATGGCATGGCTCACTGCATTTATGATACAGTTTGATGAAAAAAATATGAATATAACAGCCTTGATTTCAGTAGGAAAAAAAAATCAAGTTTTGAAATGTAGTGAAAGCGAGGGGTGTGTATGTATGGGTGACACAGGTTAACAGAGCTTCCTTTCACTCAGGAATTTACACAGAAATAAACTCAGAAAAAGAACAATGAAAACATAAAGGAAGAAATGTTCCTAGTATAATGATATTTTTTATAAAAGGAGCAAAATGAAAGGCTAAGAGTAATGCCAGTTATCAGAGAAAGGGATTAGATTCAGGGTCTAGAATATTTTAAATGTCACCTAATTCTGTTAAAGAAGAAAAAAAAGTCTTCCATCTGTTCATTGTTTAACTTACTGCTTCTTTCAAACATCAAGGCTATTGCTTTCTTTTTGAAATATCTATGTAAAATATATACAGTCCTGGCTGAAAAGCTGTAAAAATCTGAAAACATAATATGAAACATTTCTCAGTCTACTGTATCAGCAAGATGCAATACAGACACACACACATATAGCTGGTAATCTTTTGAAGGCAGGTTATTTCTTTGGCACTAGAGGCATGAGTAAGTGTTGGTGAAAACAAGTAAGGGCTCCTCTAGTACGTGCAAAATGACTACACCATACGCATTCAGTAAAGTTCAAGGAAGATAAGCTTTGTCAAGCATTTAATGCTGGAGAGAACATGTTGCATTCATGTGACTGGAAGTGAGACACCACTCTGTTATTGTGTTGAAATGAGAAAACTAATAATTTATGCTAATTTGTTTACAATGGTGGGGAATGAATGCAGCTGAGAGAAAAACAAGACCATGGCAACAGGGCTGTTGTAACAGTACTCAGAAAAAAGATATGATGGAAATGCAGTTAGCTGAAGTTTAATGCTGAGTTATGGTTCAGGGTTCTAGGACTTTCTTTTTGCCTCTGTCATTTTCCTGAAAATTTTCAGGGGCAAATTAAAAAACAAAACAGTTTTTCTGTATAAGTGTTGTATCAGTAATTTACAGCTTGTAGTAAAAAGTTGATTTTAAAATGTTATTGTTTGAAAAGAAGGTAGAAACATAATTAAAAAAGACTAAATAAGTGAAAACCAGTATGTGAATATCATACTTATTTCCTCCCTAAAAATGGAGTATAAATCAAGCTAGATCCAATAAGAATTTAGGCCAAATTGAGTGTTTTATGTTAAATCTTGTCTAAATTTAATTTGGTAGCACTTGATAAGCCAAGCAACTTGACTCATATAATGATGGGTTAAATAACAGCAAACTCCAGAGCTAGTCCAGGTATGCCAGCCCAGGGGTCCTATCTGGACTTTAACCAAGCCTGTCTGGTCTCCCTATGACTTCTGTCCACATCTCTAGCCCAATGACACACATATTTCCATGATTCTGTTCTGTAACCAGCTCAGTCTGGTCTGGTCTTCAAACCCCCATACATTTATGTCACAACTTATTCTGAAAAGAATCCTAATGCTTCCAAATTCACTGAAATTTTCTTTCTTCCCTGTGTTTTCTTCCAGACAAGGAAAATCTTCAGAGCAGAAGCATTATCTATAACTTAATCATTTTTTACTGTTCTTTCCGGAGTCATATTTGAATCACATTTTCAATCGAGCTTCACATTTCCTCTTACATAATATTTCCTTCCTGCCCTATGATTGTACTTTAGCAAGCAGTTACTGTGAATATAAAACCTAAATGCAGACAGCTTTGCAGGACCTTGCTTCAGCATTAAATCACCAGCTATCCTCAACAATGATTCCAACCCTAAATATACCAATTTCTGCTGGTTCCAGAAAAAAACCTTAATGAAGTAAAAACTGAACCAAGCCAATGGTAGAACAAAATCCTGATCTAGATGTAGAATTATGCTTTTATTAGGAAAGGGGCAGGGTTATGGCCTGAGTTTGGTTTCACAAACCACTGGTCTTGGGACTGTTAAAAAAGGAAAAAAATGTAGTGCTGTTCCTTGCTTACTTACATTGTAATTTCCTTAACTGGTTATGCTATATTTTTATAGCTGATCTTTATTCTTTCTTAAAATTGACATTTCCTTTGCCTACTGAATAACTTATTTTGTGCTGTGGGAAGCTCAGAGTCTATAAAGGCCACATTCTATGCCAATTTTGGGAGGGAGAAAGATCAAAAATAATTCCTCCTGGTTATTTTATCATTAGTTCCATTCTGGTGTAAACGTTTCACCCTCATTTTTATGCAGACTTTTTCAGTCTTTACCTTTATCTTATTTAGGTATCAGAAAACTCTGCCAACAGTTTGAGAATTTACATAGTGCAAGACTACTTTGCATCAAATGTCATGCAGAATCCTGAATTAATGCTGCTGGCATACTTCAAAACTAACTAGAAACATTTTCCCTATGAGAAAACTGTCCTGTAGTGCTGTTATGTGTTCCATTCCACGACACATTGTACAAAAAAAGAAAAAAATAGAACTAAGAAATATGTAACTCCCTCACAAACCCCCCAAAAGCCAAACCAAACCAAATGAAAGAACAACAACCCATACCGCTCCCCAAAAATCCTAAACCCAATACAGAAAAGGAAAAAAAGCCACCAAGCCCCAATAATAAAAAAATAAACCCCCTGGCTTTTTTTTTTTTTTTGCTTCATATTTAAATGAAGAGACTTCCACACCAAACTGACAATTCTATGTCCCCTTTTTCAGTCAGACAGTTCAAAGGCCCAGAAAGATCCCAGGTGATGTGAAGTTCAATTATTAATGTGATGAGAAAAGTAAATAGGGTGAATAAGAAATGGCTAGTGGATGGTCATGGAGTTAAGCAGTTATTTTACATTGTTTATACATGTTTTATTCCAGGAGGGAATTGGGACAAAAGCCTGGTTTTGTCATTTAACAAATGTTCCCAAAAGTCTGATATTTGGGTGTTTATTTAGAGTACTGCAATCAATTAAGAAAAAGAGAAACTAAAGTTCTGCTTTAATGTCTTTGTACATCATTTACTTCAACAAATGGCAGGAGATATTTCAAAAGTCTGTGTGAATGTCAGACTTCTTGTCTTCTAATGAAAATTTTTACCCAAACTACAAAATAATAACATCTTACAGAATTATTTGAGAAATGTGTGTGTACTGAGTATGTGCTCAAAGTGACTGGTCTTGGCTGGGAGTAGGGAAGAAAGGGGAAGAAAGATTTTGGATATGCACTGGAATTTAGAATAGTTTCATATACTCACTGGGAACCAGAGCTGATGAACAAGACATCCTACAATCAGTGGCTCCTTTATTCCACTGTGTTCATTGGTTTTCTATAATTCTTTTTTTACTCATGAAAATGTTTGAATACCACTGGATTCTCATACCAATATCGAGCTTTACAAGCAAATATCAATTGCATCGATATTCTGGTCAGGATTAAAGGGAGGACAGAGGCAGGTGGTTTTATTGCATGAGTCTGCCATAGGCTGTCTGACCAGGAAGACCAAGACTATGAAGCCCCCTACAGACAGACAGGCACAGCCTCACATTTTCAAGCCCTGGCCCTCACGAGAGACTCCAACCACACCAACATCTTTGGAAGGGACCACATGGCAGGCACAGGCAATCCAGGAGATTCCTAGCATGCACTGATAACAACATTCTTCTCAAAGTTACTCAGGATCCAACAAGGAAAGTCTATACTGCGCCTTGCTCTCAACAACAAGGAGGGGCTAGTGGGGAATATAAAGACAAAGGATAGCCTGGGCTGCTGTTAGAATTAAGCAGTGAAGTTTGAGATCTGTGAGGCAAGAGAGGATAAAAGCTCATTATGCTGGATTTCAGGAGAGCAGACTTCAATGATCTCTTTGATAGACTGCCTTGGGATGATGCTCTGGAGGGAGGAGGGGCCCAAGAGAGCTGGGTGGTAGTCGAGGATTCTCTCCTCCAGATTCAACAGCAAGGCATCCCTACAAACAAAAAATTAGGAAAAGAGCTCTTGGACAAAGTTAGACACAAACAGGTAGCTTAAAGAAGGTGGAAGCGGTGAAAGGTAGCCTGGGAGGAATACACAGAAATTGTCTGAACAGCCAGGGAGTTAGGAAAGCTAAGACAGTGGCAGAAGCAAATCTAGGCATGGACATGAAGGGTAACATAAAAAGATTCATTATTTAAATCAGTGAGAAGAGAAAGAATAGGGAAAATGTGGGTCCTGGGTAGAGGAGTCATGATTAGTCAGGACAGGGAAAAGGCTCAGGTACTCAGTGGCTTTTTGACTCAAAGTTCAAACTGTTCTATGATTCCATAAATGATAATTTTATTCATGGCTAGGATACCGAAGAAAGATAAAAATTGTCATGTATTTTATATGCTCAGTAATACATGAGGGACAACTACTAACAGAATATTTAACTAAATTTTACATTTTTATGTGTCAAGAAGAAATATGTATGATGTGCAAAAACATTTTTATTAAATAGCTATGAATAAACTATAAATTAGTTTTAAAAAGTACTTTGATTAACTATATCAAAAAACAAAATTCTACACTAAAGCTTTCCTTCACCCTATGTTTGTAAAAGTGAGTATCTAGATAGATATTGAAAATGATGAAAAGTTACAGCTACAAAAATTGATACCCTTTGAGTCTGATCACTTTCACAATTTTTTTGTGTATGCACACTTGGTTTCTGTTACTCTCAGAATCTGTAAATCCCTGGTGACCTGGTATTCATCCAGTACTTACTGGAACAGTGATAATCTCTCTATTCTGTTTGGTGCCCTAGCTTTCTTTTTTTAAAAAAATTTCTTTGAACTTTTTAATGAGTAGTAACCCTCCATGGTTTATATTTACTGTCGTTCTCCTTCATGGTCATGTACAGTCTCCTAAATCCAGGAAGCAATTTCTGTATGAATGGAGTATTTTTCAAATGTCTGCTGAGACGTTCTTTTTCTGTGCAGTATCTGGTACCTCAAGAAAAGGTATGAATCAAAGCTGACTGCTTTTCTACAATGGCACTGCCGTTCTTGTGGGGCTGTGTACTGAAGGGTAAAAGTTTGGATCTCAGATCTGTGAAGCATTATATCCCAGTCCCTAGGCAGTCACCCACTGAATACGTCTCAGAATTAGGGTCAAAGGTGTCAAAAAGAAGTTGCCTGATGAGTTGACCCTAGGGAACAGGAGAGATTCTGAAAAAGTCTGTCAAGTGCAAAATGATCTTAAAGGAAACATTTGAGCTCAAAGAATAGTCTTTTGTTTCACTCGGAAATTTCTAAGGGGTCCCAACAGATACTGGCTGGTATGGGACCAAGAACAAAAGAACAATGTTTCAGATGTGTGGTTTGTTTTGTTTATTTTGTTAGTTTGCAGGGTTTGGTGTTTGTTTTTGTTTTTTTATCCACCAGCAATTTATTCAGTAATTAAGCACATAGAAAATGATTTTAAGCAGCTGAAAGGAAGATCAGTGGAGTGGACTCTCTATGACACTACTTGTGTAATGGAGAGATGTACCTATGACTTAGATCCCTGTGCTCTAAAAAACTATTTAAAGGTAGAAGCTCTGATGGAAATGTCACTAGGAAAGACTTCCTTACTCCATTTTTCTTCTTTGGGTTGAAACTTAGGAGCAGGTCGTAGAGAAGGAGTGAGCCTGTGCTTGTGGTGAGCCTGTGCAGAGGGGTGGTGTTCTCTGCTGATAAGAGAATGTGCACACTTAGACACGCACCTGGATGTGGCCGTGTCAGGCTGAAGTGTGCTCAGCACTCTGTGAAAGGTGAACTCCACGCAGTGCCAGAGTCACGGCTGGTTCCCGGAACCAGGCCAGGAGTGGGCTGCTCCCCAAAGGCAACCAGGGATAGAGCTGAGAGAGAGTGCTCTATGGCACAGATGGAACAGGCACAAGCAGACACAAGGATGAGGATGAGGTCTCTTGTACAGGTTCCAAGGCACTTTATTCCAAGGAGGGTACAGAGATGAAAGACAGGGAGCCCTGCTGTGCAGGGACTGTTATACAGGGGAGGATCTAGGGATGGGTACAAATTTTCAGTCAATAGGGTTGAACTGGGGAGGAGCACAAGGCAGGGTTTACACAGCTTGAACCAACGAGGAAACACAGGGGCGGGAACTGTCCAAGCAAACCAATGGGGTCTGGAGCAATACGGGGTTTCCAAGGGGATTTCCAGGCAGGGGGATGGCCTTAGGGTGGATTGACAATGATCTCCCTGGAACAAGGGGCAGGTACAAGGTTTGATTAACAGCTTGGGAGGAGGACACCAGCTAGGAATGAACCACCGACACAGGGGCAGCAGAACAAACCACAAACAAAGACACTACAAAATGGACTGGAGCACCAACTCTATCACCAAGAGTGCTAGTACAGCTTAAGTATGCATTCTGCAGGAACAACAGTTTCCTAACTTTATACAGATGCCCTGCATACTTTTAGTCTGCTGTGGTTAAGTCTGCGGTAAAATGTAACAGCTGAAAGCAGGCATGCTTCATAACTGCTATAGAAAACAGTGAAATACTTGCCCCTTTCAGCTAGCTATTTTTGCTTGTGTTACTTTGTGTTCCCTCCCTTCACCTCTACTTAAAGAAATAGAGAACTCTGATTTCTATTAATTTATTTATTTACTATTCATTTGTCAAACTGGATTTTTTTTGTTGTTGTTGTTGAAAGATTGGCATAGCAGGCACAAAGTACTTAAAGGTTCATCAGCAATAACTCTGTAAGCCATACAGGTCTTTTGATTGTTTTAGTTGAGGTCTTACCATGGGACTAAGGCTAAGGTAACAAATTAGTAGGTGTTTAGTATTCTCAACACTGCCTGTGTATGCAAAATACGATATCCTGTTGCACTCAGGAGAGAGCTATGATTCTGTAAATTCTTTAATGCTGTGGTAGCTTTGATGTAGAAGGGTAAATCAAATTGATATACTCAGCAGAAGTTTATTACCATTTGTAATAAGTATTTTATTAGTGTTAAAATTTATTTTTTAAAAATTTATTCTTTCCTCTTGTTGGACTCAATTGGTCATTCCTCAGCAAAGATGAACATTTCTAAACAGAAGCACTGAAAGTCTCCTGTGGCGGCTCTGGGTGCACCCTGGGTGCAGTAATTTCAAAGATATCCAAAGCCCACAGTATTGTAAAAGCAAATACAAAGAAACTAGTGTGAAGAGATGGAAAAATAAAGCTGAAAAATCTCTGAGTTGACATGTTTTCTCTTCATCATTAACACTACTGTGCTGTCTGTCAACTGGAGAAATCTCAAAGCCCTGGCAGTAGCACTAATTTAATCTAGTGGTAATTTATGTGCCACTCAAGAAGGTTTTTTTTTTTAATATGAAGAAATTACTCTGATTATATAATTGAATGGCAGGATTCATTACTGGGAAATGCCACCTGTGGGGAAAGATTTACTCTAAATCCATTTCTACTATGGAGTAGCAGATTACTGCAGCATAAGTCACTCAAGAAGCCATCATGAAAATTATATATGGAATAGACCCAATAAACTATGTAATCCAATGCTATCAGACTATGATTGTTCTTTCTAATGTATCTTGTATTGCCAGTGCAATATGAAATGGCTCAGATGATGAGTATTTACCTGCTTTTATAGGAAATAAATGAAATTACAATATGCTAATGACAGATTCTGACTGTGGCTGCTAGAAAAGTATTATTAACACTAGGATCAGTTAGCGTGTTTTCAGTGTAGTGAAGGTTAAGAAGATAAGTTTCAAATATTCTGTAAAGTGCATTCTGAACCAAAAGGACAAGGAAATACTCACTGCTGACTCTTTCTATGGTAAGTGCACAATTTGAAGGGTCTGATCTCTATGCAAAACCCCATCTGTTTCTACCTAAAATGATAATGCACTTTGACTAGAGAAAAACGATACTTCAATTCTTCACATCCCTCTCTTTGTTACTGAAGTTTTTGTTACTGAAGTCACCCAAAATTCTGGTTTATAGTTATCTCTAGGTGAAATTGGGCAGAGATTTGATTTTTTTACCCTGAAGTGGAGGTAAAAGTAAGATAATATGAACAACTATTTCTTCTGTTTAGATTTACATTTTTATTTATCCTGCTAGGTTGAACAAAATAATGTTCATTACTGTTTAGCACCTTTACTAAAGATAGCACTGAAAAACAATTATTTGAGTGACATTTATGAATACTTTTTGTTAGGGTAGAAAAAAGGAGATGTAGAAATGTTGTTTTGACAGTTTTTAAATGAAGCATTTCAACCTTTTTTTACACAAGTGTACTTTTCATTTCAGTGTGACTGAAATTAAAAAGAAGGCTAGGAAAAAAGCACTAACTAACCTAGCATTAAAAAAGGTATGTTTTTTTGAGCAAAATGCTTCATTCCATTTCAATTTTTTTCCCATTTGAAAGAATTTAAAATTTCCCAAAACACTTGTTTTTAGATTTTTTTTTACTTTGTATAAATCTTCAGCTATTTCAGTTCAATGCAAAATGAATTGATTTTCAGGTCTCTAGTAATTTTAGCCAAACTGTAAAACCCATTGAAAGGCCAGTGGTATAAGTCATTTTATTTTAGCCTTTAACATATTTCCTAAAATTATTATCTCAAGTCATGCTACTTGTCTCACTCTGAACTGCAGAAAAAATTTGATCTATTGTTCTACTGTCGAGCTTTTGTGTAAGTTTCATAACTTTAAGGTAGTAATCATTCAAGCCCTGCTATTAGATTAATACCAAGTGCACATTTTACAGGTTTCAAAATGGAGCCAGAAGAAAGCAGTAGTCCAAGAGAGATCAATTTTTATCTTATCTTTGCACAGTGTGAATATTTCCCTTAATTTCTGCAGTTTCTCATTGCACATGTGAAAAGAAAGTTACAAGCAAGCATGTCTAAATTTAAATCTAAAGTTACAAACAAGCATAAAGCAAAGATAGTAATTGAGGTCATGTCTCATAAGCCTTGTTGTTTTTAAATACTAGATCAAAATGGAAAATGTCACAATGGATGCTTCATGATATGAGTCATGAATAAAAAGGTCAGAGTCACTTTTTATAATTATCTATTAGGAAACTTAAGTGTATTTTGAATAAATTTGTTAATATTATGAGGTATACTGCCTCAAAACTTGAGAAAAACTAAGCCATAGAAGCACAATAGTAATGAGATCCAGTAGTGAAAAAAGCCTGGCACTTCAAAGATAATTAGCTTTCCTATCTTTTTTGACCTAGAGGCAAAAACAATGCATCTGTCACTCTTAAAATGGCTTATAGGAACCCTCATTTTGAAAACTCACTTTACTTTTTTCCAATATTCATAAAATTTTAAAAGTGACGGAGAGGGAAGGAAGATAATTCATCTGAATAATTCTACTAAAATGCTTCATAATTTTCTTCATTTTTTTCTTTTAAAATGAAGGGCTTTGAAGCAAATTTGAAGCTATGAAGTCCATACGCTGTCTCGAGTCTCCCAATGATTTTTTTACTGCTAGAAAAATACTATTCTTATTTTTTGTTAAATGTGGTAAAAGCATATATTGCTACTTATGACTGCTTGTAATGATTTCATGCAGATAACTTCAGCTATAAAGAATAATTGATGCAATCTAAACTGTCAGCCTAGTGGAAAAATTTATGACCAGGTGCTTCAAATGTAAAATAATGGGCAAAAATCAACTTCCCTGCCAAATGCACTCCCCTTCCTGACATTACCTGAGAACCTTTTAATCATCTGCAAAGAAAGTTACTGAGCTGTCTCCAAAAAATTGCTAATTAGTCTAGAAAAATGCTAAACTATCACACATCTCAGATGGGTTGTTAGAGCTGAGGTCATTGGCACTTCCTCAGATAAAACAGGCTCTTGGAGCACTCCTGGTTCCTGGAATGTACAGCTCAATACAGCAGTGGGCAGCACAGGCACCTGCAGGAGGGGCTCTCAGAAACAGCATGGATATTAGTGAGATGCTGCACGTCTGTCAATAGGTGCTTAAAAGGGATGCTTGAAGCTTTAGGTGTCTTCACAGTAAAAAAAAAATGGTGCCTTGAAAAGAATGGTATCTATCTGGAGCATACACAAACGCACTCAAACTTACAGAAGGCATGTGTGTACGTATATGAAAATAAAATATCATTAGTCCAAAGTGGGTTCATCTGGCAAATTTTTACAGTGTTGTATTACTTTGATAAGACCATATTCCCATAATAATTTTTATTATGTAAGATTATCACTTAAAATCTGTAAATATATTTTGATGCTTCAGACACTTCCTAGACTTGAAGAACCTTGGTCTGATTATTAAACAGATGTGACATCGGCTCCAGATGCTGGAATCTAGGCTTGGGTCTCTGTTTTGTACTTGAAAGAGCAATGGGAATAAAAGTCTGAGACAGAGAAAGAATGAGAAAGAAGTATATCATAAATTGAAAAGACTGGCAAACTTCTGAGAGAATTTGTTCCCTTGTATTTATGAATTTAAGCTAATGGCAGTGTCAATTATAATGACACTTTGATTAACTGTCATTGGATCTTGTTTTGTTTTTGATTTAGGAGTTCTTACTATGCATGTTCTGAAGAAATTATCATATCTGAGGATTCCTTTTGGAATATTGTCTTCTAGTTTTTTAAAAATCATGTGTCTGAAACAACACATGCTGAAGTTTAAACTCTAGAAATTACTCATTGAAGTTGTTGTGTTTCACTTTTGAGTATAGTAATGGAATAGTTAGAATTATGTGAGAGCAGTGAAATAGAATCCAGACCTGGAAAGGACAATTACTTTGTAGAGATGATCTGAACACAGAGTAAGCCCTTTAGTGATTTTGGAGGAGTTACTCGCCTGCTGAGATCAGAGATAAAACAGAACAAGAGTGTTCAGCGGCTCTAATGGAAAGTTTGCCCATTTGATCTAGTTCCAAATCACTATCTACCACTCACCCTGAACACTGCCTCTCCCAGTAAAGTCAACAGCAACATCGCTTCCAAATATGACATCATTTTCTCTATTCAGAAATTCTATTTTTAGTTATTTATTTGATGTCAATGGAGATAACAGGAATTGTCTTTGCCTAGTAGATATCTTTGCAAAAAAAACCCCAAAGCCACAATAAAGCAAAACATCAAGAAAAGGAAAGATTAGTTAAATATATCTCCAAATGTTGCTCCACCCCATTGTCATCCTGCATGTGTTTATTCTTTCCCCATTGTTTAAGTATCAGTTTTCTATCTCTTTAGAAAAGGTTTCCTTGAGAAGTAAAAAAATATCCTTTGAGAAAAATATAATATTTTTGTTTATATTTAAAATTTATAAATATCTACATACAACAATATGTCTGCCAAAGGGGAAAAAATCCATAAAAGTTGTATCCTGTGACTATTTTTGTATATTATTGGTATTGCTCCACATCAGTACATCAGTATTATATATGTATATACATATATATAAAACTAGAATGATTTTCTAATTGTTTTAATTCTGAAACAGATTCTTTGCTTCAGTATTGCATCCTGTATAAGCTTTCCCACTTCTAATGTAATTAACAATATAATCTGTTGTTTGTCATGTTCAACTTGGAGGCTGGTGAAGTTCTTAAACATTTTTACTTTGTATTAATCTTTAAGAAGTTTGAATGTTGTTTTTGAACTCTCTGGGAGTGTTCCCCAGATCAAAGTGGAATACCTAGCTGTCACTTACCTAGTTTTACTGAGGGTTGCACAGTTTGTCCAGTAGCAGAGGCCAGATGTGAGCAGATGCTGGAAAGAAACTGTAGGTGGTGTTCCCAGAGCATTCTTCGGGCAAGATCCCACATACTGGCAGATTTGGAATTATTCAGAAAAGGTTCCCACCACTTCCCCCTAGTGCATTTCCCCCCCTTCTCCTAGGCACTTTGAGCTTTTCATCGACCACTTCAAAATACCTCATGGTTCAGTTACTTAAACTATGTAAGCCTATCTCACTAAAGTAATTCCTCCACATTGCAAGGCTCTTGCTACCCTATCTCTACTCCACTGTCTGATTTTGGCTGGAAACTATTTCAAATGCTGAGGGGAAGAAAAAACGCACCCCCCTTCCCCCAACCAAATCCAAAAAAACCCCCAAAAACCCAACAAACCAAAAAACCTTTAGTCTGTCTTTGGCCTGCATATATTGTAAAACTTACCTAAGAAATACAGTTTGTCAATTAGAAGATATAATATTAACTGCCCACTACAAGCCTCATGAAACCTCACTCTGTTGCTTTAACCCAGGGGTAAAACTAATATCAATCCTACAAAGACTAGGCATTTCCTTAATCAATGTATTCATTAAGTAGAGCATTTTGCCTTAATCAGAAAGGGAAAGCTAAACTTCTTTTTCTCCATGAGCATGACAGCAATTAGAGATCCTCCTGTTCTCTGGATCTTACTTTTCCATTACAAGGCTTTATTCTTTGAAACCCTTATCTCAGAAAATGAGCAGGACATAATTGGAGATGGAGAGACAGAGAGCCTTCAATTGGTGGTGGCAACAAAATAAAACACCTTCCAAACGGCTTCAAAAGTACACAGGAAACATTCTTCAAGGTCTTTGCTCTTCTCCTGACTGATACAATGCAATAAGACAGGAACAGTGGGTCCTGTTAAACATATGTTTTCAAAGACTTTTAATGGAAACATTTCATTCTATTCACATAGTGTTAAGTGAGAACTTTCATGAAAAAGTAATGGGAACTAAAGCTGTAGTCAGCTATAGGTCATGGTGCAACCTCTGATGAATGAGTCTCTGTAGGCTTGCATGAGCACTAGAAGACTAAAGTTCATGTATGTATTGGGATCAGGCAATTTTTATAGACAGATAACTTGTTAAGGATGCAAAGGTGTACTGAATTGAAGCATAGTTTTAAGGATGAGTTCACTGGATGGTGATATGTTTTAAAAGTCTTGGACCTAAGTTGCAAATTGCATGTTTTCAGGTTTTACCCACTACTGAATATTCATCTACAATCTAAATATTTAGGGACTGATCTACTTTTGTTTGCAACTGAAGAAGAAAAATGTTGCAGGGGTCAGGGGTGGATGTAGGTTAAAGGACAGTATGTGAAGCTCCTTATTAAAAAAAAAAAAAAGAAAAAAAGAAAAAAAAAGAAAATTATTGTTGCTTTTGTGCCTCAGTTTCTGCTTCTCAAAAATGCTGTATCTCAAAGTGATTCTGCTTCTTTGATCCCTAGAAATCATCCTATAGGATTTTTATTCTATTCATCCTATTATACTGTAAACCAGTCACCACTGTTTTCTGACTACAGACTTGAACACATCTAAAGGGCAGCATTTAGACAGGCAGCAGGAATGTTGTAGCACAAACAAAACCCTACAGTGTGGGAGCCACGTGGAGTTGCCAAACCCGTCTCCTTGTCCTGACCTTACAAGGATGTCAAGAACTTCAAATAGATGAGATGTTGCTGCAGCCTTTTCAGGAAGAGCACTGACTTCATATGCCCCCAAAAACAGGTATGAATTGTACCTCTGCAAAACTCAAGTGGCTCTTCTGAAATGTGTGGCTTCACAGAACTGCACTGAAAGCAAGTCATCTCCTGGCATGTGTGTGTGGAATGTAAGCAGAGATGTGTACTTCAGTTTGCTGCTTGGCTTACATTCCTCAGACAGAATAAATATACAGATACTGTGGTTTGTGCAGCCTTCATGAGGGACAGAAAGGAACACTCAAAAGTACTGTTCTTTCATCTACATTGAAATGACTATAATTTATTTATTTGCATAGATCAAGGAAGGCAGTTGATTTCTTAAGTGCTAACCTCATCTCAAAAATTAGCAGACTGTTTATTCCCCACTTTACTTGGCAAAGGATATATATGCACATGTAAAATGCTGACTTGCTGACTTACAATGACCACAAGGATATGGTATCAGATTCATATAAAAAATAACAGATTTAAAATTTTTGTAAAAGAGTCTATGGCATTTTGAAGGATTAGGAAATCATAGGAAAGGATAGGCAGAAGATAATAGCAGATTGATAAAGATTTGTGTTTCAAAGAATAAAATCACATATTTAATATCAGATATGCTTTTTTTCTATGCATGCTACATCATATTGTTGCTTTATAGTAAATACTACAGGATAGTTTATGTTAGGATTTTCAGCTTGAATGTAACTTGAAAGTTCTTTCTTTCCAGTATTTGATAATTCATTCCAGTTGAATTTGACTGCATAAATATCTACTGAAAATTGAAACAACAAAAAAAAGGAAAATTCCTAAGTAAATAACTTATATGCTGAAATATTTGTAATATAATCTTTTTACTGTCACCTTCTTCAGCTGATTTTTATGCACATCTAAAGCACCTCTAAAACTGTGGGAAGAATTTTGCTAAGTTCATCTGGGACTGCACCAGGGTTTTAGTTCTTATCCTGCAAGCCTGTAACTTTCTTCTTAATCTGGAACATTGGATTCTTTAAAAAAATTAGTTAGGATGTGTGTGTATTTTTTTTAACAAACCCTCTACTACAAGTCTGCATACAGCAGCAAACTGATTTCCTGTCTCTCGGATTTGGCTCTCAAACTGTCAGTGTCACCAGTGAAATCACTGCTCAACAGCTGCTGGCAGGAAGTTCTGAATACCAGCTTTAATTAAAAACTTTATAAATAAACAGTGTCAAGGTTATGCACTTAGTGAACAATTCTCTGACATCTGCATTAAAAAAAAAAAAGTGCATCTATTTATTTCTTCATATTAAGGCTTTAAGTAAAAAGACCTGCAATATTTTTTGACCCAACTAGGAATGCTAATACTTTCCAAACTAGTAAATTCCACCAAGGCTCTTTCATTTATGATAATGACCAATACTTTGAGGAAGTACCTATGGAAGTTATTTCCAAGAGCACTATACAATGCATTGGTGTCTATCGGTAATGATCTAAGCTGAAAACACTCAGAGGATGAGGCTTAGCAACAGAAAGGTTATATTGAAGGGACTAGAAAGTTCTGGGATTTGCAACACTATAAGCAGCTGATTCATTCACCAGGTACACTGCAGTCAATGGCTGTGCAAACATCATGTGGGTCTCTGAGTCTCACTGCAAGGCTACCTGAGGTGAGAGAACACCACCTGAGGAACCAAGAGTAGCTTTTGAAACTCTTCCCACAGAATATGACATACATATACCTTCATATGGAGGCCTTGCAGTAAAATAATCTGTAACTCTCACAGCCCCATCGTTCCTTTCCTGTGGTATTGAGTGAGAATTTTTGCAGCTGCAGTTACTGTCTCAGACTTTGTCTCCAGGTTTGAATCTAAGACAGCACTTAATATCTGTAAGGAAAAGGACACAAATTCACATATGGCACAGAAGAGCCAAACTGATTAAAAAACAGCCAACCTTACAATACCATGTAAAGTTTACAAATGTTAGCTCTATCACAAATTGGTGCTGATCTGTGGAAACCTGGATGACTTGTAAGTCCACATATCTCTATTTGTATCTAATTCCTCATTTAAATTATTTCAGGGAACAGAAAAGCAAGACATAAAAATATTTGAAAATCTGTTTTGGTTGGGTTTCTTTTTTTTTGGTTATTGTTGTTGTTTTCTTTTTTTCTCTTTATTTCAGTAATGATGTGAGAAACTAGAGTATAAGAGAAGAAAGTAACAGATTCGACAATATTGAGTAATCAGGAATTTTGTGCATGATGCCATTCATATCTGAATGCTCTGACTGGAGATTTAATGCCAATGTATTTGGTGACACAAAGAATAAAGGTGTCTATCTGTATCAAATAACCTTTGTAAGTCAATGGAAGTCCTATAAACCAAATGAAAAAAAAATCCATCAATAATTAGATCCCAGATTTCAAAATGGCTACTTTGTGGTTAGCATATATTTCTAGAAATTCAGTAGAGGAATAGGGCTTGGATATGAAAACCTATGAAGCTGGTATGGCTAGGCTGATAGAACAGTTTGATTCCCACTGAAGAAAGAGGTGGTCTCATCTGTCTTCATTTCCCTTTGCCCACTGTCCTTTCTAAACCTTAAGAGGAGCAGTCATTATGGCATGTATCTGATCTCTGCCAGGCCAATTCAGCTCTCAGAAAATATTGACTTTTCAGGTTTTCATGAGTCTGCCAAATCATGGAGTAGTGTCTGCTTAGTGAGAAGCCAGAGGAGTGCTTTAGCTAGTGGGAATTGATGGCCAGAAGCTGGGGTGGGCTCTGCAGTTGAGAGACCCTTCTGACAGCAGCTGAACATTAGGTCAGCACATCAATCCTGTTTAAACACACTTTCAGGTGTAAATTTAGCCATACTGGTTCTTTCTGCACAGTCTTGTCTTTACTGAAACTCAGTTTACTCTGATGCATTTTTCTGTCTTTTTGTTTGTAGCCTGAGATTTTACTTATTATTTTCTGTCACTTGCACCAAGAGCTCTCTGGCTCTTTGAGGTTGTTCCAGATCTCCAGCATGCACCATTTCACTGCTTGGTATTGCAATGAATTATATCAAACTTGAATAAGGAATGATATCAAGCCTGAATGTTGGCCAGAGTCAGGCAGTCCATAGTTTTTAATGGTTTTAAGAGGTGCAGTCCTTCTTGCTTTGCCGTAAAGGCATTAATGAAGTACCAGAAATCTCTTCTCTCTAGTAGGACTGAGGCCTCAGTAAAACACCAGCTGGAAATATATTGTTGCTTTGTGACTTCAGGACTGAGCCTGAGAGAGTTATAAATCAGCAGTGTCAGCTTAGTAACAGCTGTAGGAGGTTGAGAGTCGAGAATTATGTTCTTCCCTAGGTCATATTTTCCTTCAAGGACTATGAATAAAAATAGCCTTTGGTGCCAGTTTAGGGTAGCAAATTAGTTCATCACCAAGTGATTTTCACTCTCTGAGGACTGATTCTGGGGCCCAGAGTCCAAAGCTCTACGTTTGCTCTGTCTGCTTCTAGTGTACTCCAAATGCCACATATTTAAGGCGGGTACTTTGTGAAAGCTTTCCCTGCTGCAGAAACTGACACAAGTGACTCTTCAGTGGAGCAGTGAAGAGGATCCTACTGTACCTCACACATCTGCTGCACATTCCCTTGCCCCTCCTCACATCCCATCAGTCTACCCTGGTCAACGCCTAATAAATCCTAGAGAAGCCTTCTTTGCACTTTTTGTTTATAGTGTAATGCCCGTATCTTTGATAGTAATCTTCAGGCAAACATCTGTATTCTTAGTGTCAGACAATGAATTGCTTTTCACACATTTGTGAACAGTTTTCCTCCAGTTAATATTGCATGAACACAGTTCCTTTTTCAGTTACCTGACAAGACTTTTTACTCAGCAGTGATCTTCATATGTATTTTTAACTTCTTTTAAAACTAAATTCTATTCACTTGTCAACAGATGTCATATTGATCTTTTAAATGTATTTCACTTAACTACAAATAATCTCATAACAGTTTTCAGATGCTGGCTTTTGAATAGTTTTCTCTCCCTCCTTTTTGTCAAAACATGAAAAAATTATTTTGAATCTTTAACTTCAACTGTATTACTTTCTATATACTCCTCTGTCTGCTGAAAACATTGTTGTCTCTTGGTATTTATCACCCTGAGAGCAGTGATATACACAGATGTTCCATCCCTATCCACAAACACACATACACACAAAATCTAAAAGAAGGAAACTAAGATGTATCTTTGTAAAAGGGGTAGAAGTGTAAGTTCTTCTCATGCAGCTAATTTGGATGAGCAAGATGTGACTCTGGAACTCAGTGACAAGCATCTAGAAAACTGGATACATTTTTTATGCATAAATTGACTTCAATCTTTTTGAAGACCTTGCTATATAACCCCAGGTAGAGCATAAATCTGTTCTCATCTTTCCTAAGAAAATATGATTTTTCTATGTCCAAACTTCCTTTGCTTTAACTGAAATACATGGAAAAACTCAGATAAAAACCTGCTTCAGCAATGTTTTCAGTAGCAGATTTTGTTACTTCCATTCTTCATGCACCTTGTATTCAGTAGAGAATGAGGTAAGATATTAGGCTGACAAAAGTTAGGCTTGCCTGCCGTTAATATCTAGATATACTACTGATTTTGAGGCAAGCAGCTTTTATGAAAATGTGACAGACTTTTCAAGGCATTGACTATTTGAATTGAAAGATCACTAGGAGCTCTCTGCTGTTTTACTATGAACCTCTGCTCTTGAGGGTGAAAATGAGTGTTATCACAGTAAATCAGACATTTGATGAATGAGTAGGTTTTGTATGTTTATAAAGTTTGGCAGGTGTTCAAGGAAATCTATTGATTTGTGCCATTAAGGTGTCCCACACTCCCATCTTCTTCTTGTCCATTGCAAAATGTCAACATTCTCATCATATGTGTGAAAGGAAACATAAGGATGAAAAATCTGTAAGGTAGGCTTGACATTCTTGGCACTAACTTCACCTGGGTACTTCACAAACCTCAGAATCTCACATTATCAGTCTTCAGAGACATCATGACATCTCTTGTCCTCTCACAGTAGTTTTTATCATATTGCAATTAATATCAGTGGGAATTTTGCTGTAGACTCAAGTTAAGGGGTAGCCACAATCCTGACAGAGCAGAGTCAATGCAGTGACTTCTCTCTGTGATGTGGCATGGAATGCACAGAATCTCATTGTGTGTTACATGGGCAGCAGGAGGGCTGCACCTCTCTTCCCTTCTCCTCCTCCAGGCTTCTCCAAATTCAGTCTCACAATTGCAAAACTCCCAGTATGAACACAGGCAAATTACTTGTAAGAGCAGTGTGGCGATGCTGTTCTGAGGTGAAACTGAAAGTTTTCACACAAAACACAAAGTGGAGAGAGAATAGAGGAAGAAGGAAAATAAGAAAATTCAAGGAAGAATGTGAACATCTTTTGGCTTGATTTTGGAAAGAATTTTCATTTCTGAGTGCTTGTGAACATTTCCTGTTCTAACATTTACCACTTGTNTGTTCTAACCTTTACCACTTGTGTCAAGAAATAATATATTATAAAACGTTATAATACATATGAACTTAATGAGAATTATTTAAATTTAAAATTGACCTTTTTTCCATGATGTAGTTGAAATAAGAAACAACTTTTTTCCATTTTGTTTTACAGTCATTACACCAGGTCTTTAGCAAAAAATGATAGTACACACTCTTAAAAACATCACAGGAATTTTTAAAATTAATTTTAGCAGCTGGTGTGTTGTTAATCAGA
>VWYP01005095.1:206398-256303 GCA_013400435.1 Pycnonotus jocosus | reverse complement strand
GCCTTAATGATTCTACGATTCTAACATGATTTACCTGTAAAATCTATTTTTAAAAGGGGAAAAGCACCAAAACACTATAAAACAGGCAAGGCAAAAGCTTGCGCTTTTTTTTTTTTTTTTTTTTNGTGCCCAGCCCCAGGTTTGTGCTAATAATTCAGCTTAGGTTGCTCAAACTCTTTTTTTTCCCCCAAGGTTCGATACAGTTAAATGAACGAACAACTCTTTTTTTTTTATTTTTTTTTTTTTTTTTTTTTAATCAGGACATAAAATTTAACTTTTTTTTCTGCAAGAAACAAAGAAAATTAAATGATAGGTTAGCAGTGCTTTTTTGTTTTTCAACTGAAATGTATGTGTTTTATGCCAAACAAATGGAGCAGATCCCTAACAGGTGTAATTTGTCATTGATCTAAAAATACTAATTAACTTATAGCAGCATGATTCAGATACCAAGCTGGACTTTTATCTTTCCAAATCCTGACTAAATTTACTCAGCTAACAAACAAAATAATTATTTTCCCAGCTACTACTTTTCCAAATGTTACTTGGGCAATCAAAATTCTGGTTTCCCTCTCCTCATTGGCAATAAAGGTTTTGCAAACAGCAATTGAGTTAACTTTGCAGGGATGATGCACAAATCCACAAAGAAACCCATGACTCTCCTAAAAGGTTCTGTCATTCACTGTTTTAACAGGAACATACTTATGTATAGTAATAAACGGACTGATGACTGCACATTTATATATATATGTGTGTATATATGTATAGATATACACACACACACAGAGAGAAGTGATCAGGAAGTCGAGATTTTTATCATCTTTTCCTCTTTTATCAAAAAAACCCAGCTTCTATTTTATGGTTGTGAAGGATATTTCTGAAGGAAATTGGTTATTTCCTCAATATTATCTTATTAATTTATAAACAGTACATAACATAAAGCTTTACTTCCTTGATTTAAGCTTTATTTACTTGATCCCTGGAGGAACTGAGTAGGAGGAGAAATTCTTTGCTTGTAGGTCTGAACTTTTCTCCATATTTTGGGTCTAAGATATTTCAGCTTATCCAAGACTGATTCTGTCATTTTTTCTGTAAACATTTCCCTTAACTTCTGCTTCCATACCAAAATAGAAAAAAAAAAAAAAAAGGAAAAAAACCACATTAAATTTACAGCCCCACAGTCTGATTAGTCTAGTCTAGTCTAAACTTACTGTCTCATAGTCTGATTAGTCTAGTTTCTACCTTGAGTTTAGGTAATAAAAAAGTGCCTATACTTTCAGTGAATTTTCTCCTTTCAGGTCTAGACCAGAGAAAGGTGTCATCATTTACCCAAATGAATGGTGCCTACTTTTTCCTTTAAGCAAGTCTATCTTAAGTCATAACCATAAGGTTACAGAAGGATAAAAGTACATTAATGGTAGGTCAGAAGAAGGATATTGATTAAATTTTTTTTCAGTTGGTTTTTTTTTTAGAGAGGCTAATAATTTTTTTAATGTAATATTGTAAATATTAGATATTATAACATATTTTAATCAACTGAAGCAGGTCACCACTATTGCATTTATGCTGGGACCAGAAAGTTTCTGTATTCCTATTTTTAGCTTGATAGCCAAAGTAGCCAACTAGAGAAGATGGTATTTCCTGCAAGAGAAGCTGGTATCTCCTGAAACTCTGTTACTGGCTATGCTTTTTCTGGGTCTCTTTCTTCCTTTTCTTACATTCCTATTAGATCAGAACATTTAAAGAATAAGAATACAGTCTTCTGTCTTCACTAGAATGTGAAAAGAAAACGAATATGAAAAGATGCTATGCTTTGACTTATGCTGAAGGTCAGTCTGACATTTTAATAAGACAATTGGCTAAAATATCCTTAGTAAAAACCTTGGTTTCCTCTAATCTATCACAACTGTTTGTTTGGGTTTTTTTTTAAATCTAAGACAAAAGAAGAAAGAAGAAAAAAGATTAGAAAGAAGAAAAAGGAGAATGTAGGGATCAAAAGCTTAACAAACTGGTCATCATTGATGCATAATCAATTCAGCAATAATCTACACACTCATCATATTAAACTAGTGAACTCACTTCCATGTGGACAAGCCAACTAAAAAGCTCACCCAAACCAAATAAATCTTCCATAGGCCCAGTATAATCCTTGAGAAACAACACAGAAATACAGAAAAATTCTGGTCTTTGAATGCTTGTTGAATGTTCACTGAAAAAAAATGGAATGCACTGTATTATGGAGTATTAATTATGATGAATTTGACTGCAGTGTGTTTTGTCAGCAAACATTGTCACTGAAATGCAGAGAATTTTCTGGGTGGTTTGCCATAAAAATAATGCAAAAAACTCTTGAAAACAAATGAGTAGGGTGTATGAGGTAGGAGATAGTCTGTATGGAAAATCAAAACCCACCTAAAGCAAAGTAAATGTTTATTTATAAATTTTCTTAATACATAAAAATTAATAGGTATGGTGCTGGAAAAACAGTTATAAGATTGTTTTATTTCTACTGTCTATTAGCAAAGAGGAAACATCCCCAAATAACATGGAGACCAACAGAGTTGTATGTTGCTCATGTCAATAATTCCTTCTGTACAAAGCTGGAGATTTGTCAGCCAAACACAGAAAGCTTAGTAACTAGAACAAAAGGGTAGGAAATCAGACAAGCCACTGCCTAATAGTAAAAAATAAAAAAACCAACAGAGTAGACATAGGATTGGAAAGGCTGATAATTTTATGAGAAAAAATTGGAGGAAGACTTAAGTACCCAGAAGAGAAAAAAAATATACAAAATACCTCAAAGAGAAAAACTGGATCTGAGAGGAGATAGTGATTGCAAACAATTAAGGAGAAAATTTTGTTGAAAAGTGCAGAAGCAGGTAAGCAAACGTAGAATTTTGATAAATATTGATTGGAGAGGGAGGCTAGAGCATTCAAAAGGAGTAAGAGGCAGTAGTTCATGATTAGAGCAGAAATATCTTGATAATTATTACCAAGCAGATGGAAATGAGATGACAGATTCATTGGATTCAGACAGTCAAAAGGGGAATATGTCTGGCAGGGAATAAGAAAAATCAGCTACAGGGAAATAAAAAAGGAAGAAAAAATTATCTGGAGTAGTTGTGAACCTGTGAATGGGAAATAGCAGTTCCTTTGGAACTGTGAGGTGGGAAAGAGAGAATGCAGTCTGGATCATGTACATTACCTGCAGTAATCAGGAGAGGATGGTATAGGCAGAGGGTGAGTCAAGCCTGAACGTAAGCTCTCAAGTCAGAAAGATCATTCAGCAATGATCATTAAAAAAGGGATTTTCAGAGTAAAAACCAGTCTGGAACCTAGAAGTCATTTGCACATAACTCTGTGGGAAAGAATGGGCCTACTGCATCCTTTGGTGTTAGAGAGGGGTAGGAAGTAACCTGGTGGCCCAGGCAAAGGTATGCCAAGAGCAGAGGCTGAGCCTCAGCTCAGCAGGGTGGACAAGGGTCCACCCCAGGGTGTGTGGCATATCTGACATTGCAGGGATGCCATGAATCTCTCTGGTCACCTTGAATGGCACTAGAGATCTCATTAGGCACCTGAATTGCCCCTTAGATGTGTATGCGCTAAAATACATCAGAAAGCATAAATTGACTTTTATACAGAGCTCAAACTTCTGTATAAGAAAAATGCTTTACAGAGGGAAAAAAGAACTCATGATCTACATGACAAACTATAAACTTAAAGCATAGATTTGCCACATTCATACATCAGAAGTAAAGTTGGTGTCAGGGCTTCCAATCTCTTCTCATGCTACTTAATCTAAATGGTAATAACTATTACACTGGCACAGGGAAGTATTACTGACAGAAGTCAGCTTCGTTTTTGTGGAAATAGCAAAAGCTGTACAGAGTGTGATTAGAAAAGGCTCCTGCAAGGACAGCTGGTCTTCCTCACTCTGCCTGAAATGACAGCAGAGGTGTGAGTAAGGTTAACAAGTGGACAGGACAATAAAAAAGGATTGAACCTAACCCTGAAGCTCAAGACAGGGACTGAGCCCTTCGTGGGAAAGTGCAAAAGGAAAGAAGCCTGCAAAACAAGGAAGAAGGAAGGTCCCTGCTGTGCTTGTGCAGAGGAGGAGATGTGCATGCACTGTTGCACCAGACTCTTACCTCCAGAGCCACTGCTCCATTTTTCCCTTGGTGGGGCCCTTCGTAAGCCTCTATTTGCTGCTTTGTGAGCCGGGCCAGCTTCTCCGCCAGCTCCCGCCAGCTTTTGCCAAGCTTGACAGCTGAAGTCAAGATGATGGTGTCCTGGGTGAGACGTGCCACTAATCCCTGGCAATCTATCTTCAAAAGTGCCTGCAACAATCATTTGCATTAGTGATCCTTCACTAGTAATTGCAAACAGAACATTTTAATTTAATTTTATAGCACCATTCTGCATTTCTGCACAAACAGGAAGACTTGTTTTTACTTTTGTGTTCTGACAAATATGTGGGGGTTTTTTTTCTACAAAATGGTGTTGCCAACACTTTCAGAGGAAAACTGCCAACGAGCTTAAGAAAAAAATCAAGCTGGCATTCACATGCTTCAGCATTCCAGCGTCAAATGGGTCCTGCCAAGCTTACAGATCCTGAAAGAAAAACATACTTCTCCAACAAAAATATTTGGGACAAAAAAAAAATAGCTTCTTAGCAGTATGACATGAAACTTGAAAATTAGGTTAGAGCACCAATGTACTGAGGTGTGGTCCTTCATCTAGGGCTTTATATGGAAAATCACTGATCACATTGGCCAGCACTTTTTGATTTACTCCTCCCACAAAACCAATAATTTTTGACCATTAAGGACAAAGGCAAACATGAAACCTTTCCCTTCTCCTTGCCAAACGAGCAGTTAATGACACTCGAATTAAAATGGTTAAAGGAGTAAAACCTTGAAATGTAGATATGTTGCATTCTCCTTTTTTTTTTTTGTGTAAGAGCTAATGGGAAAAATAAATGCTGGGGTTTTTTTCTTCTCCTCAAATTAACATCAAAATATTCCACTGAAACTGTTGAGATTTTCAGAGAAGGATCAAGAGCAAAATACAGAAATTTTCCTTGCTTTTTAGATATGATTTTTACTGAAATATCTAGCATTTCTGCAGAAATCAGACATACATGTGATTTAATTTTATATTAACCAATAAAATCCTCACAGCAAACAATAAAACTTTGGTAGACAGAGTAGTGAGAAGCTGACTATAAAGTATTGTACAAAATTCCTCTAAATTGGAGACAAAGTTGTTCAGTTTGTGTTTGTTCTGGTAAGCAAGAACCTTACAAAACACATAAAATGGAGATTTCTTGAAAGAAGTAACTGAAAATTCTACCCAAAAATTACATGGGTGACATCTAGATTTATATCTAGCTCTACAAACACAAGGACCTGCATTGGCACTTCCTAGTGAAAAATACATAAATCTCACAAAAAAGAACATTGAACAACCTGGTCTGGTGAAAGGTGTCCTGCCCATGACAGGATGGTTGGAATTAAATGATCTTTAAGGTCCTTTCCAACCCAAGCCATTCTATGATTCCATAAATTTAATCTAATTATGCCCCACTTTTTTTTCTGTTTTGTAATGAACTCTGTTTCACTGTATCCAGTTAAAAGTTTGGACAATTTTCACCTTTAGGTCCCCCTCTCTTTGACAGAGACTTTGCTGTATTTCATACTGCTGGCTCAGTTTTATTCCACAAAGTTTGATGTGCTCTTGAGAATTTTAAGTGGCCACTGCTACCAAGATTTTCTGAATCTTGCTGAAATTTCTGTCAACACTTCAAAGGGGATAGACTAGTTATGAGAAGCAAACTCAGTGGAGTTTTACAGTTCAGGATAGTCAAAAGGCTTTAGATGAATAGCTACAATGTGAGTTTTTAAACGCCCATTTTGTAATAAATTATTTTCATATCAGAAATTTAATTATCTACTGTCCTTTAATAGGTCAGTCAAATTTTCTGTCAGAGTCAAGGAGAGTATTAAGTGACCATTAATTTCAAATTAATTTGCACAGATCAGTAAGTGAATTAAGATTGTTAATAGTGCAACTTATTACCTGGAAGTAACTAGAATAAACTTTTTATTCACATTTGGCAGTATTTAGTCGCATAGAAGTTGCCCAATGGCTTACAAATGAGGTCCATGAAAATGCATACTGAAATACTTGGAATATCCTACTTAGGCCACTACAACATTGACTATGAAGTTGTAAGGTGTGGATAGAAAACCTTGCCCTCAACATTTGGATTGAGAGATCTCTTTTAAACATATGAAGACATGCAACTTAGCATAGACAAATATCTATCTATATATATAGACAGATAGATATACACATGTAGATACAGACATAGATACATAGATATTCATATGGATAGATATAGATATAGATGATATCTATCTATATCTATTTATGTATAGTGGAATTCCCACAGTATAATGATGTTACTTAATACTTCACAACAGGAATGTGAATTTCTCAGGAAAGCAATTTACCAAGACAAAAGACAAAATAATTTCAATTGTGGCTATTTGAAAACCAAAAAAATCATCTTAGTGAACCTACAAAACAAACACAGTTCCTGGAGCATTAACAGAAGATCGTTCAGAATTACTTGATCAAAGCATTATTCTTGATGAGTTTGGATATATTTTCCACCTATTGGTGTCTTCAACTCTTAGTAATATATTCAGGTTTATAAAGATCCTGCAAGGATACAGAATCATGTTTTCTTGTTCCTACATTACTACTGAGTAATTTCTTGGCAATACATTCCTGATAAACCAGTTAATTCATGCAATACTTACAACAATGAGTTCATAAAGAAATAATCTCTTTTTTTTGTTAGCATGGCAGTCTTGCTTCATCTTCTTCACAACGTGTGCAACTCTTTCTGATTCTTTATTAATATGTGCCTCATTAAAGTCATCCAAAGACATATGTGAGTATCCCAAAACCTCAGCTAAAGCTCTCCAATCATAAACATTCTCTGATACTGTAGACAGAACTACTGAGTAGATATAAGTCAATTTTTTGAATGGCAATGCAATTTGTTCAACAAGATTCCTGGTTGTTAGCTCACTATCAGCAGTGTCCATAGCTTGTTCTTTGGAAATCACTTTTACATTTTTGCAATGTACAAGACCAATCTTTCTTCTGAGAACTCCCACATACCATTCTTTCACTTTAGTTTGTCCAATGGCTTTAACTTTGTCTTCACCAAGCAGTGCTATCGTGTCTCCTTTAAAATATTCCAGCAAATAGTCAATCTTATTTTGACGTAACACAGTTTTCAAAGCCACTCCATAAGTATTGACACTCAAAGCTTTGTCTTGAAACTTTGGATATTTTATTGTAGGTATCAAAAGCCATGGTGCAGACTTGATTTCTTTGCGGTTTAGTAGGTGCTTTGGCCTGTTAATAATTCCACTTAATTTTGGAGCTGGATCAGGAGTCGTAACATGGAACTGTGTTACTTGGCTACTTTTCAAGATTTTAATCTGAACAAGGAAAACAAAGAAATGCATCTCCCTGCATCCAAGCATGGAAAACAGGAATGGTTGTCGGACCATTTCACCACATTTCAACTCCTCCTTTTTAATATTTTTGCTTTGATCTTCCATTTTTACTTGAAAGTCTGGATCACAGGATGTCAAAGAAATGTTTAGATCTTGCAGTTTTTCTAGCAGAAATGTATGCTTTCCCCAGAGCTGAAACACCACAGGAGGCATACTTTTCCCCCCTTTTTTTATATCACAAATCGTGAGTTTTCCTGGAATGTAGTTATGACCAAAGACCGTAAAAACTGCTGTAAAAGATGGATGAATATACTTGGGACCATAAATTCCAACTGAGACTGTTCTATGGACATAGTCCCACACATTAGTTGCTGGAGGCTGGATTCTGCTTGCTTGTATGGCAATCACTGCATACATCACATGGCTCAGGTCCGTTAGCTTCACTTGTATGGTGTCTTGATAAATATAGCAGTTCTCTAGCTTCTTAAAAGGTCCTTCTTTGTTGAGACTGAAAAAACACACAATGTCACTCATAACTTGGCTGAGTGGATCATTCTTCACTTTAGCAGCAGCTTTCACTTCTAGGAAAATGGCTTCGCTCGTGTTGAGGTTGCTCAGTGTAAGTTCTATCAGAGGACTTACTGTGCTGGACAGCTCATTGTTGCATGACAATGGAGGGTTAAGGATAGCCTTTAAACCAACTTCTTGGAATTCTCCTGGCAATACATGACCCACAGGGACATGAACATTGATATCTGAGTCAGGTAGCTGTACTGATCCACCTTCATGGTTCAGTTTACAAACCACATGAATGTCTGTAGCTTGTGTTTGTGCCCACCCAGGGCTGTGGCTCATGGCTTCCAAATCCAGGCAGGACCGGGTGAGCTGTCGGTGACTCAACCAAGCCATCTTGTAAGCTTCACGGTCATTTTGGAGCCATGTCATATCAGAAGCTGTAACTTTTTGAGGTGCTGCCTTGTGAGGATTAAATCTTCGGTTATCAACAATATCCAAGAAGTCAGAGACGCTCTTGGATCGTCCAGATCTTCTTGTTGAAGTCTTTCTTAGGAGACAATCAATATCCAGCTCATCGCCTGAGGAATCCAAAGAGTCCCTATTGCTAGAAATTTTAGAGAACAAATAAGGTTTTTCCTTTAAGATAGAAAGACGTTTATTATTTTCATTTCTATTGGAAGCAGCTATGTCATGTATGAAAGGGTTGGATCCTGACAGTTCATTCCAGAAGGGATTAGTCTTGGAAACAGCTTGAGCATGGTTGAATACACCAGGCCAGTCAATATCCAAATCCAGTTTACTTTCATTGGCATCTGTTTAAAAGAAAAAAGAAGCATTTCCTAAAGCACAGAGATTTGAGATGTTCCATTCGTGACCAACTGATAGTCTGTTAAACTAAAAGGTGCCTAATTTTGTTCCTCAAATACACATAGATAATTTCTGTACTTTAGGTTTTAAACAGTACCAGTGTTGATTTAATTAAGAATCTTTCTTAATAGAAAGAATGCTAGCAAATTAGTGCTGAATAACAAATTAGTGTTGAAGGATGTAAAGCATCTTCTTTGAGGTGTTGATCATTATCAACTTGTATGATTATTAATTGGCATTGAGTATGATTAAGTTCCATAAGGTTTGAACCATTATATTCCATTAATCTTTGGCCTCTTACAAAATGCTGTGGAATTCTTTATTTTGTGTCTTTCTCTTTGCAAAGATTAAACAAATGCAGTTTCATTTTTCAGACACTGCAGGCTGTACAGATAAATACATTATTCAAGATTCCTTTTCATGTTAGTGTATGTGCATTTAATTGATAACAGCACTCTTATGATTTATCTCCATGTGTGTGGAATTTGTTATAGTAGCTTTCCATTAGAAACCAATCATTGATATAATTTATGAGACTTTGTAAAACTTGAAGTTTGGAGAGAAATGTTTGTGTGACTACAGATTTTCTGAGATTGCATTTAAATAGACAAATACAGGTGTATAAGTGATATTTATAAACATTTTCTAGTGAAACACTCACTAATTAGCAGTAATATATATTTTTTCTGAAGAAGAGACATCCTTACATTTTATATTAACAATTGTACAGAGAAGTTGATTTACAGTTTATTGTGACTCACCCTTCTTGCAATGGAATATCTACAACTTTTTATGCTAAAGGTTTCTACTACTTCATTTTGCCTTTATATATATAGAGAGAGAGGCTATACCATCCCTTCTTTATACATTCTTACAAAGAGTTTAGATTTTAGAGGGAAAAGTCATTATTTCTAATTTTTTTACCATATCTATAGCTTACATTATTACGCTTCCCACAGTACTTTCCTTTTCCAAGATTACTCTATATTGCTCAAATGCAAGCATGACAGTGCATACGGCCACAAAAAGAAAAAATAATTTTAAGCGTTAGTACTTCTCTTTTTGTTTCCTTTTTCAATTTGTAATAAAAAGCCAAAACTGTGAAGTCTTTTCATGGTTCCAGAAAATTCCCAGTTTGGAAGTACCAAGGTGGAATTTACATGTTTGCCAGCTGTCTATCTACAAAGCTCTAACACTGTCTTGACAAGAGAATTCCAGGTGAGCTGCCAGGGGGATTGAGCCCAGGGACAGCCTTCTTTTCCTCAAATACCTTGCCTTGACCAGGGTCACCAGAGGGGAATATATTGTTCAAGCACCCACTGAAAAGCTCTTTTGTCTCTGCCTAGGCAAAAATCTTTCCTTGTGCTGTGATGTTATCATAGTCAAGTCAGTATTGCATATTAAAAATATAGATTAATTAACCCCAAAATAAACATAAGGAGTTTGTTTGGGGTTTCTCCCCATCCTTAAGGGCATGTTTCTACAAGAAAAATATGAGCAGAAAACTCTGTCAGAGCCTGACTCACTAGGACAGATACTTTCTCATGCCAAGGCAACAGTGCAATTACTGAGGTGCAGCACGTCAGCAAAGAAATAATTGCTGCTCCACAACTTACACAGCAAGTGTTAGGCTTGCTGTTGTATCTGCTACTGTGCAAGGAGCTAAGAGAACACCTACCTTGAGGGGGGCAAAGTTTTGTCAGCTTTGGGGTTAAAATAGCAAGGAGATTAAATCAACTTTGCCAAGATTCCAGTTTTTAAATTGAGCTAACTTCAAAATTACCCTGCCTTCATATTCTTAAAACCCTAAATTAATCTAATTTTGCTAAGAACTTCCTCTTTTCTTCCCCACCTTGACCTCAGTAATGAAACTTTAAAGATTTCAACTGTTCCTCTGAACCTGCCTGACCCAGAGTTTTGCAGCAATAAAGACTAGTTGGAGAGCCTTAGAAGAGGAAATTGCAGAAGAGCCATACTGTAGCTATCTGAAGGTGTCTGGTCATCCACATCAATCAAAGTTCCCTCTGACCGGCTTCGTGGAATCTCGCCACTGCTTAGGGAATCTGTTCCACTACTGGAAGAGTTTTCCTCCTAGAAGACAGTTAAGCATACAAAACATCAGCAAGTATGCAATTTGAAAAAAGGAAAACTGTTGAAGAATAATTAAGCTTTGTTTCTGTAGTATGATGTCGCTATAGGACACAAAATTAACAACACGCACACAGCCAAGTTGTCAGGGCAAGAAGAGGGAAGTTTATTTCTTTACTTTGGTTTACATAGTTTTTTGACAATGACCATGGATTGGAGGATGAGGTTGCCACCTCTCCAACCACACTGGTCAAATTAGAAGTCCATCAATTGTCTCCTCCTGGAGAGAGGAATGAAAAACAAGAAAGGACAGTTACAATAACATTACATTGTTTACATGAAAATCTGTGAGAAACTCCATTACAAAAATGCAAACATCAGAAGGCTGAAAAAGATCAGGGTGACAGTGTGACATGAAAAAAAAAAAAAAAAAGAATGTATAGCTTATGAGTAAATTTATGAACTCTGCCCAAGAGTAGCATCTTACAGTCATACATCAAACCAGGCAGATGTTACAGCTGCAGTGCAACATGATACCCCAGCCCACAGTGAAGCCCAATAGCTCACAAAATTAAGTGTCTTGCAATTGGGACTGAGCCAATTACACAATAACTTCCATTCAGGTCTTGAATGAAATATTTCTTAAAAAAATAAAATAGACATCCTACCTCCTGTTTTCAGGCAAGTTTGAGAAAAATCATTACGGGGGAAGATCTAGGTCTGTTACTTTCCATGCCAATTATTAGAAAGTAATTTCATCCCTTTCTGCTTTATTATTATTCTTATATTCCTTCCTGAAAGAAGATCAGATCAGATTTCCCTTTAGTCAGCCCAAGAATGCCTTTAAGTATCCTTCCTTAGAAACCACACCAGCACAGTAGCAGCTTAAGAGAGGATATTCAGGTCTCTCTTCTTCCTTGTTCTGGCTACAAGAAGCTCTGATTCATTTTGCTACAGTCCCTTTGAGGAGGCAACAGAAAGACGAGCCTCTCAAAGTACATTTCCTAATACTGAGGAAAGCAGGAGCTGTTGTGTCTCCTAAAGAAAGAGGAGTTACAGAAGTTTCAAGTGAGCATTTAGTATCCTACATGCTGAAATTACTGTATCCCAGAAACAAGCTAGAGGAAACAAAATACGAGAGATCTTTCATGCGGAAAAGCTCATCAAGTTAGTGCTAAAAAACAAGACATCACCTAGTGACTATCCAAGAATCCTCTCACACATCCTGTATGTATTGAGATGATCATGCTGATGATCAACAGATACAATAAGATGTCTGAGGAAAAAATGAGACAAACAAAGAAACAAGGAAGAATGAGGAAGAGAGAAGGAGAAAATCCAGAAGGTCTTGGGCCCATACATGGGATACCATAGTCAGCTTTGTTCAGGAGTGTGAAATATTGCGGCCTGTTACTCCTGCAGCAAACATTGCAGCCTGAAAAGATCTCATTTTATCTTCAAAATGAAGAAAATAAAAGGATTGGGCCTGGTTTTGCTGCAGCAGTAAGAAGAAGGAATTTTCAGTTCCAGTTCTAGTAGGTGAGTTATGGGAAAAGGAAGTGTACTGTATATCTAAGCATTACTGCACAGAAAGCAGAAGCCAGCTGTTTGTTTTCATTACACAATGCCATGGTTTAAGATATCTCTTTTTTTCACTGCAAGTGTAAATTGGTACTTTTTGCTCTTACCACAAGAGGTACCTTCAGCTAATGGCAGCCCGTTCAGGTGCTGTTTTGTACACAAGCAGTGTACAAGACTGAGGTCAGGCAAAGCTCAATAGTCACACAGCACCTCCAAGAGCTGTATGGACTTTCAGGTTCCTTGGTTACCAGAAATCTCTTTTATTTTTTGGCCTTTGGAGTCCTGAGTTTAGCTAGTAGGTAAAGCTAGCCTCCAATGCCAATACATTCTGGCTTCTGCTACTACTACCCCACCAGAACAAAACTGCAAACTAAAATGCCTCGGTAATCTCAACACCATTAATTCCAAGATCTGGCCTTCCACATCTGTATAAAGACATCACCATTTCCTCTGTCACTGGTAAGTGAGTATATTTGATAATACATACAGACTCCTTCAAGGGAAAGAAATTTTGTTTTGCTGCTGCATCTCAAAACCCTGAAAACCTGAACAAATTGTATAAACATGCAAGATTTTTATCTCTGGCTTCTACATACACACTGTGGATGTTTAATCATGTCAGCATATGGTATCCATAGTCTAAAATCTCAATAAATGTACAAAAAGTAAGTCTTCATTTTACAGTACCAGTGTAGTTGCCAGCACTAATCTCTGACTGACAATTTACTGATAATTCACAACTGAATTTAAGAACAGTTCTTTAAATAGTTTAAACTCCTACAATTGTTTCAGTAGCTGCATAAAGTGGGAGGCAGTAAATAAGGATGAGGAAAGGGCACAAGAGTGCAAATGTACAGGGGCTAAAATAGGAAACCCACGGATAAGGGAGAAGAAGAGAGGAAGAGAGAAAGAAAAACAATCTCTTTACACAGGGGGATTATATTGAAAGAAACATGACAAGAAGACTGTATCTGGAAGTTTTTTAAACAATAGGACTTCTGCAAATAGAATAAACCATTTCCTAAAAGTTCCCTTTGGGAATTCCTCAAAATGTTCATTACTAGCCTGGCATAAAGATAGAAAAGACAGATACTGAAAAGGAAAACCACTTTCAAAAATAACCCTCTACCCACATGAAAGCATTTCTTGGTCTGACAGGATGACGAGGGATCCTTTGTGATTGAGGCTTGTCTTCAGGCCAGCCAAGCAGAGGATGAGAGAAGGGGGGATATATAAACATTCTTGGGCAAAAGATGACCACATCTGGCCAGTATGTCAAGGGATGTGGGAAATGCTGTGGACAGGCTGTACACACACCCCTGGGTACTGGGCAATGTGTCTCCTGCACAGGGGTACAGGAGCTATCACCAGGATTGGGTCCCATCTCTTCTCTGTTCCAGCCTGAGTGCTGGGAATGGCTAAAGACCCAGTTTCTTTCTGTGAGACTAAGAAAATAAGAAACTCACATGTTTACCCTTTTCCATGGATACATAGCATCCCAAATTAAACTTTTGACAGCACAAACCTATTAACTAGGAACTTACCTGAACAAATTCTGAAGAACAATCATTCACAAGAGAAGTGAGATTGATTAATGTGGGATATACAGCCATACTGACCAACATTGAAAGGGAAGGGTACAAAAAGCTTTGGATGCAAAAAGGTGGAGCTCTGTATAGGAAGAACCAGAGACCAAGCTTTCCATTTGCTGTAGCAACTGAATAAGAAAGATGTAAACTGACAAGTATTTAATGGTGCAAGGAGTTATTTGACTGATGGCATGTCAACTCACAGAGGGAGGTCAGGAGGGAATGAAGAAGTGAAGAGATTGAAAAGAGTTCAGCTGTGGAGGTGACCAGTGAGTGAACATGAGTGACTGCTGAGAGATGTGGCACTTTTTGTTTGACAGCAAACAGTTAGCCAGGTGCATTCTGCTGGGGATTGCTTGACCCCTAAGAGCACGCAACTCAGGACCCAGAGCACTGCTGGCAGCACTGTTACAGAGGAAGAAAAATGCACTAGATGCCCTAGAGGAAGAAGAAAGTCTTGGGTAGAAAGTTCAGTTTCACAGAAGTCAGGAGACAGATTTGCTGCAGATGGCATTTTTGCTGCATAAAATGCCCCCAGAAATTTCTTCCAGGACTTTCAATATTAAAGTGCACTTTTTTTTTTTTTTTTTTCCCCAGTATCCCCACCAAAGAAAACATGTCCTGCTGTGTCTAAAACTGTGGTAATGAGGAAAATAAGAAAAGCCCAAAGGCAAACACTTTCTCACTGCCTTTGCCTTCAAAAATAAGAGAGAACACATTCCGTTGGTTTTTTTAAGTGTCAACACCCCAGAGCAAAACATTAGCAATTTATATTCCGTTCTACCTTAATCCTCCTTCAAAAGCAGGTTTTATTAAGAACAGAGCTCTCTGTGGCCGTGTCTCCACATGGACTTCTACATGTTCCCCACAGACAGTGCCACCTTTATTCAAAAAGATTCACAGCCTTTGTATCCTGAGGGTGAAGCTTATGCATTAGCAGTGACAAAGCTAGAAAGACACAGGTGATGGTGATGTGTCTCATTCCTCAGGCTCATTTTTGGGTTACATGGGGGAAAATGACTTACTACTTATACAGGTTGGGTTGTTAGACTTTCAAGTTTCTTTCTGAAAAAGGAGAAACATAAATGCAACAGAACGTTAAATAAAATGCTCCTCATCTAACCAAATACTGAGTATACTGAATTATTTAAATTCTATTATATAGAGAGAAGAAAAGGAATTCTAAAGAGACAGCAATACACAGAAGAGGGATTGTTTCAGAAGTACTCACATCACCAACAAACTTAAACCACTGCCCATTCTCAGAAGACTAACATATTTTTGAGTAAACATTAGCTACAATAATAAGCCATATTTTAACTGTCCCTTGGCTCTTGAGGCCTACAACAGCTTTATGTAGCTGAGAGCTTGATGAGAAGCTCTTGGACCCAAGTTACTGATCTTTGATTACAGAGCTGTGCTGTGGTACTGTAGGCAATAGCAGTACAGCATAGCAAATGGAACATTCAGCTGAAGTGAGGAAGTTTTGGATTCATTTTAGTCTGGTGCATGTGAGGCAGTCAAGGAAATGCATCTGTATCCCATTTCTAATAGAGACAAAATTGGCTTTTAATGTTCAGAATTAAAAGTACTCAACCCCTAACGTGCTAATACTCAGCAGCAACATTAATGTTGCATTAGTGATTTAGTATGACCCAATACCTTACCATTTTGACTTAAATTATGGAAGGAATTTGCAATAGATATATCTACTTTTTTAATCGGTTGTTAAATAGTTGCCAAGTTTGGTACTTACTTTTCCAATGTTCTGAAAATTTATCACCCTGTGGGAACAGCAGAGCCATTCACACTGAACCCAGGGTTTAGATTTTCTGCAGACCCAACATTTGTCTGAATGGCTGCTTGGAACTGACACAATCACTGCTCCTCATACTTCACCTGAGCTGGAGCTGAAGGGTAGAGCTGGTACTCTCAGTACACACACAAAAAAAAGAGAATTGAAGTGGGCCATCCTCTCAGCAGGTTTCCAATATTCTGCAGGTGGGTTTTTAAAGCCTCTGCTCAAGTCTACACAACCCAGAACTGACTGCTTTTTTAGCCTGTTTGGGGAACACTATGCAAATAAAAATAGCTATACCATAGACACTCCCTCCACAAGGCAAGCATCCTTCCTTCTCTTCCACACATCTACACTTCTAAAACTGCTTGTGATAATCATAACTGGTAGAGCGCTTATTTTCAATTATAAACTTCACATTTGGGAATATTGCTTTCCCAAAAGCCTCAAGAATGTGTAGTTAAGTTTTGTTGTTGTCTTTTAGATTTTAGCTACTGCTCTGAAATATTCCCCTTTTTCACTTAGGCCTCAGGAAAAAAGAAAATTGTTGCCTTCTACTTACTTTACTGAGTAACTTCTTCAAGAACAGGAAATGGAAAGTAAAGATCTCACTAACAAAATAATTAAAGGATCCAACTTTACACTATGAAATTACAATATTTCTTCTTTTTCGTGAACAGAGAAAGCATTACAATTTTATTAGCCTAATTCTTCTATGGATATCCTTACACCTGTAAAAACAATAGTTAAAAATCACACTGGATTCTCATTTAGTGTGTATACTTGTATATGCTTTGGAAGCACAGATAGTTTCTTCACTTTTGGAGGTTCTGTGAAACAACGTTTGGTTCACAGACATTAGAATACTACAAATATTGTAATATTGTACTATTGACTGAAGCCAAGAGCTGTTCCTTCAAAGTGGATATTGAAAATACTCTGTAAGGAACACCTTTAATTTAGAAGTTTCATTACAAAATAACATTTCTGTTTCTAGGGGCCACAAGTGTTTCAGTGTCACCATAATTAATGCATGAAACATTTCAGAGCAAGGCAAAGCCTGTATCTCCCATTTTTTGTGTGTGAACTAGAGCCCTGCTACTTTTCTTTAAGTACTTTTAATGTTTGCTAAGATGACACAGAAACCTCCGCTATCAACATTTTCAATCAACATAGAGAAGTGGGAGCTACCAGGATTCTTAAAATCTCTGTCAGCTATTTATATCCCTGTGAACTATAGCTGTGATCACAGGATTTTAAGTACATGATACCTCCAAAGTACTCTATATTTCATTACCCTGATTTCTTCTTCTCTTTCCACTAAGTCAGACTTTCTTCTCACATCCAGGCTGTTTACAGGAATTACACTGGGTTTGTAACAGAGCAGCTTGCCTGTCAGTGGCAAGTGCATATAAAGGCTGAGACATCTGCCCACTAGCACGGCTTAGAGAGTGCTCCCAGCCCTGCACAGTATTTGTTATGTTCTTCCCTGGGAAAGGCTCATGTCTGAGTCTGTTAATGCCACAAGTCAGCTTTGAGCAGGATGGATATGAGCTGAGGTCTTAGAAGGCAGAAAGCAGTGGTGGGGGGACAGAAGCAGCAGTAGCACAAACTGAAATCCTTTGTACGCCTCAGAGTCACTTGGGCATGACCAAAAAGAGAAAAAACCAAAAAGCTTCCTCTGTCCCAAAGACTTGATTCTGGCAACACTTTTCCAGCTTTTCCAGGTTTTCTATATATATAACATATAGAAAATAGCACATCTACTACCTAGCCAGAAAGCAAGCAAAGTATCCACTTTCCAGACAATCAAATCCAGGTCAAGTAGTGAAGTAGTTCTTCAGTTCTTCCATAAAAATTTTCAATCAGGCACTCTGAGTTACATGTTTCATAGAAATAATTACTTTTAAATTTAAGGGCTGAGCACAGGTACAGAAGAAATCCCTCTTGACTTTCAACATTTAAACGTCTCATCTGGCCCAGTGATGTGATAAAAGAAATGCTGCAAGAGCTGTGCTCTCTTCACAGCATCATGGTAAAGCAGAATACATCAAGGAAACCACCTACAGAGAAAGAGCAGTGTTTTAGTTGCTCACAGCTCTTAAAACTCTTGAAATTATTATTGTAATTAATATTAACAACAGACTTTGAGCACTCAAATCACCTGGATACATTGCAAATATGTAGGATGGTTTTTCCTGCTATTTCAGTCTAAGAATGATATGACAAAGTGACGTCGCTGACACTTTGTCAGGATCCAGTCTTGAACATCCAACTGTGGAACTAAATTGCCTGGCAGTGTGCTGCCTTTTGGACAGGTGTGGATTAAAGATGCATGAGCAAAATATGCAATGAGAGCCTTGCAGGAAATTGAACCTGATATCCAGGCGTGTGAAAGGTGCCTTAACCTTCTGGCATCCTGGTTTCAGCAAACTGAGGTGAGTGCCCAGAGAAGGATACAGGAGGAGAGTACAATGGCCTGTGCCTTTGATGAGGTGAGGTACTAGAAAAGATTCTTTCCATGAGCATCACAGGATTCTGCCTCAACACAAAGGAAAAACATGTCAGAAAGAGTGTACCGTCAGGTGGACCTTTTTACATGGAACCACTTTGGTTTGATGTTGGTTAACTTGGAATGGGGACAGAAAACTCCAACACATATATCAACAAGAGAAAATGGGTTACACAGTAACACACACGAAGAATTTGCTTTGCAAGGTTTAAACTAATTCAGGCAAGCTTTCAAAATGTATAAACTAGCAAAAAAGATACCTCAGTTGTGTAGGGCAAGAATGGCATGGTGGAGAGGGGGAAACACGTCAATCACTTGTTCCATTTCTCTTGGGAAATACAAAGGAAGATAAATACTGAGATGGCAGAAACAATGGAAAATGTGTGACATATGATCAGCTCAACATGGAAAAAAATTAATAAAATAGGCAACTATCTGTTTGGGAGAAATAATTGTATTGAATATAGTAGAAGAAAGTAAATCCATTTGGCAAGGATTCCTCTGGTTATAAGTAGAGGTTCGTTCAGGGAGTTGATAACTCCAAGCATAATCATTCTTCAATGCACCCACAAATTACATTTTGCTCTACTTGACTGACCACATAACAGACACAGGGAACATGTACCAGCACAAATAGTATCTTTGATAGATTGAAATAATATTCACAAGGAAAGACTGTTACCTATTTTTTGTGTATTGATCTGTTTTGAATGAAGGAATCATTTAATAATCCTTGACACTTTAAGAATATGGCAAAAAGAGCATCAGAGAGGGAGTCTTAATCACAGAGACAATTTCCAAGACACACTGCAGAAAGTGAACTTTTCCTTTGTTGCTTTTTATGGCAATTACAGTTCCCAAAGTTTGGTTGGATCTTTTCTCCAGAAGTGAGACATCATTGCATTCAAAACATTTGTGCCTGTGTTGTTAATAATAGTCTGAGCTGTCCGTTACATTACACCTGCCAATATTTTAAAGTTATTTTTGACAATGTAATTTTGAAGGGAAGAAGGGAGGGGAGTTCATAAAAATGCATTTTGTTCTCTAAAAGCCAAAAACAGCACCTTTCATTATACTGCAGACTCTCCCTTTACATAACAATCACACATGCTCTTGACAAGAAAAGGCCCAATTACTTCTATCAAGTAGGATACGTGCTTAAATGGATATCACATGTTTAAATGCATACTTTCTCTACTAATGAAAGACATTTGAGCCTTTGAACTGCACTCTCAACTACTACTCTTTAACAGTTTTGCTAACTGAATACTTTCACTGAAATAATATGACTGCCAGATCGACTCTAAAATGGTAAAGATCCAGAAACAAAAATGAAGTCAGAGAGAGATAAACTGTCATGAAATATCATTTAATGATCCATCTCTAATTACAGGAGACTGCACATTTCAGAAGAAAAAGGAAGAAACCCTAACTATGAAAATGAGGAACTGCTATTTCCAGTATTGGTGGTAGTTTTAGAATCAAAAAGACAGTGATTCTATGAAAAATAAATATATAAATAAATAAATAAATACAGTGTTCATTGTCACTGGGGATCTTCTTCTAAAGTTCGGGAAGATTTGAGACAACACGATTCCAATAAATTGCATGCCCTTAAGTGTCTAAATTTAGTTTTGATACCTAGCTGCTTCACAGGCTCATCCATTGAACTCTCTATTCCTACCTTTTTAGAGGAGGGCATCTATACTTTTGGTCGTTAATGTTTGGTACAATAAGCAGAATAACTTGTTCAATCTCATTCACTTTTTTGCAGTAGTTGCGGTCACTCTTCAACAAATTACTCTTTACAGAAGTGAAAGTGTAGGAGATAATTGTTCCAGGTCTCTTCTTCCTCCCAGCCCTATATTCTTTAACCACCTTCATTCTCTTCACTGCACCACAGTATCCAACTGTGTTTTCAGGAGCAATTCTCCTTCTGGTGATGCACACCCTTAGCCTAGATGCAGTATCAGTGGAAAGCCAGTTTTCCCATCCAGGAAAACCACAGTATTATATTGTGATTGATAGTATTACCCACTGGAAGCATCTTAAGGCTGTGTATTCCCTTGTCCTGGCTCCCTGAACAGCTCAGACACCAAAGTCACTCCTGATGTTCTCACCAGACAACTGGCTGATCTCCAAAATCAATCAGGGAAATGTTTGTACAACAAATCGGATGCCACATTAGCCCAGGCATTCCTGTGCTGACTTTTATCTCACATTGTCTCTATTCCCCACAAAAGCAACAGCAGACCTCCAACTTGCATTTCCTGGTATCCCTGCCCACCAGGTTACTACAGGCACCCTACCTTCCCACTGGTTCCTGCTCTTCCTTCTGAGCCAACATCACTGAGGACAAAACTTGATAAAGCAGCTGAGAGAGGTGTAATTGCACAGGAATAATACAACGTGGCACTGTACACTGATGAGTGCCTAATGATGCAAGAAATCTGTCCCACACAACTCTGTAACATCTTTCCATACCATTTGCTGTGAAGAAAGCTTAATGTTAATAATATCTTAATGTTATTTCTTCTCTGCATTTAGTATGGCATTGGTGCAAAGAGGAAGGAGAGGAAGCTGCTGCTTCCTTCTTTCTTATTTCCTTCCCTATCTCCACACAGGTTCACTGGCTATGACACTGTGTTAGAGATTTTGAGGAAATGAGCATAGGACAGAAAACGAGAATGTCAGTGGCTCTATAATATAAACGACTCCACTCCCATCACATGTCAAAGGGCAAAAAATAAACCCTCAGCTAACCCCTAAATTATCATAAATTTCATCCTTTTGCATACAAAGAGAGATTTTCATTTGTCCCACATTTCATTTTCATCTTCACCACAGCTGAAGTCATTGCCTTTCCAGTGGAAGTGAAAGGCTGTAGAGCAGTAACTTTTAGAATCACAGCATTTATACAGTATGTTATGTCCAGCTTCTCTCTTGGTCTGTTCCTGTCCCCTTCTCCTCTTCCAAAAAAAAAACAAGAAACCCCAAACCAAACCAAAGACAAATGAACAAACAAAACCCTAAACCAAAACAAATCCACAACTCCAGCATTCTTGCATTTCCCAAGAACTTTTAGAAGCAGAAAATTAATTTTCACTGAGAAAACTGGTGAAAGAACTGGCAACTCTTAAGCTCTGTGACAATCCCAGTGTCAATCCTTTGTTTTGCCTCATTATTCACAGACACTGAGCATGCTTGCCTTTCAATTTTGTACAGACTAAATTCAATATTCTATTCTATTAAGTCTTTGAAAAAGCTGAAGCTCCATGATCTCACTGGTTTCCTACACAAAAAAAATCCCTTGGTGGCATCTATCATCTAAACCCACCTCTGTAGCCATGTGATGCTCCACCAACTAGAGAGAATAATCACCAGGTATACAAAGTGAAACTGCTCTACAGGCTATTGTCAGACTACAGAAATTACAGAAATTTTATCTGAGACCACTAGGATATTTAAACATCACACAAAACCACATTAATTTCAGAACTACAACTTGGAAATGAAATTTTCATGTGATGTCTAAGTTTGTTTTTTCTGACATCCTGGTATGTAGGAGAGGAGGATAATCTCTCCCTGCTGGAGGAAACCACCAATAGTGTCCCATACATTGGCTACAGCAGATTGAAAGGAACAAACATCCATCTCAAATATCACTTAGACAGCCCAGGCCACAAAGTCCCTACAGGTACCAGCACAGGCCATTTCTTTTGGGATGTATGTTTCTGGGAAGCTAGAGTTTTTCTAGCTGGCCTGTTTCAGTCTGATCAGTAACAGCAGAGCAGCCTTTGCTTTAGACAGAAATAAACCAAATACAAGGTTACAAGTGAAATAAACTAAAATCCAGACCTCACTTACAGTAGCTTTTTAGTGCTTTGATTTTCCTAGTCAGGAACCTGAAAGCACCTGCCATGTGTTAGGTCTGAGAATTCAGCCTATTCAGGAACACCTTCCAAATGCCAGCCCTAAAGAAAAACTTTTTCTGGTCTCATCTTCATAAGTTTACTGTCCTTGCTCCATTTGTACCACAACGTGGGAGGAGGAATTCACAGCCCTTCCATAAGGTCACTGACTTTGACGATCAAAGCATTCCCTTACCCATCTCACCTCCTTGGCAGCAAGTCTGGAGTTTTACACCTTTAACTAACTCCTACAACTCAAGATAATAAGGTTCAAAATGTGTGTTTTGTTATGTGAAATTCTGCAGAACCATACATGCAAAGTTCCACTGTTTAGTTTTTCCTAACCAAATTTGTTGGTTTGTGTTGGATTTTTTTTTTTCCTGCAGAGATCAACATGTACAATATGTTTACAGTGCAGTTGAAGGACTGAAGTTGTTTAGGTCGATCAGCTCACTCCTACCATTGCACATATATCCTTGCCATCACTGTCAGTAGTTCCTTGATTAAAGTATACAAGGGCCATGATGTCCTAAATATCATAAACATCCTTTTAACATTTAGCTTACAAATAGCAAATCAAGCACACACCTTGATGTGCACCTTGCTGCATGACACCAAGTGACTTTGCTTAAGGCATTTTTCCTTGGCTGTAATGAGACAGGAGACTCCTGTTATTTGTTTTATCTCTGTCCTAGAGACACATGTAATCCTGATTATGCAATTTATTGAACGTGTTTTTCAGCCTCCCTTTTATGGAAATTATTCATCTATATTTCAGGTCACTGATGATGACAAGCAGACATTTGCAGAGCATGAGATTCTCCAACAAAGTGTTGTCTAATACAGAAAGGGAAAGAAAAGCATGAAGTATGTCAGTCGATACTTAAATTAAATGTATTCTGCTTCCAAAACTTCATCTAAGCTTTAATTCGGCAAATATTATTGGAGGTACATGGTCCAAATGTTGACCAGCATGAAGTTAGTTTAGGTCAGCTCCTGACAGATCATACCCAGGGTTGTATTTCTATAGGTTGCTTCATCTGTAAAAAATAGAAATATGTACAACTTTGCTCAAAACTTGAATCGTTATCATCTAAACACCTTCTATAAGGTGTTTTCTGCTAACTATTATACAGCTATGTCACATCCACCAGAAGTGAGAAGTATCACACAGAAAGTCACCAGTGAGAACATAAGAAGACATTTGTCTAACATAGTGCAAGTTCTAATCTTCAGAACTTCAGGAGATTTCACTCTACACCAAGAAGAAATGATGCTATGCCCAAAAGTCTTGATAAGTGTAACTAAACAGTTTGTTGTGAAATCTGGTTCAGATAGTTTTATTTTACAGTGCAGATTCATATCAAATTGCTGGTTTTAGCAATATTTTAAAATGATAAGTCGCTGTCTATCATCATCACTCAGTATGTTGAATCACTAGCATCTACACAATAACCTAATTTTATAATTCTTTTGAGATTAGCATTTTAAAAAACCTGAGGCTTAACCCATAATCCATAAGTGAACTTTTTGCCTACAGGGAAACAGAGTGAGCTTTTGCTGCACTTTCTCCATATTAGGAGAGACATGATTTGCCACCTGGAAAACATTTAGATTTTTTCAGCCTCACAAACCTATCTGTGCCAAGATGCAGGTTTTGGCAGCACAGGCATAAAAATCTGGCAAATTCTATGGTTGACAGTTTCAGAATCACTAAATTTGATTTACTCATAGATTTCAAAGATAAAAACCAAACAAACAAACAAACAAAACCCCAACAAAACAATCATCTTTCCTCTTCTTATGAATAATCAAGGCCATAGAATTTTACCTAGCTTTCATTGTGGACAAACTGTGTGATTAACACCTTTTATTGAACTGAAAATAAAATGGAAAAAAAAATACAATTCTGAGCCTCAGAGCTTGTGTTTATATTGTGTTGAGTCCAAAATCAGAGTTTTCTTTTACTTTTTCATTGATATTCTGGTAAACTAACTGGAATAGCATCCCTCTGCTAAGCTTTGTACAAATACTTAAAAAGCAGAGCCTTGTACCAAGAAACTGATTGTTTAATGAACAAGATAAGGAAGGGTAGGGATGGGGGAATATGGACATAGACAAGTTTACATATCATAAAATGATAGAATAGTTTGGGTTGGAAAGTTGCTTCTGAAGGTAATCTTTGAAGGTTAACTAGTCCAAACGTCAAACCAATGTGGAAAGACTAAACCACAAAAAAACTGATAACCGTATTCCAATGTCTCCCACCCCTACTGTAAGGATTGTGTAAACATGTGCTAACTCCTTAAAATCCATCTCCAAACAATTTGTCCCAGACCACTCAGAAAAATCAGTGAATGGGAACAGGACTTAAAAGTGCCATGGGAAGGGAACTGTCAGTAAGACCAAAGGGATGAAAATAATTGCATAAAAATCACAAGGGCCCTTCTCTCAAGTGCTCACACCCTGAAAAAGCAATTAGCTGGAGCAGGGCAGGTGTTCATAACACCTCCTGGCAGCCCTTGACACTGCTGTGTTTGTCTTCTCTTTCCAGCTAGGAACAGAAATCAGATACAAGTAAACTGTAGCTATGTGTAACATGCAGCAGAAAATTACCGTGACACGCACACACCTTACAGTGTTTCTCTCATCTCTTCAAGTATCTGGTAAAACGGTTTAATAGTAGCCAAACTTAGAAGTCTGATACCATTTATTATTAAAAAGAAGAAGAAGAAGAAGGAAGGAAGGAAGGAAGGAAGGAAGGAAGGAAGGAAGGAAGGAAGGAAGGAAAGAAAGAAAGAAAGAAAGAAAGAAAGAAAGAAAGAAAGAAAGAAAGAAAGAAAGAAAGAAAGAATGAATTGTGGTGGTGGAAGATGCAGCTTCCATTAATATTGTCCTTCTGTTTCTGCTACCATTTATTACATGAGATGAGGAAAAGTCTAGGGAAGTTTTTACTTATCTTGGGAGCACGTGAGTAGTGCACACAATACCTTTTACTCTGTGTTTTGTGACTACAGTACAATTATTACTGGTTAAAATACACCAGAGAATTCCAAGGTGCAAAGGGCTCTCCTACATATTTTCCTGATTAGTAGAGCATTTCTCTGCTCTGCAATATTAATATCCACTGCTCAGTGCAAGGGAGAGGAGAGGAGAGGAGAGGAAGAGGAAGAGGAAGAGGAAGAGAAAAGAAAAGAGAAGAAAAGAGAAGAAAAGAGAAGAAAAGAGAAGAAAAGAAAAGAAAAGAAAAGAAAAGAAAAGAAAAGAAAAGAAAAGAGAAAAGAGTCCCTGAGCAGAATAATCTGTCATTACTCATGTTTGAGACACGATAATTTCACACAGAGAAACAGGTAACAATTAGTGCTACAGGAATTAGGGCAGTCCTATGAATAAATTGATATTGCCTGTCTCTCTGCAGTGTCCCACCCCTCCCACCTTTACAGAGATCCAGCTAAAACTAGTGGATCAGAATGAACTCAAGAAGGTTATCACCACATCACAGCCTTTTCTCCAGGGCTCAGAGGTCTTGTGTGAGATCATGTATGAATATAAAGAAACCATTTCAAAGTGTCCTCAGTTGTCCCTCCCCCAAGTTATTTCAGACAATGTCATCTCCTTTTAATTGTGCAGCTTAGTGCATGTAGAGAAACAGTTTATTCTCAGTGTAAATACAAACTTTGGTCCCTTTTAGGATCATGGGACAGAAATTAGGCTTTAGGATTTACTACTGATGGGTCACAAGCTTTGCACTGACTCATAAAACTTTTGGGGTGTTTTACAGACATAGGCTCAGGTGAGAGCTTGAACAGCTCCTTGTCAAGTTGTTACATGAATGTTTTGGGATACAGCTTATTCAGCCAGGGGAAAGGAGCTGCTTCTTTTGGCATGATCACAGGATGACTGGCACAATGGGCAAGCAAGGTTGTTGGCAGCTATTAGTAGGTAAAGATGAAACCTGAAATAATATCATTATATCTAACTAGAGGTCAACGCAGATTAAAGTGTAAACCAATATGCTTTAGAATCATTTTAATCAATTTAAATACTTGTGAACTCCCATTTAATGCAGGGAAATATTATATGCCGCCATGGAGAGAGAGAGAGAGATTAAAGAATTAGTTCAGAGCAAGACAGGAATAGAAGAAGGGTCAAGTCTCCTAAGTCTTCAAAGTATAAAAAAGAAATGAGATCATGTGGCATTGTGCTTGAGGCTAAGCCTGGTCTTGGGGATGCCATCTGACTGGTGGCTGGCTGTCTGGCTGCTCCAGAAAACAGCACTCCTGCATCTCCTTTGCATCAACACTGGTGCTTATCTGGTCTCCCCAGGAGCTGGTCCAGGCACAATGATTCAGTGCTCTCCTGTGCTGGTCTGCAGGAGGCAATGGCTGGGAATGAGAAAGGGGACTGCCCCATTCTGCAGCACACAGCCACTACCCAGCTTAAAAGGAGTGTGGGCAGCATCTTTTAAGTCTAAGAGATTTTTGCTTGCTAGCTGCTGCTAACTTTTCCCAAGGGAAAAGCTGTCAACAAAAGTTCTTCTCAAAACAAATTCAGGAAAACAACTACCTTTTCTCAAAGCCACCTTCTGCAGTTGGTGTTTTGCCATTTCTCCAGCCTAACCAATGGGACTGGGAAGATGTTCCTACTCACCAATCCTGTTAACTCTGTATCGGAACACCTTATAAAGGTGTCAAGAAAAACGCAATAAAGCCTTCAGCTTTCTGTTTCCTATAACCTTTGCCTTCTGTTATATTTGGAGTCTCTTGTGTCCAACAGTGACAAAGAAGTTCAAGGAGTTACCAGAAATAAGGTGGCAGCTTTCCATCTCACAGGTGTGCAACAGAGAAGAGTACAAAGATTTGTAAGTATGTTGAGTCTCCAGTGAAGGCAGACTTCCTCTAATAATTTAAAAATATCCTTTCCCTATTGAGAGAGCTGAAGAAAACGGCAACACAGTCTACTCTTTACATTTTGGACTCAAATAATTGTCATCTAAAGTCTTTTGTACAAAAGACTTTTGTACAAAAATACATATCCCACCCATAAGGCCTCAATTATTCTCTTCTGTGGGATTCCAGAGTATTTTGGCCTGCAGAGTCACTCACACAGCAAGGGAGATGCAGCACATAATAAAGTTTTCAGCTAAATAGCCATCTTCTCCTTGCTCAGGCTACCTTACAAGGTGCAGTTCAGCTGCACAAGAAAAGGACTCCTACTCTTAGAGTAATTAATCAGTGTATGCCTCCTATTAAATTTCATGTACCTCCAAACCTGAAAACTTTTTCTCATCACCAAAAGGACACCAAACCAGAGCCTGAAACATCCCATGCCACAAGCTACACAATTGTTTCAGTTTTCTGATGCCTTCAGTGTTTCAAAACTCTGATTCAGCTTAACCACTGCTCCTTGGTAGGGATGTACTGCAGTGGCTCCACGTATCAAAGTACACATGAGCTTTGAGGAAATTCTGGAGGGTGGAAAGAGAAAGTCAGTGGAGAGTGATTTGACTGTGTTTGCTCACAAACCAAAATTACTGAGATTATTAACACTGGAGCAGGTTATGAAGAACTGTGGGAAAGCCTAATAAATCCGAGAGCATGAGATTAGGTTTGTTGTGGATAAGAAGAGGTGGTCTCAAAGGAACAATTTGAAATCACTCATAAACACTGATTTCTAATCTAGTTGAAGTTTCTTAGGAAAAGCTGAAACATGACCTTCAGCAGTTTAAAAAGGATGAGCAGAAATCCAAATGGATACTCATCTGTACTGAGAAGCAGATGAAAAGATGGTAAAATATTGCAGGGCTAATTGAAGTACATGTTTTCCACTAGTATATGATATCACCTTTACTCTGGAATACAGTTTCTGAAAAAAATCCAACTATTTTCTCCTGAATTTCCAGACTTGAAGAAGATGAACTGAAAATAATTCCAGAAAGAGGACAAAAAAGAAGGCTTCCGTAGAAGTTAAAAAGATCTAAGGTAATATTAGACTAAACATTTGGGGATAGCAGCAGTATATGGGACATCAGGAAAGGGATGATATTCAAGCAGCTTTTTTTTATCTTTCCAAATCATGTTTTATTTCTCACTGTGGGATCTGTGAGGTAAATTACGGTTCTATGCAGTGAGATAACTGATAGAAGAGCCTGTAGTTCCAGGCAGAACTATGCTTATTGCTTTACAAATTTTGTTAAAAGTATGCACCATGTTTGTGATGTAGAAATATGACAAACTGCAGCTGCCACTACTTCAGAGTTCAGCTCTTCAGACAGGAGGACATCCTCTGGAGATCATCAGATTAGGCTGACTAATTGGCTGTTCTGTCCAAAAAAAGCCAGTCTTTTGACTTTTACAGCAGTGTGATTCATATTTCTGCATTGTATTGGTTTTTGGCATTTGTTCTACATGTTTTGTATCTATATTTCAAGGATGGACTTCCCTGAAGGGATTTGTGCCAAAATTTACAGTAGCATGAACATATGTATTTTCTCAAGGATCTTGAATTTATCTATTTTGAAAAATAGGGAGGAATGGTATCCAAATTCAGAGATAGTGAGCATCAAAGGGGTTCTTTTCCTTTGGATTCTATTCATAGAAATCTCGTGCAGATAGTCCACAAAACTCAAATATTCCTGGGCCAAAGGGTGAAATCACTATGATAAAGAGGTACAAAAATATTAAATAACAAAAAAAGTGTGCAATCAAACACAATTAGCCATTTTCATAATAACAGGAGAAAGACAAGGAAGTGAGACAGCACAAGAACTTAAACCAAGTATTCAAATGCTAAATAAGCCTTCTATTACATTATATTACTGTGGCAAGTCTGAAGAACAGTAAAAAAATTGATGAAGGGTGTATAACACAAGTATTTTGGGGAACAGCTGAGGGAGCTGTTGTTTAGGCTGGAGAAAAGGAGGCTCAAGGAGGACCTTACTGCTCTCTACAACTACCTGAAAAGGAGTCTGTAGTGAGGTGAAGGTCAGTCTCTTTTCCCAGCTAACAAGCAATAAGGCAAAAGGAAATGGCCTCAAGTTGTGTCAGGTAAGATTTCTATTACGTAAAAATTCTTCACCAAAAGGGTTGTCAAGCCTTGGAACAGGCTGTCCAGAGAAGTGGTGGAGTCACCATCCCTGGAGGTATTTAAAAGATGTGTAGGTGTGGCTCTCAGGGACATGGTTTTGTGGCAGACGTGGCAGCGCTGGTGTAATGGTTGAATATTCTTAAGGGTCTTTTCCAGCCTGAGCAACTCTTTGATTCCATGACTCTATGTTATTAGCCCGTTGAACACACCTCCACAGGATATTGTTGCACTATGTAGATCAGTGAATAAAATTTGTGGGTATTCCTTGGTTTTACTGTACCCAAGGCAAACATCATTTTCTGGATTCTAACACGTCAATAACCAGCTTGAACTTGTGCTGTTAATCCCGTTGTTGTATGTCCCACCCAACACAGACACTGTGCAACTGTTTTCAGTGTATAAATTCAGTGTTGGAATTCATTAACTACTGTCAAATACATAATTTTGGGCTGGGGAAAGTGCTGCCAGTGTGGCAATTTGGGCCTCCTACCTAGTACAAATAAGTCCTTCACTTCTTCTCTACTAATATCAGTTACTCAGGAGAGCACCCATTTCCCTTTCATAATAATGCCACTCAAAAACTATTCCCATATTTTTTCTTTCATGTGAAAAAAAAGAGGTATTAGCTGAGTGGTAATAACGGGTAGGAAAAGAACAAGAATTGTTTATTTTTTGTCTTTCACTTAAATCTTTCTATTTTTATAGAGACCAGCCAGCTTTGCTTGGTATTTTTTAGCCATAAAGGCAGTTGGTTCAAGGTATGTCAGCATGACAGGTCTTGCCTCCATTTAGGCTGGAGGTATTACCTTTCAAGGATTTTTTTAATAGATAATGAACATTTTAGTGTTCAGAAGTATATGTGCTCTTTAAACTCTCTTTTTTGGACTCCTAATGGCTGCCTTGTTTGCAGGGAGGATTCTTAGGGGGTGTTCACCATTCTGATCTCCAACTCACAAGGCCAGAGGCCAACCCAACAGCTGCATGTGTGGACTGTTTTACTTCATTTAGTGCTTCAATTAAACCAAACCAACCAATCAACCAGCAAAAAAACCAAACCCCACGGAGGTGCATGCACACACACACACACAAACACACACACACACACACACAGATCTACAGCAGCTCATTTCACAGGAGTAAAAAGACAGAGAAGGAGAGCTTAAGACTGATAAAAAATTTTAGGAGTTACCATTTTTTTGGTCTCAGCAAAGGCAATCACCAGCACTTATCAAGTGACTTTCTCTGCACTTCATCTGCAGTCACCCTAGGGTAGGATATCATGCAATTCAAAATGTACATAAGTTCTGCACCTTCTCCAGTAGCACCTGGAACTAGCAAAGGCCAAAAGATAGTATTGGACTGATGCAATACTACTAGGCAAAAAACTACTCTGATATTTCATATCCTCCAATGTGTTTTAAATGTAAGCAGCAAAAGATAGTTGAAAGAAAAAAAAAAAAGCAAACTCACCATTCTGGAAACTAAGAGCTTTTCCCTAGATCCAAATTATGTTTTCATTCAAGACATCAGTACTGTTGAAGGAGCACTTATTCCAGTTCTGGCTTTGAAACGCTGTGGCGTGCCCAGGGTTCAGGTGGTGCTGGAGCACACCTGGAGAGCCTCCCTCTTGGGAGTGCTGAGCAATGCCTGCTGGAATGTGCAGTCTGGCAGGAACCTGGCACCGCTTCTTCAAACAGACAGGCGTGAACCACGGGACTACATTACCCATAATTGCCTTGAGCTGGTTTATGATTACACCTGAAACCAGGAGAGGTGGTGTGGAAGTTTCACCTTGAGGGGGGAGAGAGATAAGCAGAGGAGAAGGAGGAAGCTCCTTGTGTGCCACTGGGACAGACTGAGCATTTTCTACCTTCACACACCATGTTGCAGATATACTGAAATGCTGGCAGGGTTCAAAGAGTGGCCTTCTGATTAAGGTCAAGTTAGAAATAATTAGATTTACTGGCAGCAAATACAGTGACTAAAATTGCTTGGACCTGTATGACCGGTTTAGGCACCTCTGTGTATGTCAGAGAATCAGACAAGTGGATATAAGGAAGCAAGTGAAGGAGGGGTGGCAGTGGCCCAGAATATCTACAGAGGAGGGAATACAAAGACATTTGACAGGGTGGGAAGGAAAATGTTCCTTTTTAGCCCCATGGCCTCTAGGAAATAGCAAATTTCCCCATATGTTATATTGCAGGGGGTTTTGTCAGTGATTTAAGAATTTCACAGAATAAAGTTTAGAAGGGCAAAGGTTACAGGAACAGAGAGAGAAGAAAACACGTGCCAGGAATGTCACAGGGACTTGGAGAAGGGATGATTTGCCTATCCTGTTTCTATTTGCTACTTGTGGGTTTATGACACTTAAGACTGACAGCAGAAACCCCCCTTTCATTGAAAGAGGTTTCACAGGCTTGCTAAACCTGCATCCAAAAAGTTGAAGTATAACTCAGACAGGATTTAAAAAAATGGAGAAATGGAGAAAGGCAGAATCCTGGCTGTTTATGAATAGTGTTAATTGGTAGGCAATTTCCAAATACACCAAAGCAAGTGGTTATGTTTGATCTGACAGCAAAGTGGGGTGAAACTCAGCAAATAATTTAACCCTGAAAAAAATGAAGTTGAAATGGCCAACTGTTTCCACTAAATGTTTGATCCATTACAGCACCATTCAGAGAACTGAACACTTTCTCTCCCACCCAACCCACAAAAGAGCCTTTCCCGCATCACCATATGTGACAAAGATGAAGAAAGAGATGTCCCATCTCCAGATGATTTAAGCAACCAGACAGATTTTTGAGAGAGCTTTACCCTGCTGTCAGAAGCAGGATGTTAGAGTAATATAACATGGCTCTTCACTCTGTGCTAAAACTGCCAGTTACAGAAAAATTAGGCGATTTCTACTACCACTGCTTCTCTAAAGGCATAGGTTGAAAAATCAAGATCTGGAAATTGAAAATATAGGACAGATAAGTTCTGTCAGATACCAGGAGGAGAAGAGAAAAATTTCCGGTGACATTTAGTGGCTTACCCAGAGCTATTAAGGAAGCAAGTAATTTTTGTCATGTGTTTTATTTTCTGGGTTTTTTGAGTTTTCTTGAGGTAGGTATTGTTTATCATGTGTGTCTAATTCTAATGACAATGACAATCCAAAGCAGTTGAAACTCACCATCATATTAATATAATCTAATAATAAACTAAGATCTTGGTGATCTAAATTTTAAATTTCAATCCCATTTCTGTTATCTCAGACTACTCTTTAAAATTTCTGTTTAGGCAAGATACCTTTCCTAGGCTTCATTTCTCTGAATGGACCATTATCTAATAAAAGAAATGTTGGTTAAAAGTAGAAGTATTTTCAGAGCCAGATGTTCTTAGCAATCCGTTCTTCTTTGTAAAGAATAATTTAAAAAATATTAGTGGTATTTTTACCTTAAACAAGAAAGCTTTAAGTTTAGGCTGATGATTTTTAACATCCCTATTTATAGGGATGAATCAAAACTCAATTAAAGTAGTATCCCTCCCAGCTGTTTCTCAGGTAGAAAATTAGTTTAGAACCCATAACTCACATAAAGTTGGGACCCTGGTAACTCACATAAAGCATCTATCTACGAGATTTGAGTTGACCTCTGGGTCTCATAAAACTATAGAATCATAAAATTATTTGTGCCAGACATCTTGCACAAGACAAGGTTGCTCAAAGTCCCACCCAACTTGTCCTTGAATACTTCCAGGGAAGTGGCATCCACAACTTCTCTGGGCATCCTGTTCCAGAGCCTCACCACCCTCTCAGCATGGAATTTCTTCCTAATATCTAGTCTAAACTTATTCTCTTTCAATGTAAATCAATTTTCTCTTATCCTGTCCCTACATGCTCCTTTAAAAAGTCCCTCTTCAGCTTTCTTGTAGCATCCCTTTAGGCACTGGAAAACTCCTAACTACAAAAGGGCCCAAGTATTAGCAGAGTCTCTCTGGGTTTTCCCTACAAGGGTGACCATCTATTAGCTCCCACATATTTATTAAAGTCTGCCACTTCTTGTTGCATAATAAAGTTTACCTTGAAGGCATCTAAACCAGATATTTAAAAGACAGCACTGCCTAGTCTGCTACCACTCCAGAAACAGTTCTGACCATCAGCTTTCATTTCCAGACTCCTCAGAAACCCAGACCCTTCAACAACTTTTTCTTGAACATCATTTCACAAGACACTGCAGTTTTCTGCAGTTTGACTCGTTTTCAGAGCAAAGTCTTCCAGAAAGAGATTTAGATTCTTAGGCCTTAGGAATGCTAAATAATTCATGGACAGTTAATAAGCACTTTCACGGGTTTAATTAACTGCACTGGTTATACACACATGCTGTACACCCAGACAAAACCAATAGCAGATGCTGAAAGGCTCACCTGGCTTTTTTTTTTTTTTTTTTTGCCTTTTTTTTTTTTCCTCAGATATATTTCTGTCATTGAAATCAGTGGATTTTAGGGAGAAATCTCTTGGAACAGAAGAGGGACAAATGAGGATAACTCCAAGATGGGGAGTCTGAAAGCTGGGAGGACATGTAGATGCAAGCTCTGGATGAAATCCAGATGTGGTGGGTCAGTTTATCTGAGCCCAGAAAAAGTGCAGCAATAGCAGCAGAGCTGGTCTCCAGCAGCTGCCAGCTCCAGGACAAAAGCAACACCACAGGATACTTAACCTCGCTTTGGAGGTGGGTGAATGTCACCAAGCCACATCCTTTAGCTTTTGCAACCTTACTGGTAGTGGTGGCAGGATCCTGGAAAGTTTGGGAGCATAAACAATCACATCCTGGCTTGAACATAACATGTTACTTCATTATAACACGGGAAGTGGCAGCCATGTCTTCACTTCTTGTCTGATTACAGTATGTGCTTTCCCCTTCACTGATTTTGTATTTAAATAACTGCAGAATTTGATGGCTAAACCTAGCAATGACTGTAGGATCAAAGGGCAGGCACACTTAGGTTCTGTGTGTAAACATATTTTATTTGCTTGCAGCAGATGGAACAGCTGAGGCAGAAAGTATCACATACTCTTGAACCTGCATCTGTTTGCTGCAGTTCTTCTCAGAAGAATGGGAAACACCAAGGTCTCACACTGTACATTGTGTGTTATTCTCATCTCTTTTGTTTCAGTTGTTCCTAAAATTCACGAGAAAACAAATACAAACTTCTTGCCCATCAAGATATTAGAAGAGGGGCACCATTAACTGTAGGCTACGTGACAGTTACCTCTATAATTATTTCCAACACAAATTAGCTGTGGTCACTACACTATGATTTATGGTTGCATCTGGGAGAGGAGAAAAAGGTTCAATGTCAGGACATTCTGGACATAAAGAATCCACTTAGACATGGTCAAATATATTATTCTTCCCCTGCCCCTTCCCACAAATGGTAGAAAAATTTCCCTGGCAGAAAATATTCAGGCCAAAGATATTTACAGATGAGGTAGCAGCTTGGACATTCCTCCCAATAAAATAACAATTAATAACCAAGAGAAGTGTGGGGGTGAAACCGGTCTTCTGACAGGTCTATGCTAGAAAATGCTTAATAATATAGTAATGCTGGCAAAAGCACTTCTAGCTGTTTTTACTGATTCCAGGCCTCTGAGTATATTCCATACCAGAAAAAGAACTCTTGCCAGTTCTGTATCACCTTAGGGCTCTTGCCAGTATCAAACACTGCCAAAAATCACATTCTTAAGAGATATGACTTGCACTAACACATGTATCTAAAACAAAGCAGGCTTTACAAACTCTAATGAATACTCCACCCAGGCAGGCAAACCCACTTTTCCTGATAAATAGTGAACCAAAGGAATCAGAAAGATTTTACCTGCTTTCTGAAGGGCAGGATACAGTTCTGGGCAATGTTAAACATGAGAAAACAGCTCTCAAAGTGTGTCGTATGCCCAGCAGTCTTGTCTCTTAGACTTCAGTCAAGGTGAAGATTTGGTTTAAAAAAATCTGTGACATCGCACTTTAATGAATACATAGAACTTGTGGCAAGGGTACCACAGTATGAGAAGCTACAGCCAAAGCACAACTGTGTACTGAAACTGCCAAAGGCAGAAGCAGACCAAGCTGAAACAACACTGTACAGCAATGAAACTTGTAAGGAAGATGCTATATTGAGAAGCAAAAGCTGTATCTGTACTTACTAGATCTGCTTTCACTCTGTGCGGGGGGGGGGGGGGAATTAATCATTTTTCCATGGAAATCTGGACCAAAACCTGAAATGTGGGTTTGGGGTTTTTTGGTGTTTTTTTTTGTTGTTGTTGTTTGGTTTTTTTTGGTGGTGAGGGGGTGAGTTTTGTTTGTTAGTTTTGGGTTTGGTGGGATTTTTTTTTGTTTGTTTTGGGTTTGGTTTTTGGTTTTTGTTTTTTTGGGGGGGTTTCCTTTTTTTTTTTTTTTTTTGAGGTAGGATTTTGTTTGTTAGATTTGGTTGGGTTTTGTGTTTTGTTTTTTTTAAAAAGCTTCCAGCTCTACAGAAAACAGAATTGTTCTGGTTTTCATATATCAACAACTCAAGGAAAAGAACAGTTTTCCTCCAGTATTTATCTTAATGAAGGAATGAGTATACCATGTCTTAATGCTGATGGAACATGAAATTATATTAAATGGAGAAATTTTTTTAATAACAAAAACTTTAAAGAGGATCATTTAATCAATGATAAATTAGCAAGCAAACTGGACTGAAGAATATCACAGCAGGAACATTCCTGAATGGTGAGCATATGGTTGCCAAAAGGGACTTGGAGGAAGAGTCCTGAAAGTGATGGAGAAAGATCGATCTCTCTCTCTTGAAATAACAAGTGGGTTGGACCTTGTGCCCAAGGGAAAGATTCACAAGATATCTTTTGTACCATAAACACATTTGTTTCCTCTCTGTAACTATAGCTGTTTAGTTTGGTTAGTTGCTAGATTACTTTATGTAAAGTCTGTTCATTAAACAAAATATTTTTTTGTTTATACCATTTTCATTCTGTCACTAGCATCTCTCCCCCACAGCCAAATCTGCAGCACTCTGCAAAGGGGGTTCGCCTATACATTCTTAGAGAGAAAAGGTACAGAGACCTCAAAAGAAGGCAAACAAGTTTGGCTTTAGCTTACAATCCCACCAGTTCAGTCAGGAAGACAAAGGCAAAGACCCCCATGGCCCAAGCAGTGTTTTGCAGAGACCAGTCCTGGAGTCCTTGAACTGGTACCTCCAGATCCCAAGCAGCAGCAGAGAGCAGGGACTCATGGCACTTCCTCCTGTCGCATTAGACTGGGCAAAACAATAATATCTTTCAGGTTGGGAGAACCCTATTTGAGTCCTAGTTCCTCATTAAATCCCGCTTTACTTATACTACATGTCACCAAGGAAAATATTCCATGGGATAGTAAATAAAAATCTGCAGGCAAAAGATCAGGTTTGGGGTCAAAAAGTCCATGTCTTAAACAGCACTGAGAAGTGAGACAAGAAAAATACTGTTCTATCTCATATTTTCTTGTATTATATTTCTAGAAATTATTAGCACACTGTGCTCAGCCACACTTGGGTAGAATATAGCTGGTTACTAGAGAAGGAGAAAATAAGATTTTTCTTGTTACTTTGAGCCTGGTTTCCTTGGGAAATAGGGCCTACATGATCATGCCATTTCCATATAAGACTATAATTGATCCTGACCACTAGTTTGTGAATTCATGGGGCAGTTCAGCCCAATGCAGGCACAGAAATCTCAGATTGGGTAGAACACTAGGTTTCATGAAAAGGCTCATCCAAGTGAAAAAGAGAGCTGACAACATCTATGGAGGAAAGTTTCCTCTATTATCAGACCTTGGAGACTCCTAGAGGATTACAAAGGAAAGAGGGACTGAAATCAAGGCACAAAGTCCAAAGAAGGTTTCCTTTTTTAACAGGAAAAAATCCAGTTCAAAACAGAAATTCAAAAGAAATTTGAATCCTGAAGGTGCTCTTGCTCATAGGAGCATGCAGACATCAAGAGCCAGAATCTGATCTTGTAGATCTCAAGCAGCTCTGCTGAATTAAGTAGTAGGTGGCTCACACTCACTTTGACCGTACATGTTGTCAGCATGGACCTGTTTTTCAACAATGAAAAGAACTTGAAAATCTGGCCATGGGTGCCTCACTCTGGGAGTCAGGAGATACCAGATGCCCTTGAAAGACAAGCCTTTGTTTAGGTGCCTGTATGGAAAGCAGCTGCTTCTGAAAATCAGATTTAAGACATTAGGGTAAGATATGCATTGTAACACCATTAAAAGCTTAAAATTGATTTTCTTCATGTTAAGTAGGAGTTGAAAACTGATGTAAATATTCTTTAAATAGCACATTCTTTATACTATTTAAAGCTGAAATTAAGTACTTACTAGCTTGAGTTTCTCCTTTTTGCTTCAGTTTGATAAAAATGCAGTTTTGGAAAGGCTCAAAGGCATTAAATTTTTTGAGTTATACCTTCTTACCCAGTTGAACAATTATTCACTAAATATCTATCAATTGCATCATAACTATAATTTTTACCCGTAAATCAGCTATTTATTGCTTTAAAACAGATTTTATCTCCACTAATATAGGAGCTAATAAGCCCTGAAAACCTAAAACCCACAAATTCACTGCTCTCTTCCTTGTAAAGTGAGAGTTAGTTTTTGGGTTTTATTCCTCCGTTTGAGAACTTTTCCTCAGTTTAGTAGAAAACATTTCTCCTAAGTTCAAGGATGCTTTAGCCTGTATTAATAAGAACCCCAAATTCAATTGTTTTTATGAACTGTGGTCTAAAGAGCAGATAAATAAGAAGTAAGCCAAAAATTTGTGAGTGGAGCTAAAAGTTGATTTTTTTTTTTGTCCCTTCTCACAGTTACCTGGCCTCCTTAATTCAATGGTGCTGCTCACTCTGACATATCCTTGAAATGTGATCTGTTAGAATGAGCCAGATGACTTCATATATCTGCAATAACTGAAACAATAAGGTTACAACATTTTTGACCTATCATATCCGGTATTTTATGTCTAATACCTTAAGTATTCATTAGTCATATTTACTTTGTGGAATGGTAGATAGACAAGTGTAAAGGTTACCTTTCCAATGTTGTGTACAACTGGAACTGGGAGTTAGGCTTTCAATAATGTCTGTAGCATAAAAAAATTATCTTTACAACTATTATAGAATTGTATAAGATACAATTGGTCATGTTGTATAAGATAATATTGATCACGTTTTATTCCTCAATTGCTTACACGTCATTTTTGAAGATTAAAAGGTACTGGGTTTGGTTGCATTTTCCTCAGATAATTTGATCATATTTATTTCCATTGTGACTCTAATCAGTTAAGTTCTACTATGCCTTTGTCACATATTTGTGATACAGGATTGTGCACCTGAGTTCTTACTTTTTGTGTATTCATTTCCTGGGGAAAAGCACTCCATTTCTCACCATCAGGCATATCAGGAAAACAAAACCTTTCATAACAATGCAATAAACAATAAACTGCTAATAAAGAAACTGTTCAGCTACGTATTCGCTCAGGCGTTCGATCTGATTTTTGAGTCAGCAAAACATCTGTTAATGTTGTTGTTGTTTATTTTTATTTAACCAGGTATTTTGGTGCTTTATTCCTTAGGAACAGGATTATCATACTTACATTGCACGTGTATGTTTTTTCTGAGCCAGAATCTGAGCTCTGGAGTATGTATCTCTCAGTTTCACAAGCAATCAATGCTACACCATCCTGATAATTCTGTCTCACCTTTTAAAAACTGAAATGCAATTTTCAGAAAGCTCTACCAACACCTGCCTGACCTGAAAAGACTACTTTTGTAACTGGAACTTTTCTCCTATAACAAGGAATTTCTCATGCACTATGAGTTCATCACAATTACTCCTAACTCAGTGACCCCACTGCTTTCAGAACAGGCCTGGCATTGTCATCCTTGAAACTTAAAAGCAGGACCTGGCTTTAATTCCCAAGTGACCTCACAAGGCTAATCTAAAGCTCAACGTAAAGGCCCAGAGACGGTCTTTAATGTTGCCTGCCAAGAGGGAAGATCATTTCTGGCTCCCTTAGGAGTATTAGGGCAGGAAGCCAAGAGCATTTTAGCTGAAAAATAACTCTGAGACCTGGCCAGCTCTGGGCAGAACTGTTGTTACCTCTGCGCCCATGGGACTTAAAAGAGAACCTCTTATTCAGTAATACCTCCAGGTGCTTCTGATTACCATAATGACCATAATTAATGCCTACACCAGCAGAGCAGTGTGTGCTGGTCCAGCAGCCCTCCACCCATGGCTGGCACCCCCAGACATTCCTTGCAGCACACGAGGCTGAGCACTCCCTGCCTGTGCTGACACTTTTTGCACTGAGGCTGCTAAAATGGGGGCAATGGCAATGCAGGAAGACAGAATTCTGACTTCAACTTCCAGTAACATCGCATTTCTCTTTGTTTCTCTTCTCAGGCTTTCAAAGGTTCTGACAAAAAACGATTTTCCAGCTTAGAGCAAACCTACAAGCTGCAATAAACAGTAGGATTTAAGTACAGCATATGCTGAGAATGCAGTTATATTAAAAAAAAAGTAATAATGCTAGATCTGCTAGTAATCAGGACAACTGCTGAAGTGAAGAGAATAATTCCAGTTTGCATTTTCTGAGGATCTGATCCCTACCAAAGCTGTTAAACATGGAACATTGCTTCAGTACACTAGGTGCCTGTTAACTGAAAGATGTGGAAATAGAAGCATATTTGGTTTAGAGGTCTTTATGGGACCTGTTCTGGAAGGCAGGTCTCTGCAAATCACTGAATATTTTGAGCACTGACTAGCTCGAGGGAGTGATCACTCAAAAATCTTGCAAGGTTTGTTCCTCTTGCCTTCATTTTGAATGCAATGATTTATCTTTGTTGACACCTACAAGAGCAGATAAGATCAAATAATGAACTGCTTTAAACTTTTTAAAATTACATGGGTGGTTTCAGTAAACATTTTCCATCAAAATAATACAACTAGTGCTTAACCTGGCATCTTCTAGCGTCACACACAACTCTTTTTGGTTTTTAAATCCAGTGCAGTGAGGAAGCCGTGATTATTCAGAGGCAATGAAATTGCAGTTCTGCTGATTGTGGTGTTAACAGCTGCAACTTTGAGGACTTCAGACAACTTTTGAGTTTCAATCAGCAGAGGTGCTGCCTTGTGGCTGGAAGTTCAGGTAGGAACACGGAATAAAAAGCGTTGCAAAACTACCTCAAAATGGTAAGAAAAAATAACACTTGCATTTCAGTAAATGCATGCACCAAAGTTAATCAATCTAAGATAGTTTGGAGTAACTGGATCACAGAGGATCTATGAGGATTCTCTTTGCACATGTAAAACCCAACATTTTTGCTTTTATATTACTAGCTACTCGTTTCACATTGGCATTTTGGACTTAATTTCTAAATATAAAAATACTTTTTTGGAATAGGGGATCATTATCTCACTTTATTAACAGTGGACAAGTTAAATCATAGCAAAATACTGTTCAAATATTAATCTTTTAAATATGAGGGAAAAGAACAATCAACAAAACTGAAATAAGGTTCGGAAACTAGTCTTCCTGATGACGGTTTTGAAATGGATTCTTCAACAACATCTGCAAGTTGTAAATGATAATTTTTTTCCTCTCATAAACATGTAAAGTCATATACAAGTTCAGTCATGATTGTTAAATTGTGGATCAAAGACACAGATCGTTATGATGAAGAGAGTATTTAAATACACCCACAAAGAGCATTCATTACCAGTGCCACCAGGCCCGTTGTTACTGCCTTTGCTGCTTTTGAATACAGACACTGCAGCTCTTTGGTTGAACAAATATACATATTTCTGATCTGGCATTGACAATCTTGTTGTGAGCTCACACTGTCTTGCAGCAGGGACAACCTGTCAAGCCTCACACACTGAGAGGTCGAGGCTTGTGTGTGAGTTTGGGCTCCTGTTCCTCGATAGCCTGGGCCACATCTCTTGCACTGGCCATGCATTGCCTTCACTCTGGTCCCTTTAGCAATGTTTATTTGCTGACCAGATGCACATAGAGCATTTAATTGCAGAATAGCAGAGCATGCTGGACTGCCTCTTGTGACTCGACTTCTTCCAGGACTCATTTCTCTGGTCAAAAGAGTGCTGCATGATACCAGCCCCTTCAACTCAGGTCTCAATCTCAATTCCCCCTTTCATTATCCAGAACCTTCCTCATGCACTGAATCAGACAAATCGTGACAGGAAAAACACTGATAAAGTTATAAAATCTGCCAGTCAAAGCTGCATTTAAAGCCATTCATCCAAAGGATATCTGCATGCATGTTTCTATTAAGTGTATGACCAGAATGACCAGATCTTCTATAATTGGTGCCTCTTCTGTTCAACGTTTGACTGACTTCTGGACATTGGGAAATATATTTACGAGCCAAGGAAAAATGTCATAAATTACTTTGATGAATTCCAGTGTCTAGTTTTGTCATACACACTTTTCTTGGAACTTTCCTCTTCCTTGGAATCTCAGGCACTTTCAAAAATTCCTAACCTGACAACTCTTTGGTGGATTTGCCCTTGACAAATCATTCCTGCCAAAATGTCTGTGGCAGTTCAGAAATTACACCCTTCACAGATTTTTAGCCTTGCCTCTTTGCCAAAGATTCTGTAGCTGGAGCTCTTCTAGCATAACATATCAAGTGAGTGCTCCTCATTGCATACATAATCTGAAATTGTACTTTGGAAAACCTCCTACTGCAGGCCCATTCTGCCATTTGAATTACAAGGTGCTAAGCTTTGCTCGATATCTTACTTCTAGATTTTGGGAGTGGAGACAAATAAGATCTGTCTTCTTTTGCTGCAACTTGCATTGGAAAGATCTACTGTCTTTGGAATTTTTCCATATAACTAAGTATGAAAGAAGGTGATTTTTAAAACTCACAACACTTTGCAATCAGTTCAAACAATCATTTTAATTTATTTTTTTTTGTATGTGTTCAAGTTTTCCCATTGCGACTTGTTCTAGGCAGCTCAGAAATGGAAACCATTTCTCCTCCACACATATGCTATCCTTTTGGTAAAATTCCTTATATCATTTTCATGACTCTTCTTCTTTTTTTTTTTTCTTTTTTTAACTTGGGCTTCAAAATAACATCTTGGTTGTATAATTTGAATTAAATTTTATAGTTTGCTAAACCTCCACAGGGGTTTCACACACAATAATAATATTATTACAGCCTGAAGCTATGCCAAATTCCAAGCATGGGCATCAAAATGAACCTTTGCCATCTCTATTTTGCTACCTATGTCAACAAGCTCTCAGTAGTACTGGAATCCTTACAGAAGTTTCCATGATGAGTGTTGAGTCTTAGAGCTGAATAAAATATTGGAACTTTATCACTACAACTTCTCTACATGGAGTAGTCTTTAAGACTCCCTATGAACTTGTTGCCATTATTCATTTGTGCTCCAATAAAGTCTTTTCTTTTGTGCTTTTTCTTGGGAAAGTTTGCTCTGTCATCTACTATAACTGGATATTCATTTACAAGAAATCATTGCAAGATCTTAAGATGTTTATTTCAGTTGTCAAATTTTGATTTACTGGAACTGTACACTTGTTTTTACCCTTTTCCAGTTGTTGTAAAGTACCAGGATCACATCTGCTTGCAAAAAGCAGTTGAAACAAGTTGTACTCAGCTTCTGAGAGACAGGCATGTCTTCAGGTTATTTAATATGGTGACCTTGTGATGAAAACCTTTGCTTACATGGCTAATACAACTTAGAATTTTACTATAATTTGCCTTTTTCCTTCTTTCTCCACTGAATACTGAAAGCTTAGCAAGTCACTGGTATTCCTTGTGGTTGTTTGAAAAGTAAGAGCTTTGGTGCCTCAAACTTTTTCTTTTGATCAGGGAATCCTTGTCGAGTAAATGCATTTAATCAGAAGTTATTCTCAATTGAAAGCTGCATGACCACAGAGCACATGGTCACAGACTTTGAAATAAAAACACTGAAAATGTTGAAACTACAGTGACCAGAGAAAGGGTTTCATTTCCCTGAGCTGCATGGAAGGAAAGGTTTAGTGATCTCTTGATGAAACGTTTCAGCTGTTTTCCTAGGATCAAGTACTATTTTTATTTGTTTCAGGTGCTATAAGCACAGACCATTACTGCACCAAGAAAAAAACAGTTTACATTTGGTTAGAAATATAATTCCATTTTTTAAATTAAAGCATTTTAAATACATTCAATTTTAAATACATTTTATCTTCAGGAAAACATTATATTTTCTCATTATTTTGTTCAGGGTCTACTTATAACATTTCTAAAAATATATAGACCTCCTGATAAATGAAACTGTCCAGCTGAACTTGGATTTATCTGTTAACTCTTGTTTATAAAGTAATCTGAAATTCAACAGAATATTGAAGAGAAAGTTAGGTTTGCATTTGAGAGGGAAAAAATAAAAAAGCAATTAAATACATTTACAGTAAACCATTTTTTTCTTAAAAAAAAGTTCCTTCCAAGACAAATAAGGTAATTAAGCAGATTTTTTTGACTAAAATTTGATATCTTCTATTTATGAATCACCCTGAAATTACAACAGATTTTGGGAAAGTGATGCAGATTTTTCAGTCATAGTCTGACCTCATCACAAGATCCATTCTTAAGAAGTGCCTCATACAAAGTTCCCAAAGGACATTGGCCAAACTTTCAGTAAGTACCAGCCTAGCTGTAAATGCCACTTTACTTTATGGTGGATGTTTGAAAAGCAGAAAACCACAAAAAGAGCTATGTCTAGTAAAAAAAACAAAACAGAGCCCCTTACTGCTTACTTACTTTTAGGCATATCCTGCCAAACACTTCAGGTTCATTTTCATGACAAGCAGCAATATTACCATAAATTAAATATGTCTTTATAGCTCTAAACATCAGTGAAACATTATTGAACCAGAGTGATAGAAGTGACATAAAAATATGCTGCCAAATCATAATTTCAAAAGATTTTTTGTTTGTTTAATGCTTTGTTAGATATAAAACACTATTTCATATATTAGAGGACTAAGAAAAAGATTTCCATTAAATAAACAGAAATGAACTATCCTTTCTTCGTTCCACCACCAGGAACTCAGTGGTTCTATAAAGTAAAAAAACAGAAATACATCCAGAGTACATCCAGGGTATGAAAGGTGTATTTTTCTTCATGTCCCTTTCCTTCCCCTTCTGATTTTTTTTAAAGTGTCTTTTCTTCAGTATCATGAAGACTAGCAGTAGTCCATCTGTAAAAAATAAAAGCTTTACATTGTTCTATGAGTTAAGTTAATAGAAGTTTGGATTTTGATTTTGTGTATTTGGATGTTACTGTCATGTTTAGTAATGAATAAAATTCTCTCTTCAACATGCATAATGATTATATGTATACATCATAACAATTATAATATTATGAATTTTTTCATTGTTACTTTTTCCATGCAGACTTTATTCCAGTTACTCATTGGTCAGTGGTACTGATAGTCTTATTATTAATTTAGCCTTTAAGCATAAAGGTTTTAAGTTATATATTTACCTTGACAAGTTTGCATTTACCTTGATGTGTGCATTTACATAGTTTTCTGATGTCATATTTAAGCAAAAAAAACCAAAAAGTGTTTAAATTCAACTTCTACAGTAATACACATTATTTTGAAAAATGGCCTCTGTTCTATAACAGAAAAGATATGACATGGAAAGGTGAACAAAAAACGTGATGAAGTGTTTTTTATCCACACCATACTGTGTTCAGATGATTTGAATCAAGAGATTCTTGAATGTGATCTGTATATAAACATTCGAAACCAGAGTGAACAGACAATTTGAAAACAAAGAATACCCTAACATATTTTACAAACATTTCCACTGACAAAACACCCATGAGTCATATTTTTAAAGCTTTGCAATAAAAAAAGCTGCTATAACAGGGCTCTATTCCACACGCACACAGAGAAATGGTTGGAAACTCACATTAGTTTGATAGTGGAATAATTCTATTCCAGAACACATTCTTCTGCCAACTTCCCCTTTTTTTTTTTTTCTTTTTTTTTTCTTTTCCCTATGGAAACAGCAGAGCTTTCCCCGTGAAATACAAGGTTGGAAACATAGTGTACTCAATCATCAGAAAAGCATGTACATTTTCACAGAGCCTCCTTGTAATGGGATAATGCAATTAGAAATAAAACTATATTTTCCTTTTATTGATATTTCAGTCAGTGAACTTATATTTTAAATGGAAATTTTATGCTTGTCATTATATGTAAAATATGTACTCTTGAAGAGGGAAACAGAAGTAAAAGAGAAGTTTATTAAGCATATTTTAACATATTTAGAATTTCCAAAATCTGATGAAGCTTTGATTTTGTTTACATAAAATAAAAACATAATCAAGCTAGCTGTGGTTCACGTATTCCAAGGTATTTTTAGACACAAGATTAAGCAAGCAAATGTAAATCTGGCATGTTTATGCCTTCCAGAGTTTGCTCAGGATCAGAGCTTTTTAAGAGTGCAGCAGAGAGATGCTGCATGCTGCAATTGCTTGCAGGTGATGGCCTTCAGAGCACCTGGCAGTCCTGGAACCCTGCCACCTCTGATAAAACCTACAATTTGCTACACAGGCATGTACTACTGAGATTCTATCAGAAACAGTGCCAACAGGCAAGAAAGGGTCCAGAAAGTGAGGAAAGTATTCTATCAAAATATTTGCCTGGCATTTCTGCAGGAGCCTACACAGAGCTGTAAGATAAGCCTGGGGCAGGTCCGTCCAAGTGTAATCTGTTTCAGAGAAATTATGTGGAATGTTTTATCTGGGAGGGCAAAAACAGATACCTCAACAGTTCATTCTAACTTTACAATCCATGAAAAATGAAGGATCCCATAAACTTCAGAAAAGTATTTGAGACAAAGATATGGCCAAGCCTATGAAGAAAATTTATAGAGCCAAGACTGGTTTAATGTACTAAAGCAACAGAGAGCAGGCCAGGGATGGTTTGTAGCATTGTGCTAACACAGCTGAAGTGTTTGAGAGAAAGGGATGAAAGAATTTTTCATGGAATGAAAGATGTAAAAAGGCTCCTAGGGCCATGTGATAACTAACTGAGTGAGATGCATCAAGAAAAGAAATGTTACAGAGACCTCTCTTTATAACACAAATTTCATTTTTCATGGAATTTTCATTTTTCATTCAATTTTCATGGAATGATTAATAATAAGGCAACCTTTCATTTATTTTCTCTCCTATTTATACAAGACCTGAGAACCCACTTTAAATCCCATTGGGCTGCAGAGAATAGTACACAGCCCTAACAAATACTTGAAGGCTGATTTTTTTTGCACTGGTATTGTGCTGAACATAATTTATTACTAGGTCCCACACATATCATTCCTTACCAAACAGGGGGAACACAGTAGACACATGGGAAGGTTTTTCGTGGAAGTCATGACATTGCCATGGGCAAAGAAGTGTGGTCCAGAGGCTTGTGGCTGAAGTAAGCTCACCAGCTTCAGGAGCCAAGGATGACAAGGGCTGAGGCTCCATTGCCATGATACCCTCTTCCCATGAAATGGAGACAATCTGTGGGTTTTGTTAATGATGTCACCCAATTATCCAAGTGAGATGCTGCTAGACATCTCTAAGTTAGCAGAGTTTATGCATCCTTTCGCTTCTTTTTCACTCATTGTCTTTGATGTTCAGACTGCACATGTTGTCTTAAGGGAGAAAAAAAATTCCTTTCTTCTTGTTCCAGGACAGATTTTCTGTGTTTTCTTTTCATAATACTGACTGGAGATAAAACTCACAGGTTCACACTTGATCACTGCCAGATACACAACAAAAAGCTGCAAGTGCCATTTCAGAAGGCCTACAAATATTTGGGGGTTGATTACCTGCTTCAGTTCTGCATCTGCTGTCTTGTGTAATAATAATTATACCCTAGAAGAAACTCACAGAGAAGAGCAAAAGAATGAGGACACTTGGGGTTTCCTGAAATGTTCCTCACTGGAGGACTTGTAACAGGACCTTAAGGGAATTTGGAGACCTATTAATCCCATGGGTCATTAAGATCTGGAAAGAAAGTGCCTTCTGGAACAGAAGTAAAAATTCTTTGGAATCATGCAACTGTGAACCAAAACCAATTTAGCTGCAGCATTTCCTAACTTCCAAGCCTTTGATTTTGAACACAAATTTTCAATGGAGCAGAGAATGACAGAGCACTGAGCACACAAATCACCTCTCGGGTCTTAATTAGGTGGAGGCAACACAGTTTTAATTAGGTATTTGCCAAGCCTCTGTGGGATGTGAATTGTGGCACCTTTTCCTTGTGCTAATGACCCTTGAGAGGAAATTATCATTTTCAGGCTACAAGTAAATGCTCAGGAAAATAGTTAAGGTGGCCGTAATGCTTGTTTGGTTCTTGGATATTTTGTCTGTCTCCACCATTTGGGGTTGAATAGAGCTTTCTAGTGCAGTGCAGGACAAGTGATTGTTATCAATCTTCAAGTTTCTAATGGAAAATCAGCACTCTTAGCACAAAAACATGACTTCTGTATGTATTTCAGCAGTCAGTATGGATGGTTATTGGCCATCAGTAGTCTACAGCCACAGTTCTGGAATCTGTGTTTTGAAATACTTGTGAAATTAAACCGAACTGCAAAGCTTTGCAGTGTCTGTCATAATTTATTGCAGTTTAAAAAACACGTTTGTTTTATTTAAAAATAAATGTTCTATTGTGCTTTGTGGGGACAATGTTTGTCACTCAGAAATAGGAAGTATTGATCTTGAGAGCTGATGGTAGCAAGTTAGATATACAATTAAAATGTTCTGTTTTCAGTATGATTAACCCCTGGAAACTTTCCCACTAACAGGAAAATTATTCCACTTCTAGTCTTCTTTTGCAGTTTTTCATCCTGCTATGTCCTTTTTTTCCAGAGGTTTCAGTGCCAAAATAGTTACAGTTGCCAGCTGGAGCTGCTAAAGGTTTTGTAGGCAGATCTCTCATTGAAGTATGATATTACTGCTTTGCATGAGGATGATTCTGTGTTGCTCTTTATTGTTTAGAATCAGACCATGGATAAAAGTAAACTTACTATAAACCCACTTTGACTAAGATTCTTACTTTCTTTTTGAAGACCTCATCAAAGGAAGTAATGTACAAAAGGGGTTTTCAAAGAGAAATTAAATTCCAGGTTACTTTTGTCATTGGAGTGCAAAACAATGCAGAGTGGCTTTACCTTAGAGAGGAGCTTTTGCTTCCCAACATACAAAGGAAGAGCAGCTATTCCCAGTCACCTGTCTGGCTACTCAGCCTGCAACATGGGGCAAGAAAAGTGCATTACAGTCACAAGTACACATATTAGTAATACTTTACCATCATGGTGTCTGTCAATGCAATGTACAATGTTCACAGTCTGTCCCTCCAAAACACAGACCAGACCCAAAATGAAAGTGAAAGAGGTCCCAGTCATTTTTACACTGCAGTGCACATTTTTTCTTGTGTAATTTTTATCCCTAGAAACAGTAAAAAGAAAGAGACTACAAATTCTCTGCATATAAAGCTTTGTGCTTTGGCATATGATCAGTATATCAGCATCTCACACAAAAAAAAAAATGGACTGACCTTCTGAATTGTTCCTAAGATTACTGTAAAAATTCTTCTATTTTTATGTCTAAGCTTTTGCATTTGCAAAACCTTGAATTCACCATTTGTGTTTATCGTTTCCTAAGTTTAATTTGAATTTAAGAAAGAAAAAATGCAAAGTCAGTTTTTCTTTGTTGGTAACAGAGTCAAACTCATACAATATGAACAATAGTGTGTCTAAGACCCAAGGAAGTTTAAGGATGGGGATGTTTTGAAAAATTGATCATTTATTAAGTGACATGTCCAATTCTCATTAAAAAAAAAGGTTAGGAAAAAACTGGGTAGAGATTTCTCAGTTCATTTGGAGAAAAATTTCATTCAAATACATGAGTGACAACCTACAATAAAGAATAGTTGAACAGTGATTGTGCCCTACAGCCCACATTTATTTGGCAGAATAAAAAGCACACATGGATTTCTAAGGACCAGTATGTAGATGAATAGTCCTGCAATGTACTACATGCTTTTAATTCTCAACTGAAGGAGTGGAAAATGAATGAAGGTTCGAAACCTTACACATCTAACATCTTTTTTTTCAAAAGGATATGAATCCTTTTTCTTTTTCTTTCTTTTCCTTTTCCCTAGAGGGATTTCAGTAATTTCTTCTAGCAGTAAATTGCCAAGCATATTATTCATTGTGTGGAGGCCACTAGTCTGGAATCTGAGACCTTACTTTGCTCCAGATTTCCAATATGACCTTGAAGAAGTCAGATTCCTTTTTTTTTCCTTTTTTCTTTCT
>VWYP01005095.1:178709-206186 GCA_013400435.1 Pycnonotus jocosus | reverse complement strand
TTTTTTTTTTTTTTTTTTTTTTTTTAAGAAACCAAAACTTTTTGAATGCTGGACCTTATTCTCACTTATCAGTATTGTTTTTTGGCACATAAAATAGAGGAAAAAAGTCTTTTCCACCTTACAGATCATAACAAAAATAAATTTAAAAAATTAATAAAGTTAGATACTGAAGAGGTTTTTTAATAAGGCTGTTAATGAAGCATTATAGATGTAGTCTGCATATTTGTTCTTGCTGGGAAAAAATGGTGAAATTATACAAACTATAATTACAGACTTGTCAGTCTCTGCGTTAGAAAGCAAGACACTGCCAGTAAATTAGATACTTAGAATTTAATGTATGATAACCACTAAAAAACTAGGCTACTTTAAATTGTCATGAAAAGCCTCTTTAATCAGAAAATTTTGAGAGATCTAAAATATAATAGAGGTAAATGGAAGATTGAGAATATGCATGCAGACATAAAAGAGTTCATATCATAGTCCCAACAGAACAAAGTATTTTCTGCCAGACAGGCTATGAAAAACAGACATTTCACATGTGTGCAACTGGAATTGATTTTCCTCTGGAATTAATACATATATGGAAAAGTAAGAACTATGCACAAACTTTCATATACTCACGTGAATAGAGAAAAGTACACATAGGTATGTATATCCAGTTTATACAGATTGAGGATAGCTAAGAAAAAAAAAAACAACAAAAAAATCAAGACTTAAAAATGACAGGAGAATTAAAAAGATGTAATTTCACAGTTCTGGGAAAATGAGCTATGGCTTATTATTTTGAGGGTTTGAGTTTGACACTAATGACTCTGTGATAGAAATAACCTCAGTAGTTCTCTGTGTCTTGGAATATTGCCTAGGACAAAATAATTACAGAATCCACAGTTTGTTGGTTTTGGGTTTTTTTTTCTCATTTTTATATAGCATAAATTTAGAATGCACTTAAAACCTAGATAATGAAAAAACTATGGGTCATACACATGCACAAACATTTGACGTGTGTATGTACATAGTATTTAGCAAGTGTGCTGTAATTGATCCCCAATTTCATAGATGTGATCCATAATGCAGATTGTTTATTGCCCTAAAACCCCACGCCAAATGATAAAATACGGAATCCCTGGAGGGTAAAAATAAGGATTTCTCATTCTAGAAAGACGACATGCATTCTCTCACACATAAACAAAGCACTTCAGCATCTCACCAGAATCATACGAGAAAATAAAATCCTGCTGTACCTCTCAGATTGTCAACCCTTTAACTGTGGGCAGTGGTTTTAAGTCTCTGATAGAGCAAACTCTGATGCACCTTTTTAACAAACAGGATTTTATGCATTTCATAAATCTGGTTTCGTAAACTGCGACCTGCAATGGCAGGCACAAATTTATTGAACAGATACATGTGAAAAATAAGAACATCTAGAACAATCAACAGCATAAAACCAGTTGTATAATAACTTAATATGATATGAAAATTCAGATCGTATCAGCTTCATGATTAGTCATTAGAGTTTAAAATACATACTCATGAACGAAGAATAATGTCTCTTTACTCTGAAGTATATCTCCAATTAGGAAAACAAAACAGTATTTCTATTTAGATTGTAACGAATATTTCTTCCAGTGCACCAAAGAGAACTTCCTCTAATGTGTTTGGATGCAGAAAATAAATATTTTTTTAAATCTTGCTTAAATTTATAACTCCTGTCTTCAGGGATGCAAACAACTGTGGAAGGGTACAAAGTGAAAGGATATAAGGCAGCAAAATTAATCAAGAAAAGACTCCATGACAATTTCTTTGGAAAACTGGGAATGCTAAAGCTATAGAAGATGCAGAGAAAACAGAATCTGTAGTGAGAAGAAGAATGTAAAAGACATTTCAGGTGTTTCTCAATGGGAAAAATGAGAAGGAGGAAGGATGAAAGCCACCAAAATATAGAGAAACTCAGGGGCTAGGGAGAAGCCACCTCAGATTCAACTTTTCTGCATACTCGACATTTTGTTTCGTATTTGCTGCTCTTTTACTGTCTCATATTTTCCATTAATTATAATTTTAGTTTTGTCAGACTGTGCCTTTTTCATCTGTTGACTCAAAGGAGATATCCGTTTATCGCTGATTTCAACCTTTCTAACCTTTCAGCCTCTCTAACAAGAACTATGTTAATTATGTGAAACTTGAAATACTGAAAAGGTCACAAAAACCTACAGAAGAGTGAGATGTAAATTATACATCTCGGGGCAAATGCGTATGCACGTCAATCTATTTGGATTCACTCCAATGCCAAGTTATTTTAGCCTTGTTCAGGCACGCACTTTATAGACTTCCATGTCACCCCTCACCTCAGTTCTACAGCTCTTTTCTGCTCATTACTACTTGCAGCTTCCTTTGCACCAGCTGGACTTTTCAGCCTTTCCCTAGGCATTGCAGCAGGCAGTGCAACAGGGAAGGAACCACAGCACAGAGATGCTGGGGGCGATGTGAAGCCTGGAAACGTTCCTCTGCAAGTGGGTCACCAGAGAAGACATCCCCCTGTTGTGCTGTGTGGGAAAGCAGGGATGGAGATGAAGGCACCCGTCTACCACCCAGGATGTGAGGCTTGGCAGGTCTGCCCTGCCCTGTGACTGCCAAGAGCTCTTTTCTTGGCTCCTGGATCAGTTTTAAAGTCAGATGGGGAGTGCCACCTGCTGGGTGACCTTCTGAAACTGAGTCATGGGTTTAAGATTAAGATAATTGTAGCAGGAATTTGTATGAGCAAAAACGCAGCAAGGGACTAAAATTAAAGAATTGACTAATCAGACTCAGTGAGAAGGACAAATTGGTCTTAAGTAGCTCCCCTACAGTTTCACAGCCAGCTTGCTGTCACTTTTAGTAATCCTTTTCTGGCATGCTGGTCAAAAATCTGTAGGACTTGCCTTTTTTAAGTGTAATAAAGCTTTTCAAAAGGCAGCATACACACCCTAACTGCCTGCTAAATCTCTCATAGATCTTAGGGTTTGGCTCCAAGGTGTAAAACCATTGTCTTTTTACATAAAGGAAAAAGAACTGTCCACCAGCTCTTGATAAGGTCTTATACCTACACATATCAAAGTCAATAAAAAAATATTCTGAGTCCTCCCAAAGACCTTGAAGGAATTCTCCACATTTCACTCGGTATAACTGTAAACAATCAGTGGATGAGATGGATCAAAATTTTCTGAGCAATGTGTTTTGTGTACACATACCACTCGCTCATCCTGACTCCAGAACTCTTAAAGTGAGGAGAATTACAGCACAGACCAAGAAAGGCAGAATTCTGTCTTGACTGGGGACATCAGAAAAGACTAATTTTATAAATTGCTTTAAGTTTTCCTATCTATTTAGTCTAATATGCCTCGGAAAGCTGGTCTGAGGAAGTTTAAGAAATAATTTGATGCCTAGAAAATGTTGCAAGTGGTGTATAGAAGATGCATTTCTGTTATATTTCCTTTTATGGGAGGTGCTCGAAACTAAGATGAAGGCATAAAAATGTGGCATTCTATAACCAGATTTGGGCAAGTGAGACATTGGGTACACCACAGCCTCTACCTAAGAATAACTACAATTTCCAAACAAAAATATTATGCTTGATTAGTTGATGAAATTCACATTACACATGAAACCATAATTGTTATCTGCTGATATTTGGGGGTTAAAGTCAAACCAAAATGCCAAAAAAATACTAATACAGAAAAGAAAAAGGAAAACTGAAGATAGTAAAATCCCAGCAGGTTCATGCCTGATGATAGATCTCAACAGATTTGTGAAGCACAGCAAGGTCTGTAATGGCTTCAGAATCAGAAAGGAGGCTGCCCAGGAAAAGTCAGTCAGGGCCCAGAACCTGACTGTTGCCAAACTCCACATTGAAAATGGGGAGGTTATCACTTAATTAAATTAACAACAGTGCCACTATTTCACAATCTGAACACCTCCTGACAAGAGAAAATGATCTAAAACATGGCAAAGTACTCCTGGGAATGGAGTTAATTAATCAACTTCTGTATGAAGCACGAGACACAACAGCAAATGTGACTGCAGCAAAGGGTAAAGCAATTGAAAAATCACAGATGCTGGCATTAGTTTAGGTTTTTAAGATGATGATCAACGATCAAACATCACAAAGATTTTGCTTCCGTGGCCAAATAAAAAGAAGGAGACTATCCTGCTGAGAAGATTTCAAAGGCACTACCTACAAAATGGTGGAGTGTAATTGAGAAGGGGGAGCCAGGCTGCTCATAACAGCGTGGTGGTGTTGGGATGAGAGACAATGGGTGTAAACTGAAAAAGGAAAAGTCCAGAGTAAACAGAAGGAAAAGTTTTCATCAGCTGAAGCAGGTTGACAGGTTATGAGGAATCAACTTGTTTCCTTTATCTGTTCTTTGTTTTCACAATAAAGCCCAGAGAAGCCTGGTCTGCCCTTACAGCTGATGTGAGCAGGAAGTTGAACTAGAGCTTCCAGAAGTTTCTTTCAATCAGAATTTCATCTGAGTCTAAGATTATATTATACTGTGAAAGCAAATAGCTGAAAATATATTTAGTAAGTAAGCAAGTAATCTACATGAGAAGAAAATGCTTTAAAAATTGATTGGCAGAAGAAGAATTAGATGTTATGATGAGAAAAACAAAAAGAACACAGTAGAATTTCATTATATAAGGATTATACAAGCATTCAAATACCTCTGCTCATGTATAAAGATCACACAAAAATTGAAATACTTCAGCTGACAGGCAATGATTGTGAATAGCAATATTAGTTAAGTGTTAGTGGTCAGAATGAATAGAACAATAAGTTGCAAAATTACCACAACAGGAATATGCTAAATAATCTGCAATGTCAACTTAATCATTGAACTAGATGATGATTGAGCAAATCACAGAGTACACGTACAATTGGTGGCCAGCAAGTAGGGCAAAAGAATGAGTATTGGACAGAATCAAAATGAGATTTCTTGAGAGAGTTCTTCATAAAAGGGCAGATATGCAGAGAAATTCTAACCACAGTCTAGGGAACCCCTTTCACAGAACAGCTGTGTGAAATGAAGAATTGCATAATGGCAAAAAAAAATCCAAATTAAAAAAGGTTAAAGAAATCACAGGAAAGAATAGAAAGAGCTGAAAGAAATTGTAGTCAACTTGAAAGTAATGAATGAGATCTGCTGGCTCCAACACCAGAATAATAAGACTACTGAAGTGAATGTACCTGTATAGCACTTGAGAAAAGAAAATAGTATGCAATAATAGTCTCATTAAAAATAAGAATCAGGGATAAAAATCAAGCCAGAATTTCACCCCTGGGTTTTGTTTAAAAATGCTGATAACCTTGAGATGCTGTCTAGGAGGTCTATATTTTTGTGAGTATTCCTGCCCTTGGTGTTGTACTAATAAATCCTATGGGGATATGTAGCTCAAGGCTGAATACAACAGATGATGATGCTAAAAGAAAAGACCAAAAAACCACAGATATGTAGATACTCTTTTTACTGGAGAATATGAATATTTTAAAAGGGTCCTATTGACATGCTATAGTGACACATTTTCTGGCATTTAACATCCAGCTCATAAATTTTAATAATAATAATAATTTCCAACTTGTCCATCTCCACTGAACTTGCCCTTTTTCTTTCATTTCACTTTCTCATCATTCTTCTCTGGTCATTTTTAAGGTAACATTTATTATTTTTTAAGCATCACAAATCAAAATGAAAATTTGAAAGTTGATTTCTGTTTGAAATGGGAATCCAGGATCTATAATTTCTTTAAAAACACAAAACATTTCAAGGGCTGAGGTCTTGTTAGTGAAGGCAGCTGTGTTGCCTGGACTCTTTAGTGAGTGAGTGTTTGGGCAATGAGTTCCCAGGGACTCTGAGCTTTCACATGCTGAAATGCACTGTGCTGGAAGGATGGAGCTCTTGGTAGTCAAAAAGCAGCAAGTATCTGAAGGGCCAGTTGATGAAAACTCTGGGATCCTGATGTCTAGATCAGCAGCCAAAGTCTAAAACCCACTTTGTGAAAAAGCCAAACAAGTGTCTACAGAGATCAACATTCCCTAGCATATTTCTATTTTCAGCAGATTAGTTTTCTTTGACAGAAAAACTGCACACCAGAAAATATCCAGCTGTCATTCTCACCTTATTATCATTTCTGCACAATGGGCCTGTCCACACAAAATACATCATGTTATCATGTCTCCTGTTTCCAGCTTCATAGATCATTCATCAGCCTCTGCTCAATGTCAAATCTGCATTTATATTTCCAGGCAGTTTGGAAGCCCATTTTATGGTAGCATACATGAACCCTTCTGAACTGTGCAATAGATGCTTTGTGCTAACACGGGTTTTTCCATAACATTGGGAAGCAGGCATTCGGTAACCACACTGATATCTTGCTCTTCCCAAGATATTCGTTGGGCAGGACATCAACAGTTCACGTTGTATATCACAGCAAAAGGTGTCATGCCCAGTGGTGCTTGGGGGCAGCTTTGCATGGTATGAAATGAAAGACAAATAAAACAATATATTCCTTCCCCCTGAAAAAAAAAAACAAAACAAAACAAAAAAACCCAAACAAAAAAACCCCAGCAACTTAAGAACTAGAAAAGAGTTGTTCAATTTTCTTCTGGGGTTACAATATGTTTGTTCCTTAGCAGTAATGATCTTGCTCTTGGAACAGCAAAGTTATGGTCTCATATTAAAGAACTGTCATTTTCCCCTTGGTTTAGGGGAAAAAAAAAAGTTTTAGGATGGTACTGAACCTAGTTTACAAAGAAACCACAACATATCAAATTTTTAAGACCTAAAAGACACAAGATGAAAAGGTTATAAATGAGGTAGATACAGAACAGAAAAGCTGAGTGAAAAACGTGGAGAGACTTCTGGGGAAATATAAGAGTTCTGGGGAGACTGACTGACCCATTATCAGTGGACATCTGCTGTTAGAAATATGCATAAAGTGAAAAAATTTCAACTTTATTTCTTCTGATTTTCACATTCTTACATTCCCATCTGACATTTGTATCTAGGACATCTGATTATGAAATATCTGTTGATACATTTATTGACTTATGTTTAATTAGTAGTGGTGTGTCTGGAACAATATTTTCAGTGGCTTCAGGCTTATGCCACTTTTATGACATAGGAGCTTATACTGCTTGGCTTGAGTAAAATCTCTTCTAACACTGGGCCCCTGCCTTAAAATAATACTTCATTGTATGGCTCCAGATATATTACAGTGGGGCTTTTTTTTTTTTTTTTTTAATTTATGTTCCCATGCAAGTGAAAGTGCAGAAAATTATGTCTTATTTTTTTATTTGATTAAGGATCCTGTGTTGTTTTTATCACTCCAACAAAAGCTCAGTCTTAAAGAAAAGTTATATCACTTAACTTTTTCAGTGTTTTCATTATAATCTCTACTCCTTGGGGCTCTGCAGACAGAGAACAAAAATACACTCATTTCATAATTTTTTTTGCTAACATAAAAATGTGCCATAGTCAGTTCAGAGCTTCAGTGCTTACATCTAGAAAATAGCGTGTATTTGCCTTTATAGAATATTTAAACATCTAAACTACTCAAATTTCAACTTGAAGAGTAGAAGGTCCCCCATGGGATTTATTTTCATGGTAAAATCATGTTCCAGTTACATTTTTTATTTCTTTAGTTGCCTGCTTTTGCTTTGCTTATTTTTATTCAATTCCATTACTCCAAGCTGAATCAAATTGGCTTGTAGTTCACTTTTAATTCCAAATGACTTTTAAACTGTTAAACCCCAAAATTATACACATCATTTGGATTTTCCCAGCAAAAATCTGAACATCTGCACAAATCACATTTTCCTTTAGAGTATGATATGGGTTACCCCAAACCAATATTTGATGTCGTATTTTGATGGAAATATCTAGACAAGCATTAATATCACTAGATGTCACTAAACCGTCATTTCCTTTTCAAAGATTCTACATAATTGTTTTCCATTTGGTAAGACACTCATATTTCAGTACTTTAGTTTTCATCTCCAGATATGACTTTGTCTGCTATGGCTGCTTTGCTTATCATCTACATTGTGTGCAAACCACTGTGCTCTACACTTCAGTTTTGGGGACCTTTTCTGGTCATTTGTGCATAATTGTGTGTGGGGGCAGGTAAAGCCTTCTTGTGGGTTTGCTTTTATAAAGTGCTCGATTTTCACCTACTCTCATAACACCGGAACTTTCATTTGTAGTGCCTTAGTGTACTTTTTTAAAATTAAAATACTAAAATTTTTCTCCCTGTAGAGAATATGTAAAGAGACTATTCACATCTGGATTTCCAGGAAACTTGCTTTATGTTTCATATGTACCAAACTACATATTCTGCTGAAGCTTTTTGGAGGAAGCAGAAAATTAATTTGCAAGAGCAGAAGGGCAGCCAACCTTACAGTTCTCATGTTCTACTTTTCAACAAGAGAATAACATTGCCTCTTACCTGCCCATTGCTGATTCCTGGACTTCCAGTTATCTTGTTCTACGTTGTTAATGCCCAAATAACTCACTTTCATGCCATGCTTGACCACTACAAAAAAAAATTGGCATGTGCCAGAATAGACAGTGGTGCCACAGCTTATTTAGAAATAATCATCTGGGTTTATGTCTTGCTTGCTGACACAGGAAGTGCATTTGTTCTGAATGTAGTGGCTCAGCTTGTCCAAGTGTAATCATTTTAATGTATTGCCTCTGCCTGAAGAATGCATTGCTTCTGCCTTGCCACCAGCCTCTGATTTGTTGTTTGTGTGGAGCATGCTTTCTTCACTTGATGGGATTTAAATACAGCTGTGACTCTTACTAGTTCCCAGAGGTTACATTGTGCCATGTATCTTTTTGATCCGTGTTTCTCCTGTCTATTGGTGGCATATATATACCTTTTTCCATAAAAGCCAAACTTTCAAACTAATTGTTTTTCATAGAGCATTAGCATTTTGTCTTCCTGTTTAAGCTTTTAGTGTTTCACCTTAGTTACAGATACTTGGTTACCTTTGAAACCTCACCAAAACTTCAGTCAATTTCTCCTCTATTTTCAAGACCCAAACCATTTCTGTCCCACACATAAATCAGCCTGCTTCAGACAGCCCTGAGAATGTTTGTATATCCTGGAAATTAAGCTTTCCCTCTAAAGAACCTCCATAGGCACACACAAATTTCTTTTAAACTTGACATTACTAGTGAGAGAATTAACCAGGTTAAACCCCTAAGAATCCAGCTAGGTTTAGGTAAAGAATAGGTACAAACAATATTTCTGAATTCCTAAGGGCATTTTAACAATCTACTTCCAGAACTGAACAAGGAGGTGACAGTACTTCTTAACCAAACATTAGTGATCCGCTTTGGAAAAAAAGAAAATCAATGTGCTCCAAAAAAGGATTTTTTTAGAAATGAAAACACAAGAGATACAGAACTCATATTCAAGCATCAAGTTTTCAAGGAAATTAAACTCATTGAAGAAGAGATATTTGTGCATATATAGAAGCACTCTGAAGGAGGCAATCTGGTGCCTACTTCCCATTTGATCGAGCACTTATTTGGAAGGGTTTCCAAGTATTTTAGTTCTCTAGCAAGACTAATTCTGAGCACAGATACACATCTATATTAGGTAATACATATGATGTAGAGGACTTATACAAAAGCCAGTCATTTTCACACAAAAGCTTGGCTGGTGGCCACAGCTGTAGAGAAATATTTTACAATCTGTGCAAATTATTGTCAATAAAACATCCCTGAAGAGAAATCCATTTTTTCAAATAGCATCCAGATGTAAAGTTAAGAATGTAATATTAAGAACAGGGTATCCATGAAGCTGATATATCTAATTTATGGTTTGAATATTTTCTTCTTTCTGTTCACAGAATCACAGAATGGATGAGGTTGGAAGGGACCACAGTGGATCATCTGGTCCAACATCCCTGCTCAAGTAGGGCCTTCCTAGAATACAGGGTACAGGATTGAGTCCAGATGGTTCTTGAATATCTCCAGTGAGGGAGACTCCACAATTTCTCTGGTTAATCTGTTCCAGTGCTTGGTCACCTGCACAGTACAGAATTTCTTCCTCATGTTCAGGTGGAATTTCCTGTGCAGTAGTTTCTGCCTGGGGCCTCCTATCCTATTGCTTGGCACTCCTGAGAACAGCCTGGCTCCATCCTCTTGACACCCTCCCTTTGAATAGTTGTAGAGATGCCCTCTCAGTAATCTCTTGTTGTGGTACTACACAGCAATGCAATGCTCTAAAAGGCCATGCATACCGAATTCCACAAGCTCATTGCTAAAAATGAGAGACCTATGAAAATAGTGCTTATAAGAAAAATTTACAGGAGCTACTGCACTTTCGTTATGCAGTTCTGACCTTGGCAGGAAATTTCTGTTTGGTGAATTACTGTGAATATGTCCTTTGATCCAAAAACTTGACAAAGATTTTTGATTATGCCAAGTAGCAGATACACGGGTTTCAGAGCAGAAGCACTCATCTTTTCTCTCTCAGAAGTCCCACACGGGCTCAGCATATTTTATAACAATGAAGAAAAAGGAATACATTTTTACACATTTGTTGGGAATACTAAATTCACAGCAAGCAAGATCCCTTTGCATCAGCAAAGTCTTCAGGACTGCTTTTCTGTGAAGTTTTATCCAATTCATTGTTGATTTACCCTTTTCTTTTAAGAGCACTTAGGCAATATCAAAAATGTTTCTTCATTGTCTTTTACTAAAAGAAATAAGTGAACAAAATGCTAGAAGAATGGCCAGCCTTTTAAAAGTTAAAAGGTTTAAAAGCTGTCATAAAACAACAGATCATTTAGGATTAGGAATATTTTATTGTACTTCTGATGAAGAAAACAAGGCATACCAAGACACTGTTTATACTGTTTAAGCAGTGTACTTATGCCTCAAATTACATTCCTCTGGGGAATCTTTGTGCATCTATATTTTGTCTTTGCTCTGGTCCATTTCCATAGCAACATATTTGTTCCTATGGAGAACCTGGGTAAATAATTTCAAACTGAGCCTGAAAGTTTTGAAACAAGTTTTCAGTTCTCTATAAAATAATTATGAACAAAAGTAATTTTAAAAAATAGACATAATTTTGCCATTGTTTCTTCTACCCTACTCTAGGCATGATTAGCTCTGAGCAATCCTTTGATCTCGTTCCCATGATGTTCATACTGGGAGCAGGCTTATCCACATGACTTCAGCAGCTGTTATAAAATCCGGTGGGGAATTTTTCATTCAATTTCAATGGCTCACTGTATTCACTAATTATGTTGTTATATACACACACATTCCAAATTTTTACTCAAAAGCTGGGATCTGCACTTAAAGGAACCCCTAATAAATAAAACTCCCATGAGGAGAAGAGGGGGAAGAACAGGGCAAGATGACTTTAACATTACTTTCAAAATAATAAAGTTCATTTTAGAGGATCTCTTTAAACTCTAGCCAGTACTACTTCCTGTTCATATTTGTCACTGTCCACTCTTTCATCTCAGGGAAAGATTTTATAGCTGAAAACCATTTATTGCTACAAGATAATAGTGCTAAAATAAGGGGTTTTTTTTAAAGGCAACTGCTCTTTATAATTACTACTAATGAAACAATTGTTTCTTCATTTCTTCAAATGCATGCACTGAGAGAAATAAACAGAATTGTAAAGTTGGTGGTTTTTTTAAGAGGATATTTCCATCAAAACCTGCTGGAAAATGAAATTATTTTTTCAGAAAATAAAGGAAAGAAAACAATAAAAAATATTCCTAATTACATGTTGTGGGGTTTTATCATGACTTTTAATAGAGTAGTAGGTCTCTTAAGTCTAGTAGTAAAATGATCCAGCTAGCTTTTCAGTCAAATAATTTCAAGAATTCTCTTGGAATTGGCAAATTTGTCTGACCAAAGTTAATTTTCCCACAATGCAAAAAAAAAAAAAAAAACCAAACAAAAACAAAAACAAAAACTAAACCAAAACCAAAACAAAACAAAAAAACCAACCAAGACTGAAAATCCTGTGTGTAAACAGGCATAAAAGAAAGGACCTCTGTTTTACTGGATTGGTCAGGTGGTGTCAGATTGTTGAATCCAGCTCAGATTATGCCATTCACACAACTTAGAAAATTACTGCTGCAAAGATTGAACAATTTTGCAATATTTTGAGGCAGACCCAACATCTGCATCATCTGGAGATAATGATGCTTTCATTCTCTATGCTGGCAATTCAAGCCTTACATCTGATGCTCAGAAAGTTTTCACAGATGGTCCATTCCAACCTGCTCTTTTTCTGCTTTCCCTGCGTTTGTACTTTTTTAGGCATTTCCCATCTGCCTGTTTTAAAATCTTTAAATAGGTGGAATTTCTGGTGAAAGGAATGAATACTTTTATTCTGCCTCCAAATTCTTTCCCAATGATGCCACATGCACATTAGAGCTGGCACACCCATACTTTGAAAAGAAGCATAAAGTTGAGAAGAAAAATATGGTCCTGTTTTATATAATAGTGAGTCACTGCTGCATTTTAGTCACAGACTACAGACAATAAAAGAGAAACAAAGTGTCAATAATTGAATTGGGAGTAATAGACAGAAGCTCTGTAGAGACAGCATCATCTCTTTTCAACTGAAAAGAAACATGTTCATTTACAGGATGAAATGCCATCAGCCAATGAAGATGGCTTTAAAAACCTACATGGCCCCAGTGAACAGGACATACAGTCATGGAAGTGGTTCCTGAATATCACTCAGAACAATATGCTTGAAACGAAATACGAAAAAACTGAGAAATAGCTACAAAGAAAAATGGTACCAATAATCTTTAATAAAAATGTTGAAATAAATAAATTCCTATTCCACAGTGGGGAAAAAATGTAGCAGTATCTGTAACAATTGACTGTTATTAATACAAGCCTACTTTTCCTAGTTCGGCTAGGTAAAAAAAGGAACACAGAAAAGGGTGACAGCTTTGTTTGGAACTAAGTCTGGCTTTCTATAGGAAAAATGCTGTGTGCAACCATCTTCAGATTTCAGATTGCAATCCACTTGGTTTCAGTGGGAACTAGAAGGAAAACCAGCTCCTGTGTAAGCTGGATATCCAAAATTATGTTGGTCAATTCCAAGGTACTTTGAATCCAGGCCATTTTTGAAAATCTGGGTTCAGTATATCACAGTCCACTCATATTTGTAATTCAGTACTTCTGCTGGAAAAGTATGTGAACACCTGCAGAAAGAAAGAGGAGCATACTCACCAGGCTTGAAGGTACTGGAAACAAATTTTTAATCAGTTTTGGGCAGTGTTAGTGTTTTCTGCCCTAAATTCAAGCTGATAAATACATCCTGTGGTGTAACTTCTGTGTACCATGCCACAGTGAAAGCCACAGGCATTCATCAACTTTCTGGAATACAAATTTTTTAAAAAAAACAAGACAGTGAAGTACTGAAAGATGTTTTTATGTCACATGAAGATAAGAGAATTAACAAGCAAGAGGAATTAACAAATGAAATGGAGAAATGTGAGAAAAAAAAATCAGACTAATTTCAATAAATTACAGTAAAATCTGGAGGATAGATACTTCAATGAGATGCTATTAAAAGGTTAAAGGCCTTTTCCCAACCAAGTAATATTTGGAGACTCCCCATCTAATAGCAAACAGTCATGGATAAATTTGTTCTTCTCTCCAAATCCATGAACTGTCTCTAAATGTCATATCCTATGAGCTATCATAGGAAGCCCCTGGGAATACTCTATGTGCTTTTGATCACATAATAACAACGTGACTTTTAAATGTGGTTTTTCTGGCATCTGTATCATACTTGAGGTTGTATGAGGCTACATAGGATAAGATTTAAACAGCTAGTGAATTGAGCAAAATAAACCAGACTACTATTTATCAGTCTTTGGGACTGCATATATTTTGTATAGTCTCATCTCACTCTAAATAAACACTACATTGTCCTCATAAAGGACACAGTAGAACATCATGTTAGAACAGGTCCTTTCCAAAATTGTCTTCCTAGATATTTGTTAAAGAAAGACAGGCTAGAGAAATGTGCTTTGCACTTGGAAGACAATGGGAAAATAACTAGTGTTTTAAAACTTGTAGTAGGCAATTCTATTTCTCTTTCACATACGTAAGTTTTACCTTAAAAGAGTAAAAAGAATTTTATGGAGCCAGAATAAGGGCACAACATACTATATCATCTGTGTATGAGACAGGTTGACATTCCTGCTTACCAAAATCATAAGCTAGAAGTTAGGGCAATGTTCCAGAATTTGAAATTTGTTAATCCAGGATATGCCTTAATTACTACATTAGCTTTTCCACTTTTGGTTGGAGAACTTTTACCAGAATGAACAATCCAAGCCTAGGTATTACCAGAAAATATTCTGGTTTCAAAAGAGGAAAAAAATTACAGTTAACTTCTTGATGGCTCTATGGAATTAGGAGCATGTTACTGACTGCTAGGATAGGACCTAGCTAACTGGGGATAATAATAACAATCAGAAAAATCTTCCTGTGGAGCATTCATAAGGAATTGAAAACAACTGAGGTGCTAGAATATGAATCAGTCAAATGTAAATTTGCATCAATTAGCCAAAAGGATGAACCCTTTAGACTCCTTAACACTCCTTCAACTTTTCTTGGTTGGCTTTATCACAGACTTCTTCCAGGAAATATTCTTACTCAACATTAAGTTGATATCATGGTTCAAAGTGATGAACAGTAGTTATAACATTGACATTTCACACTAAACACAGATACACTCATTAACATAAAATAAAATTCTTTACGTGCACCCTTATATACAGACAGGTAGATTTTATGCAACAAATGTAGGAGAAGACAGACTAAATGTGCCAACATAATAACAAAGTTATCTACTTACAAATTATCTCCCTGTCAACATTCCCTAAGGCCTACCCACTTGATTTAGTATGTCATGGATCATGCATTTCTCCATAAATATTCTTCCTCAGCAGTTGTTCCTGAAAAGGCTTGCCTAGAAATGTGGATATAATTTCTGCTTTTTCTATTTCATCACCTCCTCTGAGGCTCTGACACTGTGTTGTGTTTTGTTTACAGAGTAGGAACACTTGTGCTTTAGTTTTTCCCTCCAATTAATACTGCTGTATAGCACGCTGAGGGTGTTGTCTAATTTGAAAGCCTTGGCCACTTAAAACGTGGCTGTCAGCAGCAGTTGCTAAGAAACTACAACTTAACTGCTTTCAAACACGGTACTGCTAAAGTGCAATTACCCACACCTGCTATTATTATTTATATGAGCTAATGTGTAATTCCTTCTTCACCATACTGGACACGTCCCCTCTTACCTCCCATTTCATTAAGCCCCTTCTTTCTGGTAACTTCTGAGATCATTCCTCATCTCATCCAAACAAACATTTCAAACCACCCCCATATCCCAGATATTCCCCAAGCAGGGAAATACACCACAAAACATCCTAGTGTAGCTCAGAATGAGAGCACATAAATGCCCAGCTGGTCACTGTCACTTATAAAAACCATGATTATGGGGCAAAGCCTCCTAATAAATTTTCCCCTAAGAGAGTCTGCATGTTTGAATAGGAGTGGATGGGCATTTTTTACTTCAAGAAAATGTTAATGAAGTAATAAAATACTCAACTAAAAAGTAAGTGGATCATTTAGTAACTATTTCTATTAAGTCATCCTTCAATGCTACGATATATGAAAAAAATGCCAGTAATAAGGAATATACATGCAAGAGGAGTGGGTGTCTTACGGGTGGAAAACTTTTATGCTTACCTTTTTTATCTTGTAACTATCTATTAGTGCCTCTTGAATAAAAATGGCATCTTTTACAGTGTTTTGGCTGTATTCCACACCAGCTCAGCCCATTCTGTTTACTAAGTAATTTCAACCATGTGAATTAGATGCCGCCTTCTTTGCTTTCTGGAGGTGAATGCAAACCTCTTGGAACCAATCAAGCAGAGATGTGAATGAGTGGAAGTCTGGGCCAGATAATGGGAGTGAACAATTCAAATGCAAAGAATTTGTAAAGCTTGATGCTTGCCCTTTTTCTGCAGCCTGAGGTATGCAGCAATGCATGAGAGTAAGGGGGAACAGCCTTGGGAAAAGCATGGCACCTTTCCACAGGTGGGAAGACACAGCGTTGCTCTCCTCTTTGCTTCCTCTCTGTTCCCACTTAGAGCTAAAGACACAAACCAGAGAAGAGGCTCTGCTGGGAGGCGGCTGTGTTAGCTCCAGTCCAGCTATGCTTTATTGCAGCTGTATATCATCTGAAGAGACCCTTGCTGCCACCTGAAAATTCAGAAGTACTGGAAATCGGGTTTATGTATGTCTCCAGTCACCCACATGGTCTCACACAAAACAGAGAATATGAAAAGGGAAAAAAAAATATTAAAAAGAGAGTAGGGAAAAGGAAGAAAAAAAATAATCTTCTTAGCTAATAAATATTCACACTCAGACAGACCTTACACCTTCACAAACTCCTTGAAAGAAAGTAATATATTCTAATGTAAATCTTGTTAGTCACTGAACTACTAGTTATTTAAGTTAAACTACTTGATTTTTAACATCTGGTTCACAGTCAGGGTACAGTTCCTTGTCTCAATGCTTTATTTGGGTATATGTAGTTTTTTGGCACTTCAATTTTGAACGTTTGAGCCTCTCTGTGGGGTGGTGAGGTGATGTATCCTGCAGAGGTAAACAACATGATTTGTAGCTGCATGTGATTGTTAATTATGCAAAGAACAACTTTGGGAACAGTACAGTAAACAAATGAGCTTATTTGTAAATCTGTCATTCTTTAGTTTTAACTTTCAAACTACATAATACAAATGCTGTCATATTTTCCTGTATGAAAATGGCAGTAATTAAAAAAAAAAAAGAGCAAGTTCTGCATTAAAAGATATCATTGTGCAGTTATTTAGAAAAACAAAGATGCATTTCTTTCCCTATGGGAGACCCTTAAGCCTACAGTTTCTTTCAAAGAGCTTTATTTTCACTAAAAAACATTTGATATCTCTAGGTAACTTAAGAGCACATTGTTAGAATATATTTCAAAATACCTATTCCATAACTGCAGCAATGTAAGCTCAGGATAGTTCCTTTCATGAAAAAACCAACAACCCACTATTTTCAGAAAACTCCGATTTAGAGTGGAATGGGAATAATAAGTTGGAACAATAATTTCTGAAGATACCATTTGAACGACCACCCTTGGAGATGCTCAGGAGGCGTTACTTTGTGGGAAAGGAAGGGGATCAGCAGTCCCCACTGCCCTGCTGTGATGGCCATGGGGCAGAGGGTGCATGTGATAAGGGACCACCAAGGGTTCCCAAGTTCCACCCAGATCTGCACACAAATTATCATTCATGTTCTGAGCACAACATGAAGACACTAGATTAAATGCCATTTTTATGATAAATTTATCAATAGGAGTAAGACATTGGGGTTTAGGGTGTGCTTTTAAGAGCTCTTTGAAGGGAACAGAGTTTGGTGGAAGGGCAACAGACTGCAGAGAGTCCCAGGTGTACTCCTGTATATCCAGATATATCCAGGTTTTTAACAATTAATTCATCTCCGTTTTTATTTGTTTTACCTTTGGATGGATTAGAAATTGATTCTTCATAATATTCTGCTCTCTAACTGAGGCATAGACAATAAAACACACTACTAATAATTCTAGGGATTCAAACTGCAGCCCTTGGCTGCCACCTAAAGGTTCGCTATACTCCTTTAGAGGGATACCACCAGACTCCATTCCCGTATTTGGAGTAGAAAAATGCTTGTCTACTATCATTACAGGCAACCTCCATGGTCACTATTACTAAAAGAGATTAAGTGGAAAAAATATTTGTTCTTAAAAAAAGAAAAAAAAAACCAAACCAAAAAGCCCCATCAAAACAAAACAAAGGAAGGAAAAAACCCACAGTAGTTCAACAGTACTACAGAAAGTTTCTGCATGCACCTTCAATTTGAAAGACAACCTAAAATCTTCTAAAAAAAACAAAAAACAAAGCATGCTACTGGGTTTTGATAAAAGAAGACAGCCAGAACAAAGAAACACTACAAACTGCTGAGCAATGACCGGCTCAAGAACAAAAAAAGGGGTGATGTGCCCAGCCACCATTTGGGCAGCACAATGAGGGCAGCAGGCAGTTTGTGTAGGTCTTATGCTCTCCACCAAGAAGAGACTGATCTCTCCAGACACTCTGGAAATTCAAGCTCCTTAAAAATAGGAGGAGCTGAGATGGAAAAGAAAATCCTGGCCAGAGCTACTTTTAGCATCAACAGGTAGAATTCTGCCTCAGTTTTCTAGCTAGGTACAACTATCTGATTTTCATCAATTAACTCAAAATCACTGTTTCATATTCAGTGTCTGTACTAGCAGGGCAGTACTGACTTCTTTCAGAGGCTTTTAAAATCTATTATAAAGTTTTCATTTTCAATGAACTATCAATTTTACACAATGAAATCATTTGTTGGGAAACCTCTTTTTAATGCATCTAGAATTGGAAACATTGCATGTAAATGTTACTCTGCTCCTTGCATGAGGGGATCTTCTCTTGTTGTTGTTGTTGTCGTTGTTGTTGTTAGACTTTGGAACATTGGGTGTGGATCTGAATGAAAGTGAGTGCCCTGAAGTGATATGACCACCAAGCAAAAATAGAAAACTAGCAGAGAACCAGCCTACAGTTTGAAATGAACGTTTTGCATTACTAATGAACTTTTTATGATTTCCGTTATATGTTCATTGTATATGTCTTACATCCTGGAGTACAAACAGCAAACAAAAGAATATATTAAGTAGAAGGTATTTCAAGATAGAAAAATATCCTATACTATCATAGGCTCAAAGAAACTCTGTTACTTCCTATGGTTTGAGTTTTTAAGTTTAATCCTTATTTACACATCCAACTCCATTTTGACTTTCCATAGGGTCTGGTCCATTTTATTCTTGCTTCATCCAATCCTCTTACAGGAATTACATCTCTCATGTTTTTACAGGGACATGGACTGACAAATTTACAATGATGCTATTGATTGACAATGAAAAATAAAAAGAATCTACAGAGAACTAGTGGTTTCCACCCACACATGGGAAGAAGCTTAGTGACAGCATCATCTTGGCCTCTATTGCAAAAATAAAAACACACAAGTAACCAGTAAACTCACAACTGTGCATTTTCAAGCTGTGATCATTGTGCATTTGCCATATTCCCTGGGGGACAGTTAATGGCTAAGGGCTAAAGATCTAGTCATTATCATCTGTCCTTCTGAGTAGTCCATGTGTCTATGTCATCTGTGGCATGCACAGTTATATTTGAGGTTATTACCTGGATCACATCTCTTCTATCATAACCTTTCATGGTAGTTATTAGGATAGTTTGTGTGTAGGTAAGGAGCACATTACTGATATCCTCTCATACTGCCTATGGTGCTGGCTCTTCTGTCCTTAATTTTGGTTTGGGATCTATATTTGTCTATTCAGCAAGGTGAAGTTTTAGTTTAATTTGATGTAATCTGATCTTTACTAGTTTCAGAGTCAGTCAGGACACATCTGCAGATTAACTTCGTATGTTCTGTTTTCTCTTCCAAGGCCAAGTCATATAATTTTGTTAATCATCTGCAGAAATATGGACACTTAGAATACTGATAAAATTTAAATCAAGAAAGAATTGTAATGGTACTCTTTTCTGACCTCCTGTGTTGTACAGGCTATACAACTTCACCCAGAAATTTAACATGAACACTTCTGTTTCATCTATGGTCTCTCTCTCATACAACCATTGAGTCTTGAATTCCATGAAGACCACCTGTGATGGAAAATGATGCCAAAGAAGAAGTTTGGTCAGAAATATTTTTCTTCAAACACAGTTAGGATCACTAAATTACTCTGCAATCTCTATTTCCCCTCATCTTCCAGTGTTCATTAGTGTGTCATGCCACATAAGGATTATTTGCTGGTACAACATCACATTAACTAAATTTTAATGGAACAAATTATTAGCCTGGCTGTAACTTAATTTTGTAAAATATTTTCCACTCGTGATAAAAAGATACCATCTAGCAAATCCTAAGGCAGCTGTGTACCCTATTCAAGCACATGCTAACAGTATGGCCTTAATTTTGGTCCTCATTTCATAGTGATGTTATATACTGCTGGAAAATGCAATTACTCCTGACTGCCTCAACTCAGCCTCGACTGTCTGTCCCCAAAAAAGTGTCTGTTCCTTAGCAATGCATTAATCCCACAGACCCCCCTCATGCCTTACCCTGAATTTAGTCACAGTTGGTACCAGATGCTTCAGGAAAGATGGAAATCATCTTTAAAGGAACACATCACAGTGTGGTTGCAGGAGAAATTTCTGTGCAGTCTTAGAAAGTGCCCAGTTCTTGTTTTGAGGTACAAAAAGCTTGCCTTTGTTATGACTTACTTTTATCCTGGCTAATGTAAAGGCACATTCAATTCATATAAGTATCTCATCTACTTTTAAATCCTACAGATTTCTTATCTACAGCCAATGAATTCCAAAAGTTAATTATATGTTATTTTAAAAAGGAGCTTTGCTTTATTATAGCTCAATGGATGAACAGTAAAATCAATAAAATCACAGTTCCACTGGATCCTGGAATTAGACAAGAGAAGACTTACTGATATGAAAAAAAAATTCAGAACAGCTATCTTTCAGAAGATGGGATGAATTTTTGTGAGGTGCTGCCCAAACATACATGCTCTTACACCAAAATGAAAACAGTCTGAGGATAAGCAGGATCTAAGAATTGAGAAGATATATACGCAGAAACATATTTGAAACAATTACAAAAATCAATAAGCAGTGTTTTTTACTATTTCTAAATGTCCCCATCTGCCGCCATTCTTTCCTGATTTTGCACTTAAATATTTCTTGATTTGTTTTAGTTGTTGTTTTAGCAGTGAGTCTTCAGCAGCAATCTGGTGAGAGAAGGGACAGCATATGCATGTACATACCACACAGAGAGCAAGCAGGCTGTAATGTGCACACCATGTTTCAAGGCTGAGGGAAAGATGAGATGAAATTCCACCAGAGATGTCCAGAACCTTTGATAATTCTGGAAAACTACCCACTTCCTGTCCATGTTCCCCACCCCTCCCACTTCCCCCTTCTGCCACACACACATACAGAGTTTGCCTGTGGGATTTTTCCACTCATCTGCCACTGTTCAATGTAGCAGCTCAGCTATGGGCAGGAGAAACGATTTGCACTCATCAGTTACCCAGTTGCAAACTTCTGCTTTTGAACTATATGATGCTTTTGAGTTTGATCCATACAGGTTACACTGAACTAGAAATGAGGTTTAATTTCTGTTAAACAGCACCAGTGCTATTTATGAACTGCATCTTAACTTTCCCTTTCAACCTCTAACATCCAATTTTCTCAAAAGTTTCTCAGGAGGAACTAAAATTTTTCAGAAGTCCCAAGAAATATTTCCTACTTTCTATCTACTATATTCTACCTACTTCCTATTAGTTCCTTGTAAAACATAACATAGAAAACCTCTGGGAAATAACAAGTGAGGTAATGGTTATCAGGGGCAAATGTGGGAATTTTCTCTAAAAACTTCCAAAAATGTCAGGCCTACTGTACTATTACAGAATATTTGATCTGGACATTTGGTAACCCAAGGTCTTAAATCCAGGGGACAGAAAAGGTGAAATTGTTGTGGAAGGAGGATGAGGAAGAAGATGCAATGCTGCTTGAGATAGCTGCAGCAGCAGCAATCATGACCTTGGGACTCCTTTAGGGAAGTGAGAGACACAGAGAAGGAGTAGGTGGGGAAAGCAAGAGGCCTGCTGTAAGCGTCTGATGATCTATTCAAAGTGACTGGGTGGAGAGAGGGTGAGAAGAAAGAATAAAATTTTTTTTATGTAGATGAGGAAGAAGGCAGAAAGAGAGTAGTAGTATGCAATGGAAAAAAATTAAAAAGAGGAGAAAAAAATTGAGGAAGAAGAAAACACCTGAGGTACAATACAGTCACTTGATGGGCACCTATGTTGGCTCTCAGCACTAAGTGGAGATTATATAAGTTTTTCAAGTACCAGAGAGAAAGGTAGGAGACAGGCAACAAGAACAGAAGCAAACTGGTGGAGGTAAAATAAAGAAAAACACATGGTGTGCCAGTGTTCTGTGGACCCTTTGAACTTGCAATAATAATAATTTAAAAAAAAAAGTGTGACAGTGGCTGTTGTTCCTCTGTAGAAATAAAAATGCTATTTGTGCAAGTCACAAACTATTGTGTGAAATGTATGTTTCCAGAATTGATTCAGTGTCTGTGGATCTATACCTACACCTAGCAAAATCAAACCTGGTCTTCACCCATCCTCCATGGAGCTGGAAAATAACATAGCTCCAAAGATGCTATCACTGTTTTGGAGTGGGTTGCAGTCCTTCATAAATATAAAACTAAAACAACATGCTCTTCTTTCTCTGTTAGTCACTGAAGGAAAACAGGAAAATGGCACACCAATTAGTAACACAGGGTCAGGTCTCGGGCCCTTGTGGCCAAAGCCCCGCTGAAACAAGGTTAATGAAATAACTCATCTGGCCTACTGTTTATCCACCTATTCCTTTCAGAAATCAAGCTATGGTGACTGTAATTACTGAGAAGTAATATTTGGAAAGTATTAATGACAGCATATAGAAGAATCCCAGGTAAATTTTATACTTCAAAACAGGCCACAGGGCAGCTCATGTCTCTGAAGTCAGAAAGACTCAAAACTCAACACCGTGTATTTGTCAAAAGAAAACACTTCTGTCTGAAATATCAGTTCCATCACATAAAAAAGCATAGTGGAAAAACTAAAAAATCTTAGTGTAACACTGTTCTTTAAAACTTTTCACGTGACAACAACTGAAATGTTCTTCTTTCAGAATACATCTGTTCAACTAAATATACTACTGGGGTTTTTCAGTAATTACTTCCAGAAAGAGATTTTTAGACCATTTCAATAAACAACTTCAGCTTTGACCACTTGTTACAATGCATATTTTTTATGGTTTTGAGCATCCTAGGGGGATTACATAGATAATTTCTTATGCTTCCTTGTCTCTAGAAAACTCATCCTACTCTTTCTTAAACAGAGGACAGGGACACCTTCATTGAGGCCCCCTCAATGCTAATTTATAGATCAGCTGTCTGCACTACAGATCTCTTAGGAAATGAGTGTCTGTATAGAACTTAATGCTTTGAGTTTAACCTAGTAAACCCTAAACAGAGCAATACCTTCTCACATGTGAAGAGACTGCTATGCCTTTCTCAACTGCCTGTTGACCATTTCTATTGAGAACCCACTGGGACAGGCATTTTTCTTTTCCTGCAATAATTTGAAATATCTGAGGTTTACTGTCTTGTAACACAGTCTTCTTCAGTGGACTTGTCAGAAGCACTGAAGTACATAAGATCACGCTATGGGATTTCAGAAGAATTACTTACTACTTTTCTAATATAAAAATTTTACAATTCAATTCATTATATAAACAGGGAAGAAAACTGTACCAGCAAGGTATTGCAAGTAATTTTCTCAGAAAAGCAGAATGGAGAAATTTCTGCCACACACACCAGAAACAAAAATCATTATATAGGTAAAGCATTCCAAATAAATTATGAATAACAGCAATATTTAGATGCAGCATACTGTTAACACTGAGAGAGTAAATGCAAAAAGGTAGTGGTTCAGATATTGTCAGATAATTTCATGCAGGCCTACTGAAGTTGCAAACCTAAGAAAGATTTGTAAACTCACACAAAATGTCCACCTGAAATCAATGTAAGCCTTCACAAAAAAATTAAATAGAGTATTGGACAATTTGAATTACTATTTTACTTTAAAATGTTACATTTTCACTTTGTGCCATGTAAATCAGGATGTTCAGTAGCTTCGGCTGGTAACTAAGGTAGGTATTAATGAAAAAAAAAAGAAAAATACTGTTTTGGGGAGTAAAGATTTTTCTAGTTTGGAAACTGGTATTACCAATTCTCATAATAAGAACTGAGCCTAGAAATGAAAATTGATGTGCACAGTTTAAATATCTTATAAGGAAATGCATCATAATTTTTTCAGAATTACAAAATAAAAGCATATTTTGTTTAAAAAAATGTGTACTGCATCAGGCAGCTGGAATTATATGTAGATTTTTTTTTACATAATAAACAGCATAGGTGGATTGTTCATACTCTGCACTTCTGAGGAAGAGGCCTATGGCTTCTTGGCAACTGTTTTTTTGGGGAATAGTCACTGATTTTGAATTGTTCCATCATTTTTAATTGATAGGTTATAAAGGATTTGCACAATACATTGACCTTTTTATATGAAACAGATGCAGTTTTAGATTCAAATGTTGTATAAAGAAATGAATCCAAGTGATAGCAAGCGCAATTGTATCTGACAGAAAAGCATATGATTCTTCTAGTTAGTTATACTGAAAAAAAATTCAAATTTGCATGTCAGTGATATCAAGTGAAGCTAGCAAATTCAAAACAATTACTGCACTCTACCAGGGTTCTATACTGTTAAAATATGGAAGTTGGAGGAAAGTAAAATTTATTTCACAATACTAAAATGTTTTTAATGGGGATTTTTATTGTGTCTAAGATTCCATTATAATGTAAGAAATCACAAGATTGAAAAATGAACTCTTTTTATTTTAAAAAAGTTTTGATATTAGAAGTTGTAAAACACCAACAATCTTCCCTTTGCAAGTCCTGGTTTGGACTCTCCCCCACGAAATGGCATATTAAAGATGGTTGGAAACATTCAACCAAAAAAGGAACATGGTTTTTGTAAGAAAAGTTTTGGGGTTTTTGACCTGCTCTAGTTAACATTCATTGCAGATGCAACATTTTCAAAGCTGTTTCTTGAAAAGAGAGACTATTCACCAACAAGGTGATAGACAACTGCATTTTGTTTCAACAAAGCAAATGTAAATACTGGAAAGAAGCCACAGTTATAATACTTCAAGAAATTTGGGATACATGTAGCGTAATAACACAATTTCCACCACAAAAATTCATAGGAAAACTTAGGTTGGAAAGAGCCCCCTGAGGCCCAGCCATCCTTCTGCTCAAAACTGGCACAATTAGCTGTCTGCTTGGGAACATGTTCAGCTGAGTTTCAACTCTCTCTAAGCATAGAGATTCCCCAGACAGATTGCTTCAAGGATTCATAGTCCTGTGGATAGGACAATAGATTGAGACTTTAAATCCATTTCCAGTGGTGTTAAATTCCTTGTTACAGGAGTTTGAGAGTTGCATACTCTCTTATGAGACCTTGGATGAGTCAGTTTCTCCACTTGCAAGCCTAGAATTATTATCCAAAACTCCTGCCTAATTATATTATTGCATTATAAACATTGTCTAAATAACAATATATTAAAAGATGCTATCACTGCAAAGTAAATGTTCTTAAGTCCTTGGATTGCACCATGGGAAGAATGAAGCTAAAGAAATAGGGCATTTTACATAAACCAGCAGACTATACTTTAAACTCTCACTGCAGCCTCTACATATTGAGGCCTAAATTATGGGCATCTTCAGCTCTTGGCTTTTTTACTGGTGACTTAATTTAGGGTGCATAGTTCTCACCCAATATTGGCATCCTTTTCATTATTTTTTCAGGGTTTAGGTTAATTCCCAGAGTGGTTTCATTTTAGTTACCTTATTATCAGATTTTATACAAAAATTACCCATTTGTTCTTCCACATTAAACTGTAGGTATTGTCTTTCTGGCCAGAATACCAAATACTTGCATGATGTTCTCATCAGAAGTAGTGCATGTAATGACTGAATGATATTTGTATGATGAACGACCTTTGCTTATCAGAAGATAATTGATTCTGTTGAGGACGTGGCCATTTTCTTTATGCTGCTTACAATAATTTACCTTCTTTCTAATAAATAGATTCATACACAATATGTATCTATGGGATATTAACTGTATCCTTCCTCCCATCAGCACCCCTTAGACTATGCAGGTAAGAAATCGAAAATAGGCAGATCCCAGTTTCAGTCACTTTTGTTTCTGCTGTCATTTTGTTTCAAGATATTTTCTTGACTTTCTTCATGTATCATCTGAATCTTTTTTTTCAGACACATTTGAATCACCACAAATTTGCAACATCATGATCTACAAATTAGACATTACAGTACCCTACAGGAATAAACTAAGTTTTGTTCACCTGTCACCAGTGTATCTTATTTCAAATAGCACCCAACTGAGTTCTCAAGGGACATGTAGCTCTCTATCTACAGTGTTTGAGACTGTGACCCCTGAAATCATAGAGCTTTTAGGGTTAAGAATGCCACAATATTTGAAGTCCTGTAGATGCTATACTTCTTTCTGAATGTCATTTCATATGGCTTTCTTAATCCCATATCCCCATTTGGGCTGTGACCACTCAAGGAATGATAGTCAGATGTCTGAAATGGGGGATTTTTCCAAAATGAAGCAAAAAGAGATGATACATCATTTAAAAACTCCCAAGAGTGGGACCACAGGATTGCTTCATTGCCAACTCTTCCTCAGCACTCTTGAACAAACCTACAGTGTTTAGTTTCTGACCTCTGACATTCAGATGCTAAACCATCCATAGCTCCTCAAGGCTTAGCACAGGATCTGAAAAGGCTTCCGCAGCCTTCCATTCGTAAAGACAGTGAAACAGCACATTATTTGCACTGGTAGCATTTGCAGGATTCATTAAGGTAGTACCCTGCACAGGCAGACTTGGATGCGGCATAGAGATCCTTCTAGGATCCTGCGTGCACCGTCATCTGTTGCTGGTATCACAAATGAAGGATGCTGTAGGGCTGGCCATCAGGGACCCGAGATGGGCACATGTACCCCGTAACGCAGCCGGGCGTGTGACAGGGCGAGGTGCCCAGGTGAGTTTTACCTGCCGGGAAAATGCGTCCACCCACAGGCTCCCCGGGGGGCGGAGCCCTCCAGAGGCGCACAGCGACACGAGCTGCGGGAAGCTCCTCCGGGGAGCCGAGCCGAGCCGGGCCGGGCCGGGCCGCGGCCAGAGGTTGCACCTTGGCCCGGCGGGGCTTTCCTGGCCCGCATGGCACGGTACTTTCCGGGCACGGTTAACCTTTGCGTTACTCCCACTGCGCCCGGAGAGGCGGAAACTCCGGGCAGAAATCATTCAGAGAGGGCGGTAAAGCAGGGGAGGTGTTTTTAGGTGACATGAAGTGACGGGGGCGTTTTACCGGCCCGCACCAGGGGCCGGCGCGCTGCTGCCAGCGGGAGGCCCCAGTGGAAGCGGCGGCGTTGCGGGGACTTGGGGCAGCGCCCCGGGGTGCGGAGGCTGACGGGGGCAAGGGTCGCACGAGCAAGCGGCGGCGGGGCCACACGGAGCGAAGGCCGGCCCCGCCAGCGGGGCGGGATGGAGCGGCTGCCACGGGCGGCGGGCGAGGTGCAGCG
>VWYP01005095.1:135140-178096 GCA_013400435.1 Pycnonotus jocosus | reverse complement strand
GGCCGGGACTGAGCGCGCCGCGGCGCCGAGACACGGCCCCGAGAAGAGGGCGAGGGAGCGGGAGCGGTGCCGGCCGCGGCGCATGATGTGGGTGCCGCTGCTGGCGTGCCTCACCGCGGGGATCGTCTCCGTGCCCAGGTGCCAGCGCGGCCCCGGAGCCTTCCTCGGGGCGGCGCGGCTGCTGGCGGCCGTGCCGGGACTCTGCCAGCGCTGTAAGTGTCCGAGCGCCTGGGGCTGCTCGCCGTGCCCCGGCTGGTTGGGGTTGTGGCTGGGTTTGGTCCTGGCGCGGGGTCGTGCTTGGGCGGGGGCTTGCCCGGGCCCGGCGGCTGCCTTGGGGCGCAGCGCTGACAGCTGGGACCGCCCGGCGCCACCGGCACTCGCCGGCCGAGCTGGCGGAGGCACGGTGCCTGCAGGGAGAGTCGGGCTGGAGCGGCCGGCCCCTGCCCAAACCTCGCACCGCCGGGGCAAGCCCGTGATTTAGCGGAGCCGAGGTAGCTCCCGGGGAGCCGGCGGGAGTATCGCACTCCAGGGTGCTGTGGGTCCTGAAGTGCACCCTCCGCAACTCTCCGTGAAGCGGCATGCGGACCCGCCCTGGGGGACCTAAGCTAGAGATGGACAGTTCTTGGGGATGGTTACACTCTGGTTTAGGTCGTTTATATGGCATGCAGTGGCAGGGTTAAATAGGGATAGAGCTGCGAGAAGATTGTCTTCTGTTTACCTTGGGATAACGTGCATGTTGACAGTTCCCTGGGAGCTGCGGTCATCGGATGAAAAAGGCTCTGGTAAATGTGAGTTACCCCTCGCGTTGTGGAATTGCTTCCCAAAGCACCGGGCACCAGTTTTAATATGTGCAGGCTGAGAGGAGTTTGTGCAAATGTACATTAGTGCAGCAGATGACAGATCAAGCGGGTTAGTCAGGTATTTCATAATAGATCTTATTTAGCTAGCAGTGGTCATAAAAAGAGATCTTGCTGTCTATCATATTCCTGTATTTTTTTTCTGCTTGTGGAATAATTGGCATTTCCCAGTTTAAGCCTGGAGCTGATTTAAAATGTTAACATGTAACTTCTAAACCAAAGATTTACAATGGGAACAATGTATTAGTCCTAAATTCTTTATTGCATTTGTGACAAATTCATGCCTAATTCAGTAGGATTTGCCCAGTGCTATTAAAAACAATGGAATAATTTGTTAACTTTCATAGGATAATTTATTTTGCTTTTTTGGCTTCATATTTTGGATTCAGAACCAAATTAAATGTCAATAGGAAAAATAAAATATATTATTAAATTTCTTAGGAAACATGACGTCTTGTATGTAGTATCCCAGATTCTTTTTTTTATGCAGTGCAATTGAGTTGAAAGGGTAATTGAAACTTTATGAAGAGGATGGTTCTGTGCCTGAATGCACTGTTGTGCTTGCTCATGAGTGTAGTTCCTGGGTAGACACTAGTGCAAATAATGCATCAGAACCGAATGCCACAGGGGGGAGGTTGTGCATGGGGCTTTTGTGCCAAAGGATGCTTGCTGTCTTTGTTGTGCTTCATAGTGAAAATATATATGGGCGATGCGTCATGGGTTATGTGTTTATTGTGACAACAGCTCTTAGATTGGGTAGACTGTAACTCAGACCTTGTTTTTTCCTTTGAAATCTCTGCTAATTCATGAAAGCTGAAAAGCGCACTGAATTCTTTCCTTCATACATAATCACTTTGCAGGCTACAGCCACAGTTGAAGCAAGAAGAGTGTTCTGTTTTGTTTTTCTGTGAATGAACATGTGAAGATTTTTTGTTATTATTAGTGTTGTTTGTGATTTTTACATTTGGTTGTGATAGCCAGCGCAGCAGCACCTGGATTCTTTGAATGTCTGCAGGCTGCTTTGAGAGAGACTGGGCAGCAGCTCCACGTACAGATATTTGGCAGCATGGCTTTGTTCAAGCAGTCACTCCTCTTTGCTTCTGCATCGGCAGCGCTGGGCATGGAGAAAGCCATCGTGCTGTTCCCGTGCCATCAGCAAGTCCAGTTTATTTATGTGCAGTTGGCAGAACCTGCATATCTGTTGCACTGACTCTCTAGTTCTAAAAGAGACTGGAAATAATATGAAATGTACACGGAACTCAAATGTATTTCATTCTTGTTGGAGTATTTGTGGCTCTTCTAATTGAAAAATGGAGAGCTTGATACTACCTGAGGTATTTGTTCTGCAAACTGCAGTTTGAGATGTGAGTCATTGCTTGGGAATAAGTATAGGTAGAATTTGGCACGGGGTTTGAAGTTACAAGGAGTGCAAAAGGAAATCTCACAATGCTGTAAATTTGTAATTCCCAAATTACAGGTTCTGTAAGCTCAGATAAAAAGAGTAGTGTTGCTGCCTTCTACAAAGAGTCCCTTGTTCTATAAGCCTCACCAAAAGGAAATTTGCAGTTCAGTAAGCCAACTATAACAAATACCTGACATAAGAATCAAGCTAGTTCTGTAGGGATTTCTACAGATCCCTACATTTATGTTTGAACATTAAAACCTGACAAACTCCTAAAGATGTAAACCACTGAACTGAATAAAAGCTGGATTCTATAGCAAGAGCATTGTGTATGCATTGTGCTAACCAGTTGAGTAAGTGTTCACTTCAGTGAAGACAGTTCCCTTGCCTTGTTCAGAAACCAGCTGCTAAAATTCTTTTTTTTTACCTGCTGTATAAGCCTATGGGTTATGTGGGGCTTAAGTACCGAAGAATGACTGCTTGGTCAGGGTTAACAGAGAACATTGATTCAAATCTTAGCAGTGTCCCAAACCCAGTTATAATTAATACTAAAATCTGAAAACTAAGGTATTTGGTGCTTTCCAAAATACCTAGGGTGTTATTCCTCTTTGAAGCTCAAGTAAACAGAGTGTACTTGTGATGTGCAAACAGGGATGGGATGAAATGAAACTCTTTATCTCAGGTTTAAAAGTTGGAGAACAGTCACTCAATTCTCTTAGATAGTTGTGATTGACAGGTATCTTTAAATACAAACTTCAAAAGTTTGTGGTTTCAGTCTTCTTGAGAATGTCATTTGGAAAGACCACTGGGGAAAGTGGGGGATCTGAGATCATGAAGGGGTCAGTTGTTAATTGATTTATGCCAATAGCATGACTTTTGATTCATTAATTTTCTCCCATCAAGTCTTTGGTGCTTTGCCAGTCTTGTCACATCAGATTTCCATGTGTTTCCTCTAGTAAGAATTTTTTATAAACCATTACTGTGTTACTTCTCAATGGAATAAAGAAAGCCATTCAAGGCACCCATGGAAGTTTTTGAAGAGAGGTGATCAGGAAATGTCCCATGACACATACACACAAGCACACAAAAAAGTCGGAAATAAAAGATACATCATGATAGCTTTAATTGGTGTTTGTCTGTTAATTCTCTTGTGTACCCACGTGGCCTATTTTCTTTTGAGACTCAGTGGAAGAAGCTGAGTGGTATGGAACACCCAACACTGAGCCAGTTTGGCTTTTCCAGAGGCTTAAAACAATCAAAGAAGAAGAGAAAATCCATTTTTCATTTCCTGAGTCTGCGTGGGTGATCTGCTCCCTAGGGGTAATGGACCATCTTTGGGAAAGCCAACCTTTTGAAAACCTTTAGGAACCAGCCTTTGGGAAAAACACCCTGGGTGTTTGAGAGGGCTGGCTGTAAGTTGCAGTTCTGAGGAATAGCAAGGGAGAGGTTAGTTTATGTGCACATTGCTCAAGGAGCATATTTGGCAATAACATGCATACACTTGCTTTGCAAATTGTACACTTCTCATAATCCGTTGCAATTTCACATCTCTTCAGGGGGCTTATGCAGTAAGGGGTATTTATTTTATGTTTTTTACTGGTTGAATGAAACTCGTAGTTGCATTTCTAGTATTTACAATGTTTTCATGCAACAGATGTTTGAGATGAGACTGGGAAAAGAGAGGAGAGGGACAGTTGATGAACTAGAGGAGCAATAACCATATTCTTGATGCTCTGAGAAGGTTGTCTCTGTCATTTTGGATATGCTGTTGCTGAGGAAAGTTGTCAAGGGAGTCTGAAGATTGCATGCAGCAGAAATACTCTCTACAATTTGAAGGGGCAGTTTCCTCTTTCCAGACCTTTAGACTTTCAAGGACTGGAACTGCAAGAACTGAGAAAGCAAAAATTATACCCCATTAGTCAAGAGGCCTGAATGAATAAACTTCATTTTCCGTTAAAGTACAATCTAAGTTTAATTTACTTCCCGAGACCATCAGAAAGATGTCAGAATGTGAGCTTCATGAAAGCTAAAGAAAATCATCGTTAAATCACCCCCATTCCACAAGCGGGCATTAAAATGTCGGATTATAGCCTCCCGTATGCTTTACAGAGCACAAATGCTGGTAATATTCTTCAAATCCCTATGAAGAATTTGCAATGACTTGTCCATGTTGTATCTTGAGTTTGGGATAATTAGAACTAATTAGTAATTATCATAGGAGAAGAACAATTGAAGATACTTTATTCACAAATTGACTAAGTTGACATGGGCTGCTGAGATTTATCAAGACTTTTTCAGAAAGTCAGAGTCACCATTATTTTTGTAAGTTCTTACTTAGAAACTAGGGACTTCACATTTCTGGGTGCCTTCACCCAGGTAACAAGTTGTAGGATGAGAGGAAATAGCCTCAAGTTGTGCCAGGGAAGGTTTAGATTGGATATCAGGAAAAATGTCTTCACTGAAAGGTCTGTCAAGCCTTGGAACAGGCTGCCTGGGGAAATGGAGGAGTCACCATCCCTGGAGAGATTTAAAAGACACATAGATGAGATGCTTAGGAAGATGTTTTAGTGGTGGGCTTGTGCTGGGTCAGCAGTTGGACTAGAAGATTTAAAAGACTTTTTCCAGCCTAAATGATTCTATGATTCAAGTAGGTACTCCTGAGCCTTTCTTATCCTCATCTCTGAGAAGTTCCACCACTTACATGAAGGTGGAATCATTCAGGATAAAAGCATGAAGAACAGAGGCCTCAGATAGGTGCATATAAACTCAAGTTTTTTCATGTAAATATATATCAATGTAGAGGGATTAGTGGTGGACTTGGCAGTATTGGGTTAAGCGCTGGTCTACGTGATCTTGGCGGTCCTTTCCAACCTAAATTACTCTAATTCTATCCTATGATTCTATGAATAGATCTGATGTAAGAAACATTAACCTTAATGTACAGATTAAATCTACATAACCTACATGATTTTTTTTAAAGTATGTTTTAAAAACTGCATATAGAAAAACTGTACTTGTTTAGATCAGGATTAGTGTATCTTAGGCAGTGATTGGGATTTAATGAGTTCTGTCAGGGTAAGAAGGACGAGTGGAAAAGCTTGATGTTCTGACCTTTAAAGTTTGCTCAGTGTTCTCAAAATATATTAATGGCACTAAAGTCATATGTTATATTTTCAAAGCATATATGTGAACTATTTAGTGCTTTTACTGTAACTGGTAATCCAGACATCTTTGTATAAATTTGACTTCTCCTGATAAATTTACTGAAAACAGAAAACTGGACAAAAAATCAGTTCCATTTTGTTAATAAACTCTTTTGGGGTTTTTTTGTTTTCATAAAATTCTTAAGGCCTCAGTGCTTCTCATTCTACTTGCATCCTCCTTTTCAGCGAAGTCTTATTTTCAAAATTCCTGTGGCTCCACTAGTAATGGCTGACTTCTGTCTAACCAGTGGAAAGATGTAATAACACTTTCTCATCTGCTTAAGCAAATATATTTTTTGATGGACAAAGTAGGATATGGCCTGTTATTGTTTTCTAAGTACTTGAACTTTATTATTTTTTTTTTCCTTTTGGTGGTTTACATAAATAGAGTTGGGCTATTTAGTTTAACTTTTGGGAAGGAAGCGGGGCTCTAATGAATTAGTTCACTGTACACTGTAATGGAACCTTTCTCCAAGAAGAAAAGTAAGCTTCTTGCCAGCCATTCAGGATTCCCCATGTTCTGGTGGCAGAACAAGAATAACCCCTTGAGCAAAATGTAAGTGTTTCAGGATGACTGGAATTTACAGCATTAGAAAGCTGCCAAAAAAGCAACTTCTAGCTGAGGCTAAATTGGCCTAAATTGAAAACTTTGCAAAGCTCATAATTGACTTTTTTCTTTATATGTTTCTCTGCTTCCCATGACTTCATTGTCATATGCCTGTGGTAACTTCTTGGTATTTACCCATGGTGACAATAATAATGAGTCTGAAGTATTTATGGTCATCAAAAGGTACTGAGACAAATATTTTAACTATGGTTATTGGAGGAGGAAATTTCTGTAGCTTCAGGTGGGCAGAATGGTGTTCCTGGATGTTTGATTTTTATTTCACTTCAGGCCTCTTCTGTGCCCACTGATTTGGGAGTTAAGTTGTTAGCAGCAGTAGTTTGTTGGGTTCAAATATTGAAGACTAATATTTTTGGTGTTTTGCAGTTGTAGCAGTGTTATGAATACAGCTGCATGATGTATCGTGGCATCACAGAAGTAGTCCAAGTCGATTAAACCAGTAGCTGCCCTTTCCAAAATAAATTCTGTTCCTTCTCAATGTTCAAGGGAATTAGGCTAAGTGAATTCTGTTTGTTCTGTACTTGAGGGTACAATTTATTTCTATCTTATCTCTGCAGGGTGGAAAGGGTTAGTACTGTGCTGAGGACAACTTGCATCTCTCAGATGGGAGCTTCTTCCTGGAAACAACCAAGTTCCCATATTTTTGTTCAAACAAGACTACCAGGAAACAGGAAAACTTGTAACAACTTACACACTGGCACAAATTGCACAAAATAACTAAATAAAACTAATGACATCAGCAAGCAGGCACTTCCAATCTAAGCAAAATTGTTGGAGTGCATTTTGCTGTTAAAAATGTTGTGGCAATACTTCAGAACATTAAATAAACCACTACCTGTTTAAAACCCAGAATTTGCACATTTGAAGTCTGTCCTTTAGAGAGCATTAAGCTGCACCTGCAGGACATACACATATATGGATACTTCCTTGAAGGAGCAGAAGCAGCAGCTTGCATTCAGTCTGTGTGCACCTGTAGCTTAGTTATAGTTAGTATATGAGTCCCCATATTTTATAGCCCACAGTCATGTTTTGTGTAATCTTTGCCCCCAAATTATACAAATTTAACAGGCTAAACCTAAAATAGAAGTTGGCCGGTATCTGTTTCTAGATAGGTGGGTTGGGTTTTGAGGTATTTAATTATGAAAAACTCCCAGAAAGTTTTTTACTAATTTGTCTCAGGGACAATAACCATCTTTGGAGACTGAAAATCCTATGGAAAAGCAAATTACTGAAATAACAAATATCAAAGACTTGGTATTCTAGAAAACAGTAACATTTTTAAATAGCCCTCTTGAATAAATTCTCCTCCCAATTTTGTGGACTACATACAAGTCCTTAGGGAGTGGTGGTTAACCTCTCTGATACCAGTCTTAGCTTTTATTTAATATCCTTGAGGTTTTCTCATTGTGAGCGTGAACTATGTGTTATGCGTTCAATGTTTTGTTTCAGCTCTGATCTGTCTCCCTAATCCACATGTGCACAGCTTTTGGTTTGGGGCTTTTGGTTTGTTTCAGGAAAATCTTCTGTAAAAGCACAATTCAGTTTATCATTTTGTGTTCAAAACTGAGGGACTTGTTCCCCTAGGTTGTCAGCTTTGGGAATTTCGATGTAAAATGCAGAGTAGGTTTGTTCCAAACCACCCTGTATGCAGATAAAAGAGAGTGAAGTAAGCTGTTTGCATTGCTATGGACTAAGAACCTATCAGGTGGTCTTCTGTGACACTGTGTGGGAAGAAAAAGCTTGGAGCTATTCTTAGTTGTTGCCAATCCTCTGCACTGCTGCTGAGTATGTGAATGAAGACACAGTGCAAGGATGAGGTCATGCTCCTATAAGGCAGAAAGCAACAATTTGGTGATAATTAGATATGCAATTAAAAGGTACATTAGAGAAACAATTGGGGCTTGAAGGCCTGGTTTGAGGAGATAGATCTATAGAAGATAGGTAGAAGATAAATCTTGGGCTTGTCTTCTATTCAAGGTTGAGCTTCTTAAGCAGGCAGCAAATAGTCATTTTTATCTACCTTTATAACCATCATGACCTCCTAAATAGGTAAGACTTTATAGAAATACACAGAAACATACCAATCACTCAGGGCTCTTGGTGGGTTACTTGCTAGCAGTGCTTACTAATACACAGGAAATTAAATCAGCAGTGATGTATGGCAGTAGCCATTCCAGGCTTTGCTTGATCAGCATAACTATTCAATCTGGTCAGCTCCAAGGGAGCCTCTAGCAGCTGTAAGTGACTGGAGTACAATGATTTCTATGCCCATGTTCCATCCTAGGACACAGAATTAACACAACTCCACACATCTTGATGTTTCCTTGAATTGAAGGGACTTAATAAAAAGAAACATTTTAAGTTCTCTGGTTCCATAAACTTTGCATTTTTATTGGTATAAAGCTGTGCAAACAGGACAATCGAACCTGTGCCATAGAAGCATTGGCTTTTACGACTGTGGGAAATGAGTCTCTTCTAATGATATAATCCTAGTAAATTTTCCTATATGTTTTTATTTGTAAGAGACAGGATAGGTTAGTTTCTGGAGCCAAGTAGTCTTTGACTCATTGTTTGCAGACATGAATTACATCAACAAAATGTAACCATCTCCCAGAAAAGCAGGAAGTTTCATAGAAAAGAGAGGCTACAAGTAAAGTTGGCCAAGAAACAAAAATTGTGTTGTGAAAAATTTCAAGGTTGCATTGCTTGTTTTCATTCTGTATTGTGGCTTGGGAACAAAGTCAGACCGGGTTAGTCAATAGCTCTATCTCTCATAGTCAAGGCCATGTCTGAGGCTATGGTTTGAACGTTGTGTTTTTGAGTCCTAACTGCAATGCTGGTAGCTACTATGGGTAGTACCTTTTCTAAAATGCTGTTCTTTACATCTTTCTGAAAAAAAAATTCTTCAAAATTGATACATATACATGAAAATCTTGGGCTGCTACACATCTGTCTGAAGCTTATGTTCCCCAAGTCTTCATCTTGAATGATCTACAACCTTCATGTAAGAGCTGGAACTTTTCAGAGAGATGAAGATAAGACACATGTAGACTCAGAGTATTTCAGGGGTATCTCCTTGAATCATAGAATCATTTAGGCTGGAAAAGACCCTTAAGATTCTCTAGTCCAACTGCTGACCCAGAACAAGCCCACCACTAAAATATGTTCCTAAGCATCACATCTACATGTCTTTTAAATACCTCCAGTGGATGGTGATTCTACCACTTCCCTGGGCAGCCTATTCCAAGGTTTTACAGACCTTTCAGTGATAATATTTTTCCTGATATCCAATCTAAACCTTCACTGGCACAACTTGAGGCCATTTTCTTTTGTCTTACTGCTCGTTGGCTGGGAGAAGAGGCCAATCCCTGCCTTGCTGTCAGGTCCTTTTCAGTTAATTGTAGAGCGTGATAAGGCCCCTGCTAAGCCTCCTTTTCTCTAGACTAAAGAACCCCAGCTCCCTCAGCTGCTCCTCTTAAGACTTGTGCCGAACCCTTCCCCAGCTCCATTGCCTTTCTCTGGACACACTCCAAAACCCCAATGTCTTTTCCACTAGCAGCTTTCCAGCCCCTTTTCCCCCCAGTCTGTAGTGCCACATGGGGTTGCTCTGACAGAAATGCGGAACCCTTATTGAGCTTTATATAATTGGCTCAAAGCCTAGTATGAATATAATTTTCTTATTACAGAAGTAATTAGAGAATGATATTCAATGATTGCACTTCTTGGGAACTCCATGTCTACGTGCCATTACAGAGCAGACTTATGATGCATTTTCTATCCTCCAGCATCAGCTGTGACTGTCGTTTTCTGCCAGGGTTTCCTTAATGCTGTGTTGACAGAGGTGTTCTCCCCTTTTGTCTGCACTGTTCAGCTGAAATCCAGCGTTAGCTCTCTCAAGTGGCATCAACCAGACCTTGCACAATGCGCAAAAAAGGAAGATCTTGGCATTTTGTCCTGCATGCTTTGCAAAGGCACAAAGGTAGGGCAGACTGCTGCATTGCTTAGCATTTTAATGGCTTTTAAAATCACCTGAGTAGCTCTCACTAATGACCCTCATGTTTAAAAGGTACTGTGTTTATACAGTAACACAGTTTAATTCGGGAACCCCAAAACTCTCAGCAGGCATATATTGGCAGAGTTAGGAATGGAAAGTCCCTATCAGTTATCAGAACTTGTTCACTAGTGATTCTTCTCACTGCATTTATTTAGGTATGCAAAGGCTTCTTATTCAATTCTCACCTCTACCTCCTACCATCTCTGTAAACACATTATGGTTTATCTCTTCCAGTTCCATTCCTCTTTTTAGGAACACTGTAACAGTTGATTAGTTTGGTTTGGGGGGGTTGGTTTTAGCTTGTTTGTTCCCAAAGGTGTTTTTACTACTTGCCAGGTTTACAGAAGTATTTTTTGAGAGCTCAGAATTTAACAAAGTTTTGCACCTTTCTTTTACACATTTTTAGTTTCTTAGCAATAACATGTCCCTGCCATGCAGAGCTTTAGTTTACTGCTTCTTCTATTGCTGGCAAAAAACATTTTAAAATCAGTGTGTGACTTAGCTTATTTCTGTCTGAATAGTGAAACTAAAGTGCCAACCATTAATGGAGAAGTGAAACAAATTAACAAGTCCCATATGTAATAGAAAAAAAGGAGAGGAAAGAAAAGTTGTTTGGTATTCTTCTCAGGTACTCTTAGGATTTCACTATAAAGCATAAAAATTATATGGTATTCAAGTTGAAATCTCCTTTCCTGGCAAGGTTGAGTACTTCTTAAAGTATGATTTTGGTGATGACATAGCATTTTTTTAAAGAATGTCACAAAAGGCAGAGAGAATTATTTCTGGTTTGAAAAAAAAATAAAAAGAGGGGAAAAATCCCAAATTCCAGGACTGGGTTTTAGAGTTGGTATTTAAAGCACAGACACTCATTTTTTTCCTGTAATCTGAGCAAGTAACTGTCCGACACAATAATCATGGAAAAACAATCCCTCCTCTGTAGTGTTTTTGTAATGCTTTTTATTGTACCTGCATGCTCAGCCAAAGGAAATCAGGAAGCCATGTGTTAGGTGGGACAGTCACTGTCTGTCCCCTCTGCAGGCTCATGTTGCTCTGCTTTGAGGACAGAAAGGTGAAGGTAACTGCAGCGTACTGCATAAAACCTGCAGCTTTCCTCATAAATTAGACTGTATATGAGTTACTGAAGGCCTCATTCGTTATCTGTGCTGAGGGATAGCCTGGCTGATTGCTGCCCTAGAACAAGATTGGATGCACAATTGAAGATGCACAGCAGAAACTGGATATTTTCCTATCTTCTTGCCTTAATGAGTGTTCAGCAGTCTGAGGGCCATGATGAGGGAGTATAAGATGCAAGCTATATTTTGGCTTTCTCTTTTAAGAAAGCAAGTGGTACACCCTCCAAAACCAGCACAAGCGTGTACCAACTGTGAAGCTGATACACATCCAAATTCTTGGCTGTACTTGAACAAGGTGCTGTCTGTTTGAAAACCTGTTTAACATCCCCTCTGAGATGCCAGAGTGCTTTATTGCTATTTCATCTCTTAGATAAATACCCTGATTGTGATAAGGTTACTTTCATAATAAGGAGGCAGGATATAATTATATATGATGTTTGGCTTGCCTTGATCCCTCTTCTTGTAGAGAGTTTAGGCTTGTCGTACCTGTGATTGCTGTAAATAGCTGCAGTTGTTGGAGCATGGTTGTAGTTTTGTGGAGCAACCTGGAAAAGTGTAGTTTAACCTGATGCACTTTTTATTATATGCATATGCCTGTGCAGTTCCCAGCACAGAATTTGGCCCTTGTTGAAAATACCTTTTGGCATACATCAGTTCAAACAAAGCCAGTAGAAACTAGCCCTTAGCTTTGACTGAACAGTAATTCAGTCTTGTCTGGACTCTGTTTTTGGTGAAGTGGCAGGAAAAATCTCAGTTCTTTTTAAGTCAACTCATAAAAAAATATTTCTTGCTTTACCATGATTTTTTTAAAGCAACTGAAAAGTTTATACTTAAACAGTTATGGTTTTAGAGTAGGCTTACAACTAAATAATAAATACTTGATGAAGGAAAGTATGTCTATAAATGTTACTGTTGTAATGGACTATGTACTTGGGAACCAGAGTTGTGATATAGACAGAATAATCAATAAAGAAATTAATTCATTTTTTTCCAGTTTCTCTTTATAAAAAACAAAAAAATTCAACTTTTTGCTCCAATGGAACCAAGCTTGTCTATTGCCAACCTGTGACTTCATGTTGTGAAAATGGAGCTCTTGAGACTGGAGAGTTATCAGCAAAGAGATTTGCATCCAACAGTACTGTATATCTCATTTGTTAAAGTGTTTTATCTCTCATGATCACACTGAAACTGGATTTTAAGATTTTTTTATGTCTTAGCAGATTGCAAAGGTACATAGATGACCCCCCCCCCTATATTTTACTAGACAGGCTGTATTAATAAATCAAGTTTCATGGATTCAATAAATTCCCCATACAGGGAAAAAAAAAAAAATGGGACAGTTATTTTTCAGTCAGTTTTCCAATACCTCTGGAAAATGGCACATGGAGACATATTGTTGGTTTTTTAGCAATTTTTGCATATTAAGAAAAGATGTTAATATTTTGTTATGAGGTCAATGGCATTTAAATGAAAGTGTTTTGCAGATAGGATTATATGTTTTAAGAAAGGAGTCTCAGATACTATGACAGGAAATTAATTATGCCATACTTGTTATTTGGCTTATTTAGTTTACTGATTGCAATGACAGGGAATTAATCTTCCTTATTCCTTATCTGAATAGCTAGAAACACAGGTTTCTCTTTTTTTTCATGTCAGCTATTTATTCTTATCAGAACAGCTGTTTCTTACAATGGATATTAACTTGAATGGGTAACTTCAAAGTTCATGTAATTTTCTCCTTATTTTGCTCCATGGTGGTCTTAAAACCATTATTATGCTGCAGATCAGCAACTTATACTTTTCCTCATTCTTTGACACTTATACTGAATCTATCACTGGTTTTGTTGTAACACCTTTCATCTCTGCTCTCTTTGATATCCAGTTGAAGATGGGAGGGGGGTTTGTGTGCCAAGAACAATTACATTCCTTTTTTTTTTTTTTACTCCTTCAACAACTTTTCATTCTGAGTCTTTGCACTTGATGAATACTGTCTAGAAAGGGATCTGTGGCAAGGTCTACAACGCTGTGCATGTCAGTACCTACCCAAAATCTTCGTACTTTTTCCCTCTTCTGCAGTATGTCTTAACATTTTCTATGGCCTCTAGCTCTGCTCTTTCAGACTGCAAAACATAAAGTGCAGTTGTTATCTTCTTATAAATGAAAAAAAGTTTCATTGTGTTAGTGCTGAATGAGCTTGCTCTCATTTCACATTCAAGTAAAACTTTCTGTGTTTGTTTTTATAACAAAAAAAAGACCAAACAAAAACCTTTCAGATTTTGTCTTGTTCTTTTCTCTGTCCTTTGCAACTCCTCCTGTATTTATTCCTATCAACCTCTCCCACCCTTTAATCAGTTTTCCCTACATTCCAGAACTTTCCTGGGCTGCTTTTTAACTTACTGTTTGTATCATACCTGTAGCTCTCCTTTTCATTTATGCTTTTTTTTTTTCCTCATGTTGCTTTCATGGCAAAGATTGTCAGCAGCAGTTGATGTGAAATAGAAGTATAGGTCTGACCTTTGAAATTATTTAAATTGCCACTAACCTACACATTATCAGTATAATGCTGCAAATGTGCTGCACTAGACTTGTTAATACTGACAATGGTATATGTGTTGTTGATATAAATAACATGCAAACTGTGATTAGTGCCTTGCATCAGCCATTGTTCTAAGTGACCTGTTGAAAAGTAGCTGTTTATATGATACAGGATCTCATCTTAGAATACATAGCTGAAATCAGCAAAATAAATATTTTAAAAAAGGGTATTTTGGTACATATTTTCCTAATACAGCTGTTCACTGTGAGAAGTTTGTCTCATTACCTAAAAAGAGAGATGGTTTGCATTATTATTGCAGGTTGGAAAGAAATAATCAGAGAAACATGCATGTAGCCAAAACTTTGGATGAAAACCAAACCTGTCATCAAACTGTTTTGATATGATGATGCACACTATCACAATGGACCAATTAACAAATGTAACCTTCTGTTGTATTCAGAAATTAAATTTTTGTTCCCTGTATATTTTCTAATATGGCATGCTGAACATGCCATGACGCAGTGTTGTTAAACAGCACTACTGGTGAGCTGTGCATTTTGTGCCCTCCATATACCTCTTAGCAGGTGACTTCTGTCTTGTTTAGAAGTGCACTGGTGTGCAAGAGCCTTGTGCTCAACGTGCTGAAAGGATACACTGACGCTGGCATTCAAGCTGAGCTGACCAAGTCCCTTGAAAAGACTCTTCTCAATACCAACTGCCAAAGTTTCATAGGAAAGAGTAGTAACTTAAGCAATGATCTATAAAACAAAAATGCGAAAAGGATATAAAGGACTTTGCTGGTAGACATGTAAGTAGGCACAATTTTTGCAATTGTTGGTACAGAATGATGTGTCTCCATGTAGTGTTGGATACATTTCTATTTGCTTCTGGAAAAGAAAATCTTCCTCTTCTGGGAAACTATTCATTGCAAAAATGAATATGCAGAGGGGGAATATTTATAGAAGGTGAGAAAATACTTTGGGTTTTATGAGGAGTGAATAATGAATAATTCAGTCAAGTGTAAATGACTTAAAGGGAAAATGTCTGTGAAAAGATAAGCTACCTAGTAATTTTTTTTTCTGTTAGGCGGTAAGTCAGCAAGATACATGCCAAAGATAAACTTGCACTTCAAAATTATTCTAAATCAGAATCATAAAAATTTGGCCTTGGGAATTGTGAATGGAGTTTATTCAATCTGTGCATAAAGTTCTAGACTGTAAATAAAAGAAAATTGTATTCCCTTGCCACAGTTCCTTTGTTCTGATTTGCTTCTGTTTTAATACATTGTCATCACTCTTAATCTGGAGAAGTAATTTTTGAAATCTTGGTTTAAAATTAGGTATTTTACAATTTCACATATCATCATAAATCATGAATGTTTGGGTTTGTATTTCATTGCAGCGGAAAACAGATGTGCCACTTCAAATGCAGTAACATGCACAAAGTGTCTTGCTTTGGGTCCAGAGTGTGGATGGTGTGCTCAAGAGGTATGGCATTTTGCTTAATTATATTTGACATTATATTTTAGCTGCTTCTGATCTTTATAAAGATAAATACTTTTAAACTGAGAAAATTATATTGAGAAATAGTAAGAAAATCTTTAAATGATCCCTAGAGACAGAACCTGAGAAATCATGTGAAATATATTTTATTTCCAAAGGAGAAAATGCAATCTTTTATTTGGAAAATTGCAGTAATTTTAAATAAAGTGAGACCTTTTTAATGCATTCCATCTGCTTTGTAGACAGCTTTGGCAGACTTACAGTAGCTTTGAGAGTTTAACAGTTTTTGGCTTCTAAAGCAAAATTACTTATCAGTATTTTATATTATAAAGTCTTCATCATCATATATGAAAACAAGTCTATACATATATGTCTACTGCATTTAGCAAAGGGTTGTACTAACAGTGGAGCTGACTTCAACTTCACGTCATGTTATGATCCTATCACAAATGGAAAAAATTATGCTTTTCTCATTTTGACACTTGAAACCCTCAGTTCGGAGACTTAGCACAGAAGATAGATCTCAGACAGCAAGAATTATTCTGAAATTATTGTTACTTTGCAAACTATAAGAATATGGGAATTTCTGGTTTTGTTTGACAGAAGAATAACCCTGTTGATAGCATGATTTTGAGTGATGACTTCAGAGGAGCAAGCTTTTAAAGCATATCACTGACAATCACAAGCTTGTATGCTCTTTAAGCTCATGTGGAAATTGCCAGTAGTAGCTTTCAGGTTAGCAGAGAAGGTAGATAAGTTCCTGGGGTGTGCCTGGCAGAGATCAGGAATGTAAGGCACTGGCCATATTTGAGATATTATATCTTGGAATCATTAACTTAGTCTGCCAAAGGTACAAAGCTAAGTAATGCAAGGATGGGTAGAGGCATGCAGGGCTTGTTTTTCCAGGGGAAGCTTAACATGTGCAGATGGTACTATTAGTCATTATTGGTAACGAAAGTAGCTGAATTCTTTACACGTTTAAAATCTAGCTTTTTGAAAATTATACACTGAAAAGGGTATATAAATAGCAGTAGCTTAAAAAGTAGTCTCTGTTGTTTTAATAGCAGTAGCTTAAAAAGTAGTCTCTGTTGTTTTAATAAAAAAGGTTATAGAAAAAATAGATCAGAAGTAGACTACAAAAATAAGCTGGAATTTGAAAAACAAGATACAGGACTGTCATATTTCATTCTTCAGGGGCTTTCTCTAGTCTTTACAGGGTCTGGATGAGTATTTATTATCTAATACACAGTTACTGTATTTTAGGTTGCTTACTTTCCCTATTTGCATCTGAAAGATCAGAGATTGTCCTTTGTTTGGTTGGTCTCCAGCTTTGACTCAGACAGACCAATACTTTGAAAGACTACAAAAGATCTTGTTGTTTTTTGGGTTTTTTGTTTTTTGGGTTTTTTTGTTTCCCTTGCATGTTCAGAATCATGTTAATCACCAGATTAGTGGTCAGGAAGGAATTTTCTGTTGGATCATTTTGGCACAATTTTTGACAGCTTTTCTGTTTCGATGCAGCAAAGGATGAGCTGCTTCTGACATCATCCTTCTATTAATCACTTTTCTGTGCTACAATGGCTTTTTTGTGTTGGTGGCATCTCAAACTGTCCACTCCTGTAATAATACATGGTTTCCTCTTTCCGGGAATTGAAATTATGTAGTTCAGCAGGTCTTTGGATTATGTGTAGTGGCATAGACAAATTCAGGTTGGCTAAATCTAGAGCTGACCTCTGGTGTTCCTATTAAATATCAGCCTGAGTAACATTACCAGTGGATTCCTCTGAAAACTAAACTGTTTTGATGTTGAGGGAATGATGCTTTCTTGCTAAAATGAGCTCATAGCATGGCACAGAACGTTTTTTTGTGACATAATAATAATATGTAATTTCTTTTTTCTCCAAAGTTGGCTTGTTCTGATTGTGCAAGATCCTATTTCTTGTTAAAAAATTTCTATGTAGGAAAGAGTCAGTGTGGCAATTAAGTTTAACTTCTAATTAAAGATTGCATCACTGCCATTATTAAAAACATGTGGCTTCATGAACTTGTTCTATCATTTATGCAATGATAGTAACATATTGTTTCAAAGACTATTATTTTAGTTTTCTTCATCGTTTGAAGGTAGTACAGGGTTTTTTCCAGCTCACATTGTTTTGTACTTTTTGTTTCTTATTAAACAGGATTTCATGGCTGGCACAACACAGAAGGGACGCTGTGACACTGTTTTCAACTTAATGAAAAGAGGCTGCCAATCAGATTTGGTTGAAAACCCCACGGTTCATGTCACAATACCTAGTGACCATGAAACAAATACACAAGTGACACCCGGAAAACTTTCAGTCCAGCTGCGTCCAGGTTGGGTCATCTCTAACGCATTGATGTTATAATAAATTTAAAATAAAAGCAATACTTCTAAGTACAGATGTTTTGTGAAGAGGCATCTGGAATAATTATTTGGAAGAATGATGCTATAGCATTGTATTATAGAACTGTGATGGTGTTGCTCCCATATTCAAGTATCATCTTCATCAAGAATTGTTTTTGTCAAGCACAGCTGAAGTCAGAAAAGTGCAAGTAATAAGTGGAAAGGGAATTTTAGGTAGTCTTCCCCTGTTTTCTTATGTGGTTTCTTGATTCTTTAGCCACTTACACTAACAGTTTTGCCTTACATGTGTATAAACTATTCCTTCTGTAAGTAAATAGAGTTATAATTCCTAAATTCATAATTTGATAAACTTCTTGATTATTTCTTACATTTAAGCACATTGACCAGACAACTGGAAAAATACCAAAACCATTATATAAGAAAAGACTAAATTCCTAAAGAGGAATTCCTAGTTGTTCACTGCCTGAATTTTTGTAACTAGTATATCTCCATTTGCCCTCAGTTCAAGTCTAGTTAAATCAGTGTTCATTCCCTGTCTCTAAAAAAGCTGTAGCCAACAGCAGAAGTGAAAGTGATATAAAGGGATGCAGGGTGATCTTTCACTCAATAAAATTTAATTTATTTATTTATTTTGCACAGAATAATTGGAGAAAGAAATATGTGAGAGGAATCAATCTTTGTCAGGAAAACTTTAAGTGTTTAGGAGAAGTATTTTGCTGATTTTCACTTGAAATTATAATCTTCTGTCAATTACAAGGGGAAAAGGAAGGATCTACATGAGTAAAGCACAAAGGAGCTCTGTTTTCCACACTTTATAATAATAAAACAGTCAAGGTAACATTGGCACTCCTCCTTTCCTCACTCTCCTTCCAAAGAAGTGACTGATACTCTGCTTTGTACTGAGCGGTGGTTTCAGGAATTGAGCTACCTCTAAGCTCGGTCTATTATCACATTTATTTCCAAAGACATACTGGGTTCATAGGGAAAAAAAGTTAGCTTTCTAAAATTTGCTTTCCTTAACCTTTTTTCCAGTAAATAATTAAATTAAGTTTGGAGTTGCTTATGCTTTACAGAAGTTTTTGCATCAGGGAGACAGAAGAATGAAATTTCAAGGACTCCAGAAGAAAAACTTTTTATATATAGATCTCTTGCCCATATATTCTGCCTCAGGGAAACACACAGATACACCACTATAGCTTTTCCTCAAAACAGACATTTGATATGGTATAATCACACAGACAAAGATGCTTTTGTTTTGATATTAGAGGGTCTTGTCACTGTTTACATATACTCATCATTTAGGATTTATGTGGGAAAAAATAAAAGCTGCACTCAGTATTTCACTATATGCAAGCTGGAGACCTGCAAGGGTCATTTGCAAGAAGTAATTCAATTTACATTTCCAAAGAGGAAACATAAATTACAGCACACTGAAATTGTTTTCCTCATGCAAGACATAATACAGACCAATCCTGGCATTTTCAGATGTATTATGTTCAAAGACCATTGGAAAAAAAGTACTTTGCATATTTAACTTTTCTGAGTCAGATCTCTGTATTGGATATACCTTTTGATAATTTTTATTGAAAACCTGTATAGTTCTTCTGTAACACCTTCCTTCCTCCTGTCCTTTGTTGTATCTTCATTGCACAATACTGTGCACTGACTGTCCACTCATCACATGAAGATCCTAAACTGATTTCTACTGTGAGCTCATAGTTTGGGTGGCATAAAATGATGGTTTATTTGAAACCATGCATTACTGTACCTGCTCTGCCCATACAAATCACTTCACTCGTTTTGCTGACATTACAGAATATTGGACAAGCAAAAATGTGAGGACTAGTTTTAGCAACAAAGCATTCATGTTTTTTTATATATGAGAGTATGTTGTGGTTCTGCAAGAGACCCAGACATCATCATCCTGAAATAAGAGTTCTGTTTTGTATATACCAAATGATAGATTTTTTTTTTAATATTAAAACCTTTTTTTAAAAAATACATATTATGATCCTACAGCGTTTTCTCCTCAAGTCTTTGGAAGCAGTTTGGGATAAACTTGTATCATTATTTATGTGAGTTTTTCAGGCTGTGCTGACCTTGTGGTGTGTACGTAGTTTTAGATTCTGTCATATGACAAACTATTTGCAGGACACATTTACATACTTTGAAGTGACAACCTTGAAGTGACTGACCCCAATTTGTATGCAGATCTGTGTCCTTTATGAGCCACAACTGCTTTTTGTTGTAATGCCAAAGGGATTGCATAACCATGAATTTAAAACAAAATGAGAAGTCAGATTTTTACAATAAATTGCACAGTGCTCCTGTGAGGAAAAAAAACCCCAAGATGTTCTACAAAACAACCCTTTATGGCTTATTTTCGAATGCTTCTTCAAGGTTTCATTTACTCTTGGGAGATTTTCTTGTTTGTTTTTCTCTTTGCTGACACAAACAACTTTGTGCTGAGGTTGCTACAGAAATAAATATGTTTTTAAGCACGTCCATTCAAAAATAGTAAATAAACGTGTTTGTTTCTTTTTTTTAATCAGGAAGTGAAGCAAACTTTATGCTAAAAGTTCGTCCTTTAGAGAAATACCCTGTGGATCTTTACTATTTAGTTGATGTCTCAGCCTCTATGCACAACAATATAGAAAAGTTAAATTCTGTTGGATTTGCTTTATCTAAAAAGATGGAGAATATTTCTCTTGATTTTCGGCTTGGATTTGGATCCTATGTGGATAAAACTGTGTCACCCTATATTAGCATTCATCCAGGTAGAATCCATAACCAGTGCAGGTATGTAGTCTTTTTACATTTACTGTAGCACTGAAATGTATATTTAATGACAGAAATATACATTATATGTCTATATTTTTTTAATTCTTCAGAATTTATCTTTGTTTCCTTTTACCATGGTTCTTTGACAAAGTTCCTAAGGAAATGCTGAAAATTATTTTACAATGATTAATTCTGATGAGTGATTTCAGAAAATCTGTTTCTGCATCAGAAAAAAAAAGTGCTGTATTTTCTCTAGCAAAACTAGCCAAAACCCATGCTACTTTGGAATATTTGGGTATGTTTAAATCAACTGTTGGGGTTTTGGTTATTTTGGATATGTTACCTAGATTCATCACAAAGTATTTCCTTTCTGACCTATGTACTTTCTAGTGTATGGGCATGTATTCATTAACTCTTTCCGGAAAATTCTGGTTTTGTCAACATGATGTGGTTTCTTTCAGCTCATTTAATGAACATAAACCATCGTCTGATCTACAATTCTAATGTGAAGGAACTCGTCTTTTAAATAGAAAAGATGTTCTAGCGTGCATTTCTTTTTTCATGCCATCCCTCATATACCTTGGGATGAGTTCATATAAAGGAGGGATCACTTCCAAAACCCCCTGGAGAACAATATTATTCACAACAAATTCAGAGCTGTATAAATGGTACTAATTGGAAAAGCGAATATTAATTCTTCATACCTTCTTGCTTGCCTTTCTTGGGAAGACATGATCCAAAGTTCTACGGAGTCTCTGAGTACCTTTTGTGATTTCAGTGGATTTTGAATTGGTCCCCAGTAGTGGAATTTATTCTAGAGATGTGACTATCTATGGATAAAGTAGTCATCTAGACCTTCTATATATAGTGAGAGGGTATTGATTGGCATTTCTAGGTCATGATGCAGTTTGCCTAAGAGGAGACATCTGCAGGGGTATTAATCCTTTCAATGCCAGTTTTTCTTCTTTGACTGTACCTTGATTTGGAGGAGGGCAGGTTACAGTCTGGATGCAGTAGAAATTAAGAGAGTTGAAACCTGCTCAGAATCTGAAATGGATGAGCACTTCAACTTGTGCCATAAATCATGACAGTGAATGGGTCCCAGATCAATGACCTGTATAAGTGCTGTTTCACTAGCTTACCTACCGCAAAAATCAGACTTTCTCCCTTATACATAATATGAGAAAGTATCTTTTGCTATGATGTTACTGAAAATGGATTTTCTCATCTCTTTGATGAGGTAATTATTGTTAATGTCAATATTAATTTTATGTACTTTTATGTAACACTAGTGGATATAGGAACATAGACTTCGTTCTGGTTTGATCCAGTAGCCTGTGTAGCAACCTATTAAAAGATCTTACTGTTTCAGTGTTACAGTCCTTTCTCAGGATAATGAAAAGCTAAGCTGTACCATGCTGTAGATATTCCAAAAGGGCTTATATACTCCCTGAGATCATACCATCCATCTTGTTACATTTTTATTCTTTATGAAACACTACATATATTGTTAATATATTAACTAAGTTATTATATACACAATTCCGTAAGATACAAGATAACATATTTTTGTAGTTAATTATATAATATATATGATATATATAATATATATTAAATATCATTAATAAATATATAATATATTATATATTTCCACTGAACTTAATTTCACATGGAACTGTTCTTTTTTTCTGCATTTCTTATTATGTGCTACCTACGTGTTCATTAGTTATCAGGATTTTATGGGTTAATGGGGATGCAATATTTTCATCTTCAAAGGAAAAATAAGGCTTTTGATTTGTTTTTTTTTCTGTACAGCGATTACAATTTAGATTGTATGCCTCCTCATGGTTATATTCATGTGCTATCCCTGACTGACAATATAGCGGAATTCAGAAATGCAGTGAATAAACAAAAAATTTCTGGGAATATTGATACACCTGAAGGGGGTTTCGATGCAATGCTCCAAGCAGCTGTGTGCCAGGTAAGGAAGGAGCTTATTTACAAAAGAGTAAAGGAATAGTAATTCAGTCACTACATATATGTATGTGTGTGTGTGTGTATGTATACATATAGGTATGTATAGGTACACTGGTGGTCAGTGTTCCTGAATTCAAAATGCCTGTGCTATGCCTGATAATAGGATTTTTCCTCCTTTTCCATTATTTCTCCCCTAAATGCACATTTTCAATTGTAGCTGAAAATGGAGGGCATGAAGGAATATCTTTCAGTATTGGTTATGGATCTTCAATTTCTGGCTTTAACCAGCCTAAGCAACATAGGATGGATGATGAAAGCAGCTGCTTCTTTTTTGAACAGACACATGTATTAATTTCAGTCAATTACATAATTAGTTTCAAAAATCATTAAAGCACTAGTGTTCCTCAATTAAGACCTATGATTTGATATTTCTCCTTAAGAACTTGAAAATTGAATGAAAAGTTTTACATATCTGCTTGTGTAGACAAGGAAAACAGAACTTCTATGTTCTCAGCTTTTAAAGATTTCAAATTCTAAAACAGTACAAATCAACTAAAAATTAACTTTTGTATATGGATAAAATTTCATCACAGTCTCTCCCATGCAGAAAAGGATGGAAAAGATCTGCATCAATAAGTCTCGAGTTATAAGCATATTAGATAAAAGAGAGTTTGTTTTGCTCTAGAGAGCTATTTTGGTTGTTGTTTTACTTCTTATCCATATTTATGCAGTACAAATTTTGAAATTGGGCTGATTCATGAATTTGGTAATGCTCTATAAAGTATTCAACTGCCATTCAAATCACAGGCTTGGCATGTTTCTCATCTGTTAGAATGATGTCAGGACAATTGTTTTATCTTGTCCATCTTCACATTAGTTTTTTGAGCAGTACAATATCTCAAGGACAAAAAGTAATCCAAACTATGCTAAAAATTAATTGTTTGGTCCAATTCTGTTTTCAAATTTTGATGAACAGGTATGTAAAAACCACTCTTCATAAACACTGTGATTGAAGCTATTACAAAAAGTCATTCTGGAACCGGAAAAATTCCTAAAATTTCAGTGTTTCTCACTGGACACATTCCACACTTATGACATGTGAGTTCTAGAATAATATATGGTTCCAAGAACAATAGAATGGAAACATTCATGAGAATGTGGAGGCTTTCCTGTTAAATGAATTGTGAACTAAAATGGAGGGGAAAAATGTGCAATTCATAATGACCATCATGAACTATAAATTACATTAATCTGCACTCATTTTGCCTACAGTAGACCTTTATAACTTGTTCTGTCTTGCTTTAAGCACTGCATCATAGTTGCAAGATGCAGCAGGTTTGAACATGGAGCTACTTTAAAATTTTGATTGCTGTGACATATGTAGGTAGGAATCATAGAATCACAGAACATGTCAAGTCAGAAGGGATCCGTAAGGATCATCGAGTCCAACTCCCTGCTCCTCACAGGATTACCTAAAACTAAACAAGTCCCAAGGTGACAAAGTCAAATGGTGGAATCTTAGAAGATTAAGTTTTTACAGTGCTGGAGGAGAGTTTGGAATTATTTAAGACAAAACCTGTTTACAAATAAAATACTCTTTCTTTAGAGGAATGGTGTCTAGGAGTGTCAGAGGGAGACTGATGCCTAAAGTATAAGTTGGTAAAGACATGACACCCCTCTGTATTTGTTATTCTTGCTGGTTTGAGATATTTAATCCCCATTCAGAGACAGTAGAGAGTGAGCCTGAGAAGGGAGTTATATCCCTCTCTGTGAAGAAGGGAAGGCAGAGAGTAAGTCCCAAAGCATGGCTGAGTACATGGCCTGTATCGCAGATACATGTTTCACATGAGAATGGTAGAGATTCTGTGTCATAGGAAGGAGATAAAATGGAAGCAGTGAAAAAGAAGATGGAATAAGCAAGAGAGGGAATAATGAAAAAGTATATGTGTTTCCTGTGTGCCTCAGAAATTTGATTATAATCAGGGAGATAAATGTTTTGAAAATACAAATTGCCATCAAAATCAGTTTAGATATAGGCTTACCCTGTTGTATCCTTCATCACCAAATTCCTAAAAGACACTCAATTCACCCTTGAGGCTGCCACTTTGCTATCAATCCCTTAAGATGGTGGATAAATGTAGCCTTTTGCTGCATAATAAGGAATTTCTCAATTTATAATTGCATGAAGACCTTCAAACTTTAGTTTATTGATTTGTGACTGCATACTAATGTACTTTCCAGAAAATTGTGTAAGAAAAAGAAAAATTATAGAGTGATGGGAATATAAAGTAATTAAATCAAAGTAAAAGCAGAACAGAGTGCCAAATATCAATATGGATGAATGCATTTTTACTGATTGTAATGCTTCCTTGGACCCCAGAGAATTTCACAATATATGTGCTTTGTATTTGTATGTAATAGTGACACACACAATGTGGCAGCTGTTCTCAAGCCCACTATATAAAGCATAACTGGCATGTATAGTGGGACATCTTTCTTTAAAAAGCACAGAAAATGGTAAATGGAAAAAAGCAAAGAAATTGGTAGTTTTCAGATGTAGCACATTATTTTCATGCCATATGCTTTAAATAGCCTGGTTTAATCACAGTGCTGCCAGGCAGTGTGATATCTGAAAGTGGTCTTTCATGTTAATTTTTCATTTTGTTGTTGATTATGTTAGAAAATAAATAACTACTGCTTTCTTATGTCTAATTTTGTTTCTTTTGTAGAGCCATATTGGATGGCGTAAAGAAGCAAAGCGACTGCTTCTTGTGATGACAGATCAAACTTCCCATCTGGCCCTTGACAGTAAATTAGCAGGAATTGTAATTCCCCATGATGGAAACTGTCACTTGAAAGATAATGTGTACATCAAAGCTACGAGTATGGTAAGGTATATGTCATAGATTTTGCCTTCAGAGAGGCAGTGCAAAACTGTGTAAAGGAGGTTTTTAAACTTCTCTCAAATCATTGCTTTTGTTTCAATTATTAGAATAGTATTTTTCCAGGTAGGCAAGTTGTGGAATGAAGAGCCGGTTACCTGGCATATTGGCATTCTTTTTGTGTGGACTAAAGCATTTTGGAGTCTGAAAAAAACACTAAACAGCAAAGGAGGATATGTTATGGTTTTGGTATGAGTTTTTATTAGCATCTCATAAAAATCACACACATTTTGTAAAATGTAAGTAAGAAGTGTGTGGTGTGATATTTTGCACAAGTAGAAGCTGATAATATGTAAGAGTTGTTCAATCCTGCTCACAAGAGAAAGGTAGTGGCTATGGTTTGTGGTCAGAGGATGCACAGAAGCATTGTTTGAAAAGGCTTGGTAAGAGTGAACCAGAGGGCATAAAACAGCAATGAGCTACCTCAAATGGATGGGCTAACATTAAATGCATTCAGATTTCACAGCAGAAAGTCGTTGTGTGCTAATACACACCTCTGCAGAAACGTGCATCAAATCTACTGTACCAAAATAAGATGCCTTCAACAGATATTTTTAGCTTTCAAAATATTTTCTTCAGGAATAGATAAAGTAGTCATAAGTGACTGAAGAAAGGTATTTTTGCCTAAGAATGCTAAGTTTCAACTGCTTTCAGTATTTTCTTAAATAAATATGAATTGTTTATTTAGGAAACATGAATCACTGCTTAATTGTGATGTAAGCCCCAGCAAGCAGAAGTATGAATTGTAGTACAATTAGAGCATGTTAAGTTTTGTTCTCAGTGCTAGCTGCACTTAGTTAAAGTGTACTGCCTGTGCTCAGCCAGAGCCAGCAATGTGCAAGTCCAGTGAGGGCTTGTGTGAGGTTAGACCTAAATGAAATCCCAGCAACTGTTATTTACAAGGATGGTGGGGCAGCAGGAAGAGGCTGCTGGCTCTTGTGTGATCCTGAAATACGGGAAGTTTCTGGGAAGCAGTGAGTGTTTGGGACCTTGCTGAGCGGAGGAGGGAGATCAGCGTGTGCTCACAGGAAGGTTATTTAGATTTCCGATAATCTGACGTTCTTGCATTCATATACTCCCTCTGTCACCTCCTGGATATTTCCTCACAGATGTTAGAAATTTTTTTTCTATTCTTATCAGTCGATTCAGTTTATTCTACTTAGAGCAAATAATCCTTAAACTTTTTTTTCCCAAAGCAGAATATTCTGTCCTTCTTTTTAGTTTTTTTTAGGTGGAGTGCTGTAACTCAGAGGATGTTTGCTCTGTTTATTAAATAATTGCTAAAGGTACAAATCTTCTTCTGGTGTTCAGGATTCCTTTAATAATAAGGATATTGTCTGTTTCAGAAAGAAAAAAAAAACTATATTTATTTTTTGTCCAACTTCAGGAATTAATTTCTATTGCAACTGGAGAAATTCACCAATGGAAAATATAGACAAAATTAATTAATATCTTTCTAAACAGCTATGATGGATTGATGGCTGACTGAAAAAAAAAAGTGTTTTAAATAATATTCTGCATTCTAGTTTGAAAGATCATAATTTTACTGTGCCACAGGGAAAAAAGAAATTTTCCATGATGACTACTATTGATGTATATTATGAAATCAGTTTTTTTAGCCACCCAAATGAAATGGCCTTGAAAGAGGCTTAGATCTGTGGTGGCACATTTAGATCCATGTGTTTTCGGGCTGCTAACCCTTTTTTTTTAAAAAAAAAATGGGCTAATTTTTTGCATGCCCACATGTTAACAGCAGGCATGCACTTAGTAGCAGGAATTGCATTTTCTGGAACAGATTGATGACAATACAATAGTGTCTGTAAGGGAAAGTGTGCTGCTTTCTTGTTTTTGTGTTCTCATCCATGGTACATGTGATGATTTTATTCACAGATATCCATAACGGAACTTCAAATGAATGAGTGAAATCAAGGGGCTGGGAAGACTATTTGATATTTAAATGAAATATCATGAGAGTCTGTCAGTCTTTTAGAAAACATAATATGAAACATATTTTTGGCTTTTTTTTCATATCAATACAATTTTGCCTGGCTGTGCTGAATTAAAGAGACTTCTGTAACCACACTGTTTTCCTACTTTGATTCTTAGCTTTGAGTAGTCATGAGAAGATTGTATTTTGGCATATTTTTATTTCTTACTTGTGACAATTGAGAAGACTTTGCTTTATTTATTTGAATAGGCTCAGCCTTTACATCAGAAATGTTTCCACTTAGACATTTTTCTGCATGTTTCTTTCTAACTTTTGCTAAGCAGTCACAGAAAGGTCAGCAAAAAAAATGTATGACAGGAAAGAAATCTAGTCTCTTTTAATTAGATCTGTGCTTGGTTAACTCCCTTTCTGAAATACTTAACATTTGTGTTAGTTATTTTCTCAGCTTAACATAGTAGGTTAAAATAATAAAAGGAGCGATGTAATTGAGACAAGAAAGATGATCTAAAATTAAGGTACATTAATCAGCTGTAGTGGGAAGAGATAAGATAAAAATACGTAAAGTACAGCAAGGTTTTCACAGCAAGCAAAGCGAGGCTCCATGAGTGACCACTGGTACCTTATGTCATCTCTTTACATGCTTAAAATTTAAAAGCTAGTGTGGGTCTGTTGATGCTTTGGGCTTAGGGATTTTTTTAACTCAATTCTAATAAAAAGAAGCAAGAGCCTGGACATTCTAGAGAGTTATTGATGACAAGTACATGGAAGTTCAGCCTTCCTAGTGAGCAGAGGTAGTCTGGGGATCTTGTCCCTGCAGCCTTTGCATGTCTATGGGTGTCATCTCTTGACTTAAGTAAACTCCCTCTGAATAAGTTTTTGTTTTATGAAGGCTTGGAAAGCTATTTCTGATACTCCTGATTCCAGAGTTCAGCTACCGGTTGCAGAGTCGTTAAGGGGCCGCTCTGCTAGAATAGACAGGTCTAGTATCCTGTGCTAAGCAGGAAAACTGACTTATGTTGCCACCATCTCATGATCCCTTGATACTGCCCCTGTCACTCCCACATTTACAGTGCAGGAGGTGTTTGCAGAACATCTGTCTTCTCTCGTGTCCTGTGACCATTTGGTGTGTCTGTGATCTGCCAGGCAATTGCACATGGCCTGTAGGGTTGTGTGGCACAATGGAGGCCCCACCACTGTGCCCTGTGCCATGGAGAAGGAAGAAGGGCTTAGCACTGTGTTGGAGGCTACTCCCTCCAGCTGGAGCTGTAAGAAGGCCTGTTAATACTGTATTATCTACCTTTTGTCAGTTATCTTAAGGAACATAATCTTCTACCAAAGTGTTGAAATGTTGACAGAGGTGTGTACTCTGCCTAATATCAAACTGCTCCAAGAAACTCTTTTGTTCTCTCTGTACAAGGCTTTTTATAATGGTACAATATGATGGAAAAGGTATTTTGCTCCCTTACATAACTTTGTCTCAGTTGTCTTGCTATTCAGATTATCGCTAGGAGAGCTGCTGACTTGCAGGGCCAAGTAACAAGGGACAATCATGAGGAGAAAGGAATTGTTCAGTATAAGAGACTATGTTTGTGCAAGAGAGAGACAATATGGGGCAGATGGTGAAAAATACTGGGAAAAGAAAGACAACAAAAGTATGTAGGGGGATAAAGGTTTAAGTACCTGACATAAGTCAAGGTGTCCAGATGAAATCTCTTTAAGTGGAATCACAGGCCACTGCCCCAGTCACTTCTCTCTTTTTAGTCATGAATTTTAAGTGTTGAGTTTACTTCTTGAGAACTATTCACTTAAGGCTGGTTAATAAGTGGAGATTTTCAGATTTTTGGTTTAGAGTACTGGAGCTGAAGGGATCTCACCTAACCAAGGTGTACAAAGTCCATTGAGACCACACAGACACACTTGAACTTCCCCAGATCTTGGATGAAGAGATAGCAACACAGCTCTTGTTCTCAAGTCTGTGTCAGATCACTCAAGGAGAAGTACAGAAGGAGCAGGTCATTGGCACAGGACATGCTGTCATAAGTACTCTAGCAAATAGAACAATGCATTACTGAGAAGAGCTTTGAAACTCTTGCCATCTTCTTCAACATAGATGTGGTTAAGAAAATGTAGCAGGTCATCATGGTGGGGACTGGAGTCATCAGTCCTTAAGTCCACTTGAACACACAGAGGAGAAAGCTGTCATTTGTAGGTCAGATAAGCATAGAGTACTGACATTGCCAGAACCTGATCCATTGGCTGCTTTTAATGCCAAAATACAGTCTGAGAATCAAACATATTTAATTACCCTCCTTGCTGTTCCCGAAAGGGCACCTCATCTCAGTGCTTCATGTGGTACTTTCTCCCTGACTTTTGCACAAGAACCCCCCCTATCATTCCCTGTTCTTCTAGATAGACCATGGACATAATATCCATATTTATTAAGCATCAGACTCAACCAACAAAATAGTACTGGGAGTAAAGGGATTTAGTCCTCCCACTGTGCAGCAGATCTACGTAATTGGCAACAGATAAGCCTGGCTGATGCCCTGATGATTTTAATTGTTTATCCAGATGGCCCCATCCTGGTTTTGATGTTGGTCTACCATTCTCTGTACATTTAGAAATTAAGATTGGATTGGTTTTGGAAATCTATAATGAGCCATATATGAAATATAAGATTTTTCTCCCATAACCTGCAGTCTTCTCTTTCCTGTTGTATTTTGCAGGAGCATCCATCTCTTGGGCAGCTCTCTGAAAAATTGATTGACAATAACATCAATGTTATTTTCGCTGTTCAAGGAAGCCAGTTTCATTGGTATAAAGTAGGTTAGAAACTTGATTTCTTTTTTCAATTTTAAAGGCACAATATTTATACTTAAAATTAAAAATATGCATAAATTGTCATTTTTTTTCATAGGATCTGTTACCTCTCTTGCCTGGTACTGTTGCAAGACAAATAGAATCACAAGCAGCAAATCTCAATGATTTGGTGGTAGAAGCCTATCAGGTATGATGAGAGTGACGATGTCGTATGTAATATTTGTACATTTTTCATCTTTCATAGCCTGAAGTTGGAATTTGCAGGATCTTGTTTTCAATCTGAAATCCACAAGGATACATTCCCTTCTTTTCCTAATGTCCAGGTGGACAGGTGATACTGTCTTATGATAGCTCTCAAAGTCTCAGGCTGTCAGAGTCTCAAAGCCAAAAGCTACTGGGTTTTAATTTCTAAGGATGATTCTAAATACTCTGTTTGATTCTCTGCACCTGTTGCTATGTCACTTCAAAAGATGGTTTATTTATTTGAATTTTGGCACCTTAGATCTTTAGTAACAGACCAGACACCACTGTCTAGGCACCATATAAATTCAGAGGAAAAGCCCAAGGCAGTATCTGGAGAGTATTGCAGCATATTTTTTATAAAACAAACAATAGATGGGAATTTACAAGGAGGTAGATGGAGAACAGTGGATATAGTGAAAACCTATACTGTATATAAAGCAGTGTAATGACTTGGGGGTTTGAGGCATGAAAGTGAAGAAGAGTTTTGATAGGGATTTGAGAGAGAAGAATTGAAATGGCTTTTTGAGCTCTTTCTTGGAGTCGTCAATTGAACATGATAGTTTGGGAAAGAGAAAGTAATAGTATGGGAAATAGCATAAAGTCACTTTCCACACGATTGACACAGAATAGCAGTTTGGAAGTGAAACAGGCATGTTGTTAGAGAATGAAAGAGGATATAAGCAGCTTTGAAAGTGAAGCCAAGAAGTAGATATTTGAGGTACTACAGCATGAGGAGCTCATACAGCAGCATCTAAATGAATGTGATGGGTTGCATGGTTGAAAGGTGTTTAGTTGTGCAGTTACACACAAACATTCAGTTTCAGAAAGTTGAAAACTCAGCTACAAAAGTATATGCAAGATATCCACAGGTATCACTTTTTTTTTTTTTAATTAGTTGGATTTGGGAGGCTGAAGTTATCCATTTTACTTGCTTAACCACAGAATCAAGGAATTTGCTTACAGCAAATTTGCTATAATGAAGAGCCAGCCTCCATGTCTGTTCCTAGTCCATGGAGTGCTTCTGCACACATTTGTCTCACTGTCACGTTGGGAAAAAGGCAAACACTTTCAAAAGCAGAGGAGTTTAGAGATAGTCAAATTGCAGAGGAGTTCTCACTGGTATTTTACTCCCCCTTATAAAATCAAGAGATCTCTTTTTGAATATGGAGGTTTGCAGGGAGTTGCTGGCATAAAATTTTGAAAATTGTAGTCCTTTTGTATGACAACTTTACAATGTCCATCCTAAATTGAAACACAGTTCTTACCCAATGTAAGGCAAACATTCAAGGGGAGGAAATAAAATTTTATGAAACAATTATTCAGTTCAATACAAGATTCAGTGGGACTTTCCTGGTTCAGCCACCCTCAGTTTGCTTTTGCTTTATTTTCATTTTTTAGACACTGTCTTTCTTCCCATTCTAAACTTAATTGGATTTTACAATTTCAGATTTTTATCATAGTTTTAGGGGCTTTTTAATATATAAACACATGATAAACAGGTCTTGAATGTGTTGCATTCTAGGAAAAAAAAAAAGAATTTAGAAAAGAAAATAAACTTTGTGTTGATATTCAGTGACAGTGGGCCTCTTACACTCTTGTTCCAGGCAGGGAAACCTTAGGCTTAGCTATGGAAAACCCTGGCTGAAAATCCCTGGCTAAAAAGCCAAAGATGAGTCACTAATTTTCAAAAAGTTACTAGAATAAACATGTGTTAAGATTCATATAATTGCATTTCCATTTCTAGCAGTAAAAAAATATCCCTCTAAACTAAGTTTTTAATAGTAACAGGAATTTTAAAAATCCCTCTGTGCAATTTTCAGCTCATAAGTTTGTACAGAGATTTAATACATTTTTTAATGGTCCAGAAGCAGTATTTCTTCCTTGAAGGAAGCAGGATTTTAGGTCATGTAGTAAATATAAATTACAAAGTAGTTGCTTTTTCATTATTTTTTATTGCAAAATGCCCTAATGGAACCAACCAATTGTTGGCTTATATAGTCTTAGCTGACCCAGAAAAGTCAGTAAGAATAATCCCAATGCCCTTTAGGTCACCTTAAGGTTTGTTCAGAGAAGACATTTTTAAGACAGATGCAAAATATCAGGATTTTTTAAAGTGCCAAGTCAATTAGGAAACTTTTCTGCTGGATAACAGTGGTTGTATGTATGTTTCCTGTTGTATTTTAGGTGTGTGGCTAAAAGGCAGAGTACACTCAAACAATGAGCAGTTTTTGTTGCGCATGGTTGTTGGAACAGATTTTCAAATTGTGAAAAATGCAGTCTCAAAACCATGTTAGCAAAGCTGAAAACATTTTTATCTGGAAAACCTAATCCTCTTTATCAGAATTACCAGTTCACTGGTTGTGTATATTTGGAATGTAATTAGGTCTCTACATGGGAAACAATGCTTTAATTCATTCCTTTATTCACACAGACAAGCTTTCTTCATTTTTAGTCAGACATAGGAGCCATGCTTGGTGTTAGTCACTAATGTACATTATATTTTGAGATGCAATGCAGTTAAAATTTGTTTTCTGGTTACAGAAACTAATCTCTGAAGTGAAAATTCAAGTGGATAACCAGATCCAAGGTCTTCATTTCAATATCACTGCAATCTGTCCTGATGGAAGTAAAAAAACTGGCATGGAAGGATGTAAAAATGTGGGATATAATAAAGAAGTATGTTGATAGTTCTCATTCTTCAAGGAACTGGAATACTTATTTTTCTGTTTGGTTGGGTTTCAATGGTGTGAAATCTTCTAGGGATTTACTTAAACTGAAAATGGATTTATGTGATTAATGATCACAGGCTCTCTATTATTCTCTGGGTTTATTTTTCCTGAATCTTATTTTAATTCTCACTAATCCCGTGGAACTAAGGCTCAAAGCTTTTCCTGAAAGCTAACGTCCATTAAAACTTTCCTTCTTTGTCCTCCACTGGGCACAACCACCACATCCATTGTGATGAAATCTGTATGTAAAGAGGTTGAAAGATAATCACCCAGTGGAAAAAAATCACTGGAATTTGTGTTCCTTGTGTCTATACTAGATGTCACCTTTCTCTCTTCTTGCTTTAGTAGTCCTCCTGCACAAGCAGGGTTGTTACTGTTATTAAACAAATTATTTTATAAATCAAATTAATAAAATAATTTATTCCTGTTTGAATTGGTGCCACCTACTGAATGAAAGAGAGCATCATGCACCATGACAATGCAGGGAAAGATGTCTGGCTGATGTGAAGAACATGGTTTTCTTCGCAGAAAAGAAGTGCCTTGATATATTTATTTAATTGCTTGGACTGCTGGAGTAATTCTTTTCGCTTGCCAGGAAGAGGTCTGTGTTTCTAGAGAGCAGGGTCAAGGAGTTCTTTCCTGCTTGACATGTACATGTGTCTCAGCTAGTGTGAGAAATACCTTGTGTCTGTGTGTAGAAATAGCAAAACAAATTAAATGTGTAAATTTTAATGTAAATTTGAATTTATTTTATGCTGTTCTAAATTTTGTCTGCATCTGCTGATTGTAGCTTCTATGGTTTACAGGAGATTTGCTGATTTTATTCTTAACTCATCTTTTCTCCACTGTTGCTCCCTGGGCATGTCATAAGAAACAGGACTGGAATTTGTTCTGTTTAATGAAAAGAAAAATATTTATATCTGTTTCTTTTTAATAAAAAGCCAAGCCAGTTGATTGTAACAGATTGCATGTGGTTCTAAACCTCTACGGCTGTTGAAAATGAGCCATCCTTAAGAGATTAATTTATTTTAACCGTAAATCCTTCTTTCAGTATTTGTTTACAGACAAAATGCTTTTCCTTAATTCTCACATTCCTTTCATTGTCTAATCCTTCTTCCTTCCTTTTCTTACCAAAACACAAAGTGGATTAAATTCTGGAAGAATCCTGTGGCCTCTTCAGGGTGCAAAACTAACTTTGGCTATTAGCTAGTGTCATGATGTAATTATTTAGACACCACAGGTTTAATCTATCTGCTGCTGTGTTCAGAATCAAATTTCACGACTCATACGCACAACATGATTTTCCCTTCCCTTCCATTTCCCTGCCATTCTTCCAGTACTGTTTTGTACATGAAAATGATGTTTTCTGGCAGGGTTCTGAATAAAAAGCACATTCCCTAGCTGCAGCCTGTCCTCCTCCTGTGATATGCACCTGCTGTATGAATCATATTCTCTATAGCCACACTTCTGCCCTGCAACCCAAGGGAAGAAATCTCGATGCATGGAGAGTGTGGGCTGCTGAGGGTTATGTGTGTAGTGGCACATTTGAGAAATGAGAAGGAGAAAAGCAAAGGGTGAGACAAAGCCTGTGTGCCCCCTCAATATGACATTAAGTGCATGTTTCTGCACAGCATTCTTCTCCTGTTGTCCGTGTAGGCAGCCGCAGCCCTACTCGCCACAAAGCCACCATTGTCCCCAGGGGCTGGGTTGTTCTCGTGTGGGGGCGCAGCGGGAGGGAGAGACAGTGATGAGAGATGAATGCCCTTAGTATTTGCGGGTAGTTTCAACCTCATGTGTAATCAGTTTCTTGGGGTTTCTCCTTTTTTATTTGGAAATCTTTATTTCTTGGTAGTAAAGATTAAAGGTACTTGCTTCTCTTGCATACCTTTCTCACTTTTTCCTCCTGATTACATTTCCTTTGTGAGGAGACAAGAAAGAGATGTTTTACATCAGGAAGGTGAAAAAAATCAAAACCTTAGAGGGAATACCCTGTCAGAAGGGTATTGGTCGAAAAAAATAAAGCAAAAAAAATTTGTGAAATACAAGGATGTTATCTACTGTATCACACATGTCAGAGCTGTCAAAAACTTTCAGGGGTGACTGATGGAAACTCTATGGCAATCACCTAACCAGCAAAATGATCCTTAGTCCTGTGACAGGAGTATAAAAAGCCATAGGAGCTGCTGCTGTAGTGGGCCCTGCTGGGATGAGGACCTAGAGGATGATAGTGATGGCCATGACATGGCCTGGAGCTAGGCACTGAGTCCACGGAACTGGGGAAAGTAACTACAAACATATGAGCCATTTCTGTGTTTTAGTAGGAGTAGCCAGGGCCATCCAAAAACCTGTGTGGTTTCTATGTGCGTGACCAATTCTGCAGCAGGACATTCATTACAGATTCTTTTTGTGAAGAGTATTTCTGCCTCTGTTTGTGTATTGTCTTGCTCAGTCTAGTCCCAATTCTTACTTGAGTATTCCTGTGATATAACAGAATGTACACATTAAATATTAGCAGGAGGATGGTGATGATATTTCTATTTCCATTTAATTTGTATTAAACTTGTCTTTTGCAACTATGCTTTCTTAACTTGAAAGGTTGAGTTCTGTCAACCATCTGTTGTTAGGATTTTACCTGTATTTGTGATGCCTATCACTACAAATATATCATGTTTGACAAGTGACCACTGTGTATTTTGCTCTTATCAGCTAGAGCAAATTCATAAACAATATAACATTCTGCTTTACTTATGTGTTGAAAATTTAAAGCAAATGTAAGCAAGAAAATAATAATAATAATAACAATAATAATGTTAAATCTGTCTTTATTTCTTCTTAGGTACTTTTCAATGTATCAGTTACAATGAAAGAATGTCATACAACTGGAGGAAGAAAATATGCCATACTTAAGCCTATTGGTTTCAATGAAACTGCCATTGTCAATGTGCAGCAAAGCTGTGCCTGCCAGTATGGAGACAGCACAGGGGACAGAAGAGTGTGGGCTGATGAAACTTCTGACAGCAAGCAGTCCCAGTGCAGTGACAATGACTGTAGCTCTAACAGAGACACACTGCCCTCAGAGAAGTGCAGGCAACACCAGGACCAACCCATCTGCAGTGGTCAAGGAAATTGCATAGATGGGAAATGTTTCTGCTACAAGAACAAGCTAGGCAAGGTGTATGGCAAGTACTGTGAAATGGATGATTTTTCCTGCCCTTATCACCAGGGCAACTTATGTTCTGGTAAGCTGCAGCATTTATGTCTGTATTTTCTTGGTTTGGTTTGTTTTCTTAGGCTACTGTACATGATGCAGCTGAAAATAATGACATGAGGCTGTCAAGAGCAAGGATTGTTTGTGCAGAATTAGTGTGGGAAAGGTTCTGATCATCCTGTTAGGAATTCACACTCCTGAGCTATCTTCACCACAGACACACACACTGTCTTCTAAATTTCACCACCATTTTCTAGGGAATATGTTGATTTTTTCCCTAAATTTAGCTACTTTAATATTCAAATCTCAAAATTCTTAATAAGTAATGATACTGATTTCTCCAACAAAAAATAATGTTATTCCAGAAAGCTAGTTGATACATTTCAGTCTAATGGGAGTATGACATACTGAGAGATTAGGAAGGGATCATAAATTCCAGGTGAGATTCTGATTTCCTACCACCCTAAATCAGTCCTGTGAGAGATACAATGGCACTTGATTTCAAATACTGATACAAACATGAACACTGTATGGAATGTCTGCTTCAGAAAGGAGACTCTAAGTGAAATAGAGTTGTTAGAAATTCTTATTCTTTTTGTAGTCCACTTTATGGTAGGGAGGAGGAAAAAAAAAGAAAAAAAGGAAAAGGAGAAAAGGGAAATGGAAATGGAAATGGAAAATGAAAAGGAAGCAAAGAATCTGGCCTGTGGACATGAACTTTATACTCCTTCTTCCACTGAATATTGCTGTTTATTTGAATGGAATGTCTTCTTGCTAAAGAGAAGCTAGTTTGCCTGAAGACTATTTTCCTGGTCATTATGTAATTCCTAATCTCCATTGTTTTGATCCAAAGCAAAAGAGAAAAAATTTAGCAAAAGGTTTTAGGGTGACATCATAGTAGCAACTTTTGCTCAACAATGAGCAGCAGCCTTCAATATTGATCATGCCAATAACTTCAGTTCAAGTTGTTAACTTAAAAATTAATTACAAAGTCCAGGTCTGAATTTGCTCTGTTTAGGGTAAAGCACAAGCAATACAAATGTATCCATCTAAAATTTATTTTCTATGTTTTCATGGAAGCATATGACTCCAGACTCTCTGTGTTGTAGGTAATGGTGAATGTGAAGGTGGTAAATGCAAATGCTTTGCTGGCTGGGAAGGTGATCGTTGTGAGTGCTCATCACAATCAGCAAAGCACTGCCTGAATTCAAAGGGCCAAATTTGCAGTGGAAGAGGAAAATGTGTATGTGGAAAGTGTGAGTGCACAGATCCAAGAAGCTTTGGCCGTTTCTGTGAATATTGCCCTACTTGTAACAAAGCCTGTGAAGAAAACTGGTATGTTTCTTGTGCTAGACTTGACTTTTTCACTTGCTGTTGTTGAAATATGAAGAAATATTTTTGCTTGGCTAGATGCTATATTTCTTAGCTATTTAGATTGTAGGAAATTGATACAATTCATACGATACTTCTCTGTGTAGTTGGATTCACACTGGAAACTAAGAGAATTGCATATCAGCATCTATTTTAACGATTCTTCATATGAGATCTTCTCGGTTAGAAATAAAACCATGAATTTCTATTTTTAAAAATGGAAAATAGATCTTACTTTTGAATGCCATCAAGTCTGGTAATATTCTCCACATTTGTTTTTGCTTGTGCTTCTCAGCTGAAAGAAAGAGGTGTGGAACTACAGCAGTACTTGTACATTGTCGCTGCCATTGATCAGCAGAGCAGAGCTGATCTTACCCAGAAAACAGCCTTCTTCATTGCTCAGTTTTAAAACACTTAGCTAGTGTTAAAGCATGGCATTTTTCCTTATTTATATAAAGGAAGGAACAGTGTGGAGGTCAAAATGCCCAAGCCCAGGAGAAGAGAAGCTAGTCCAGGCTGTCAGTGGTGCTCTGTGTGGTCCTGACATAGAGAGCAAATGCAGCCCTTTCCTTGGGCATGGCTCTTCTGTGCCCTCTCGTCACACATGTAATGTTCTGCATCTCACTGTGATGCAGAGGATGAAAGATCAGCCTTTCATTGGAAAGGTCATTCTGCTCAAACCAGAACCATTGTTTATTTGTATTTATTTCAATCATAGCTCATCTGGTGAAAATGCTGGAGACCTTGGCCGCCTCTGGAAAGATTGCTGCTGATTTCACTAGATAAAATGCAGTTAATATTTCTGGTTTACACTCGTTCAAAGTCACTGTGAAACACGTGTCTTTAATAAATTCAGAAGATGGCATATCTTCACTAAAAATCCAATTAGGGCTTTTTTTGGGATCCTTGTGATGTCTGTCTCCTTCAGAGCTATGCAGTGAAGACAGTAAGACTTGAGAGCGTTGCCTCCCACCTGTAGTGCTCTCTTTCTAAACGGCCCAGCAGTGCAGACTTACTTGGCTTTGTCTTAACATAGCATCCAAAAATTATTGACAAAACTGTGTTTACCTACTTCTGCGCTTCAGTTCCAGCATGCATTCAAATGAGATCCATAGGTAAGGAAAGACTAGAAAGGAACTGGAGGCTGAAAGCTGGAGAAAGCTGGACTTCAGCTACAGCCTGTGACGAACTCAACATCACAGAAGGCAGAGCAGGGATTGGATGAAGGTGGCTCGAAGCCAAGGACATGTTTTAGTTTGCAACTTCTGACTAGTTGTTTCTGAGAAGCATCAGAGGGATAAAATGCTGAGAGAGGCATCACATTTCAGAAAAAAATAAACAAATGTTGCAATGTTTTTACTAACAGGAAAGCATTATGTGCAAGCAATACGTCACCCTGTTGATACAATCTCTTAAAGGGGAGTGCAGAGAAAGACATAGGTTTTTAATTATACATTTTATTTTACAGGAACTGTGTTCAGTGCTATCATTCTAACAATGCATCTCACGTAATACTTGACCAGTGCACAACCTCATGCACTTACCTACTGCATTATATTGACAATACTTCAGGTAAGTGGCATTTTCTACGTCATTTTAATAAGAGATTAAAATCTATTGTGATTAGTAATTGAATTTGCTAGTGTTAGAATGTCTTTCAGAAGTATGTCACATTATTACAATAACAAAAAAGAAAGCAGAAAAAAGAGAGAAAGAGTTCATAGCTTTAGGGAAAGTAAAAGATAAATAATAACAGGAAATAAGATTGTCAAGCATTGCTGAGTTCAGTTTTCCCAGCTCCTCAAGAAGTCACATCTAATAATGATGAATCCTGCCTGAGCAATGCTTAAAGAAATATTTATAAAAATTTGTTATGACATCTGTATGTTTTATTACTTTGAACATGCTTATATTATTTGACATTACCAGAAACAAGAAAGAAAGAAGTAGAATGCTTACCTTGAGTTCAGTGATGTTTAAAAGTTCATTTCAGATATAAAAAACTGCAGTTATGAGGGCTGTGGAAAAATAAAATCTTTTTTAATAAAATCTCATAAAGTTTAATCACTCCATGAAGCAATAAAAATGCAAGTAAATGGTTACATTTTGTCATTTAACATTCATATAAATCTTTTTATACTACAGTTTATAAATGAGGAAACTAATTGTGAATACTTTTTTCATAACTTTAGTATTAAGGAGAGCTTACTGTGTTAGTCTACCAGTGAGGAGAGCACTGGACAAAGATTCAATAAAACACATTTTCTTTCATATTTTACCAGCGATCTTCACTGTCGTCTTGTGAAGATTAAATTACCTCTGCCCCAAACACCTCTAATATTTCATCCTCTCTACTTCAGCTATATACTCACTTGTCTACAAAGAATTTATGGTGGGCAATACAATGAAGCCTGAGTCTTAGTTCTGTAGATTAAAGGAATAACAGTTTCACTATTTTTCTACAATGGATCTTGATCTGAATTGCCTTTCTTGATATGCCCAGCTTTAAAAGCTTGCATATGGCAACTTTTCCTCTCAGTTTCCCTTAATTTATTTTCCCTTTATTTTTATCTGGCTCATATTACATTTATGCAACATTCCTAAGAAGTGGTGGATATGCCTGTGTTAGAGGGATGTGCCTGTTCCCTACATTAGGCTTTACCCTTGTGTTTTCCTTTCATTGCAGATTGTTTCTCTGGACGAAACTACTTTAGAGTCTTTTCCATAATCGTTATAGTTACCTTTCTGATCGGGTTGCTTGTTGTCCTTATCATCAGGCAGATAATTCTGCAGGGGAGTAGCAATAAAGTTAAATCTTCATCTGATTACAGAGTATCTACAACAAAGAAGGTAATTGATTTCAGAGCCATCATCTTCAGTAATCTTTTTCTTGCATATAAAAGTTAGCTAATTGCTGATAAAAATTGTATCTTCTCCTTCAAGGATAAGATGTTTTTGCCTACAGTTTGTACAAGAACAGTAACATACAGACGTGACAAACCAGAGGAAATAAATATCGACATCAGCAAGTTGCGATTAAATGAAACGTTCAAGTGTGAATTCTGAAGACTGCAAATGTCTATTTCCATCATGCTCGACTTTTTAAAAATTACCTTTTGTACTCTGTGGGAGTCTTGACTGTTGCCATATGGGTTTTTGTTGTGCATTTTGTTGAATACTGTAACAAAGTAACATGTAAACATAATCACATTATGTGATTATGTTTGGAACTATAGCTGCTGTATTTTTAAAAATTTTTTGGAAAGAGAAATGTGCGTTACTACTGTTCAGAAACATTAGTGTTGATGTAGCACTTTAGCGTATTCTAATTTATTTAGTTATGGCCTAGAATGTAGATACAAACCGGTCTGACAAAGCACTGATCTCACTCTACATGTAGCTAGTACTGATGTGCTCTGTGGGAATGGACAAAAGCTGTGACTGAAGTATTAACATTGCTGTATATTATAGCAATAGACAAAACTATTAAAATGCTCTTAAACAGAGTAAATGGTACCTTTATACTTCTCTCAGTTGACAGATTCCACTGATTTGTCTGCTTATGCTTCTTATCTTTTCTTTTTCCTCATAAAAAGATGGGATTAAATGAGTGTTTAGTTCCTGGTAAAAGGTGTATGTTGTGTGTGTATACACATACATATGCATGCACATACAGGTAAATTATATATATATATGGGGTTTTGTATGGATGATATCACTTAAGGATAATTTATATCTGATAAAGAGTAATTTTTAGCTTTTTTACTTGTTTAAATATAACCCACCCCCACCCCCATTTTATACAAAATTTAAGGTGTTTGGAAACTGAGTGGCTGCAGAAAGTGACAGTTGCTCCATCCAACAGCATAGTCTACATGATGATCACTGCCAGCAGACTATGCCTTTAGAGTCAGCAGCATCAATTCCATTGCAAATAGATTAATTACACCAGAGCTGTGTTTGGTTTGCTAGCTACATGTCAGTGTTTTGCCAAATAAGGACTTGGATCTTTTTGTATGATGTCAGGCATAAGTCTGATTTTACATGTGCTCTTTTTCTCTGTGTAAATTAGTTGATGAGACTAGGTAAGTTTTCTAAGTTTTTTTGTAACCACTTCAGTTTTTTGTGACTGTGTATTGAGAAATGTGTACAGTGTGTGATGGAGAAAAGAACCTGCAATTTAGAAGAAAGCAAGGAATATAGGAGTCTTTTTCTCAAGAGAACACATTAATTGACTTTATAAATATGGATTAGATTCTGCCTTCAGAAATCAGGCAAAACTCTTCCAAACATGGTGGGACCAATATAAGCTTATCTGAGAGCAAAATGTGAGCTACAAAGTCGAGCAGAAGCACCTTTTTTTTTGTCCCTGAAACCAGCTAGAGTGGTAGAAGATGTGTTATTGTTATACGCTCATTGGAAGCTTCAGTCTGATTTACTAACTCTATGCTGCTGAAACCCTGTGAAAGTCTGATCAACCTCTAAAGCACCAAAAACTTTCTGGCAAAAAGAAAAATCATCTCAGAAGACAGTGTATCATTTTAACATTTATTACTAATAGTAAATATTGTCACTTTTTGTCATAGATAAGAGTTACAGAAACAAAGCAGGACTTCCTTATGTGCAGTCTTTAGAAATTACTTGTATTTTCTATTCTGTATTTATTCCATAAATTCCCACTGAAACCTGAGGACTATGAGGGAAAGGAAAGGAAGGCAGGATGTAGAAAAATGATGAGTGTTTTATGAGTGTTAAGTTTCTTGGCTAATGGATCCAGAGAGATTGAGAAAAATAATATAGACAATGGGCCTTTCATTAGTCATAAAAGCTCTAGACCTTGGGGATTGTTTTTTTAAAAAACCTGTAAATTGGGCTATTATATGTTTTTAAAGCAGTCTCCAAAGTAGGTCCTGAGCTTTCTACCACACAGGTAAAAGTGTCTCATTTAACAAAAAGTGTGTTTCTTTACACTAACCCTGACTTTAGTGATAGTTTATTGTAGAACCTTAATTATAGATTAATTCTGTAATCTATCAAGTACACCTTAAACTCTTATTTTCTTTTAAAGTGTATAGGGTCATTTTCCTCTCGTGTAAATCAAAAGATTACGAACAATTGGTTTTGGTGGGATAAAGATAAAAGATTGATAAAGGTTGACCTGCTGTTACCCTTGTCACAACTCATGGCTATTTGAGAGTGGGAAACAATCTCTGGTTGTCTGTTTCACTTACACACACCA
>VWYP01005095.1:4884-126630 GCA_013400435.1 Pycnonotus jocosus | reverse complement strand
TTTTGTCAAATGTGTTTTATTTTTCTCAGTTACATTTTTTTCCTTTTTTTTTCTTTTTTTTTTTTTTTTTTTGTTGGAAAGGAAAATTTAACAAATGTCTGTCAGCATCACTTGAAATGTCTCAAAGGAAAGTGTATTACCCAGTCTAATTGCTATTGTTTGAGTGATTTGATACATTTGGTGCCCTAATTCCTATGGAATTCAAGGGGTTTTACCTTGCCAGATTTTACTCCCTTACTTGGTCAGTGCTTGGTTCCTGCTTCTTCCTTAGCTCAATGCAAGTGCTTGCCAGCAGTGTCTGCAATTGTCCTTTGAACTACTGAGATAAGGGAATTGCTATTCTTCAGCAAGCTTGGGCAAAGAAAAAAAATGTAATTTTTATATGATTACAACACCTGGGCTATTGAAGTTTTATTGGATATAAAATGTATAGTCAATTTATACACAGCTGCCCTGAAGTCAGCAGTATAACATACCTGAAATTTTGCTAATTTTAAGGGTTGTGATGTGAGGGACTTTCTCGAAGAACTTTTTTTTTTTCAAGTATTTTTGAGATTTTGCTTGGAATGCTATTTTTAGATACTTTATTCCCCCCTTGGTGCCTCCCTAGAGGGCATTAAAATAGGATTTAACTTACAGTATTTACAAGGAAGAAGAATGATGTTGTGCTCTCCTTACCTTAGTGATATGGAAGCCACAAGTGCTCTCACAGCACCAGAACCATGTTCCAACAAGAGTCCTTACTTTTCCTATCAGTACCCCATGAGAATAGCCAGGTTTTTTTCAAACCTGGAGCCCATCTAGCATGGTGTATTTGTCTCCAGCAGTGGAGACAAGCTGCCATGGGAAGTATAAGCACACTCCAACTACAGTGCATTACTTAGAGGTCCTCCAGCCTCAAGTCATTTTTCAGCATGGGGAATTTCCTATATCTAATTACTCTGGTAAATCAGTAACCCTCACTTTCACAGGTGTGTGCCATTTAACTTATTAAAAAAAAAAAATAGAAAAAAAAAAGGTCAGTGACCAAGTCTGGAACTACTGCATGAAGAAGAGCTTCCTCTGGTTTGGAATGCAGCACTTGGAATGCAGGAGCTATGGGCAACCAAGCAAACAGAGTGGACATTGAACCCCAGCCACTTTTTTCTGGAAAACTTGTCATGTGTCCCCAGGTCACCTTTCCCAGACTGTGAAGTCCAAGCCTACAGTCATTTATACCAAAGCCTGTCCTTATCCTTGATCATCTTTGCAGCACTTTTCAGATCCTCTCCTATCACCGACATTCTCCTTTCCTTCATTAAGGATGAAGGAGTAGAGCTGTTTTCAAAATGCAGAATGTACACAACCCACATGTTTACTAGGGGCATACTGATGTTTTTTCTTCCTTTTTATTTTATAATGCTTCCTAACATTTTTATGACTTCATTTGATACAGAATTTTCATGTCTTTCTCCTTAACAGAGGTATTTTCCTGAATTATAGCATACTTTCCTGTTTAGCTCTGAAACCATTGAGTGAAGGAAAGGGTTCCTCACAGCTTGCTTGCATACAAGTGCTAGAAGTTCAGTTCCCTTTTGGCTCAAGAAGAATCTTGTCTCTCTCCCTCTCTCTCTTTCCTTCATAGCTTCTGCTTTTTCTGCACATAGCATCATTCCTGGTGAAGCAGAAATCTCTGCCAGATACGCCCCTCCAGTATTACAGCTCTGTCTTTCTACTTCTATCTCCAGCTCAGCACAGGTCATAGTAAAGTCTTCACAGAAAGTTCCCACCAAAGTCCTGGTCTCCAGCTTTTTTTTTTCCAGCATGAAAATATTTTCCTCTAGAATTCCCTACCTTCTCTCTTATATGTGATTGATGGTTACCTAAATAATACCCATTGCAACCCACTGCCTCTGAGGTTAACCAGCTTTGCACTTAGTAGGCAAATTGTGTGTTTGCCTCTATGTCTGAACCTTGTGCTGTATCAGAGCATGTTGCTCCTCTTCCCTTCCTGCTGGACATTCTAATTCCAGAAGGGCATTTGCATTAAAAGAGGGCACATACAATCCAGTAAAGACCTATTACTGGAGTCATGTTTCTTTTCACTTGCCAATATGACATTCCTGGTTATCTCATCTGCCAGTCTAGGTCTCAGCAGAAGCAAACAGGTTTTTAAAGACAAAATATTTGGCAACTGCAACATGTCCTCAATTAACGTCTCCATTAGCCCGCTCCCTCTGGGTCAGATACCTGACTCTGATATCCATACACACATATGCTGGCTTTTCCACAGAGGCAACACTTACATGAGTCTCCCTCTCTCCCTGCAGGAAAGATGCTTCTAGTGTTTTTTCTTCTTTTTGCCTTTTTGGACAGCTACAACATCAGTTCCTGAAGAAGTCTCTCTTGCCAGCTGCTCCTTTTGCATTAACCTCTCATAGAGCCCTGGCAGCCACGAGGGCCACACACATCCTGAGGGGCATCAGGCACAGCATCACCAGCTTGACAAGGATGGGGATTGTCCTGCTCTGCTCTGCACTGGGGAGGCCTCACCTCGAGTCCTGTGTGCAGTTTTGGATTCCACAATATAATAAGGGCATGAAGCTGTTAGAGTGTCCAAAGGAAGGCCACAAGGTTGATGAAGGTTCTGGAGAAGAAGCCATATGAGGAGCAGTTGAGGTCATTTGGTCTTTTCAGCTTGGAGGAGACTGAGGGGAAACCTCTTTGCAGTTTAAGCTTCATGAGGGGAAGAGGAGAAGCAGGCACTGATCTCTGCTTTGTGCTGGCAGTGACAGGACTTGAGGAGATGGCCTGAAGTTGTGTCAGGGAGGCTTAGGTTGGATATCAGGAAAAGGTTCTTCACCCAGAGGTCGGTTGGGAACTGGAATGGGCTTCCCATGGAAATGGTCACAGCACCAAGACTGTCTGAGTTCAACAAGAGTTTGAAAAATGCTCTCAGGCACATGGTGTGATCCTTGGTGTCCTGAGCAAGACACATAGAAGATGAAAATGTTATATATGGGCCCTAAACAGTCCTGCTATAAATGACAGCATCTAATAACTAGATCATTGGTAAACAAGTCTCCCTGAATTATAAGCTGAATTTTTCATTAGATACAACTATGTCAATGGAAAGGGTTGTTTCTTAGACAACAGTTAAAATGAGAAAGAAACAAGAGTGCATCTGAAAAAAGTTAAAACAAGGATTATTGTGTCCTCTACTGTGGTGACTATCATCTTAAAAATAGTCTCTTGTGGGGAGGGGCGGTGGTAAATCACTATTTCACTCTTAGGTTTTGTTCAAAGACTAAAGTTTTGAACTTCAAAATTTTGGCAGAAATTCCTCCAATTTTTGGCACAGCAAAGTCCCAAATGTACTCCTACATTTGTTAAATCACAAGAAGTGGAAAATTAAAAACAAGAAAAGACTACTGGGATCAATCTGAAAGTAAGAGTCATCATGAGTGAAATCTGTTAAGGTATTTTCCATAGTATGAATGTCTACTGCTTTTCCACATGAGTTGTGTATTTAGATAAAGGTATCTACCTTGACAGGCTGAAAGAAGGAACTGACAGGAGCTTTGTGACAGTCAGCAGGAGCAAATGCCAAGTCCTGCACTTGGGACAGACTAACCCACTGCACCAGTCTAGAGCAGGATTTGCCTATTTTGGGGGCAACTGTGCTGGGAAGGATCTGTGAAGCCTGGTGGTTGCAAGCTGAATATGTGATAGCAGAGAGTCTGGCACCCAAAGCACGCCAACAGCACCATCTTGGGTTGTGTTTATGAAACCATAGCAAGTGAAATGATGGAAGAAATTGTCCCCATTTTACTTTAGCACTCATTAGTATCACACCTAGATACTGCATCCACTTTGGGTCTCAGTATAAGATGGGCATTGAGAACCTTGAGCAAGTTCAGCAAAGGGGTACTGAGATGGTCAGGGTTGCAGCACTTGCCCAGTGAGAAGAGCCCAAGGGATATGAGCTTGTTCAGCCTCAATAAGAGGTGGCTCCAGGGCACCAAAAAGCAGCCTGGCAGTGCCTATGGGCAACTGGTTGGTGATCAAGACAACAGAATCAGCCTCTTCACCAAGATTCATGGTAAGATAATGGACACGGGCTGAAACAGGAGTTTGAGACTGGATATTCAGAAAAATGTTCATTCTGACGGTAATTAAGCATTCTAAGAGATTTCTCAGAGAACATGTAGGGTCCCTGTTCTTCAGTGTTTTTTAAATCCAGCTGGACAATGTCTTGAGCAAATTTTTCCAATGCAGTGTTGCTCTCCTTTGAACAGGAGGTTGGACTAGAGACCTCTCAAGGTCCATTGCAATCTGAATAGGTCTGTGAGATATGTGGAGCCTGGTTAACTCCTAAGCACACATCGCTGTTCCCCTCTGTGTTACCTACATTTGCTTCAAGAGGCTTTGCTGCATGCAGGTGGTCAGTGGTACAGCTCATGACAGTTTGCTAAGGATCTGCTTGGAAGGAAAAGCTGCAATCATCACACTCCTTTAAAAAGCAGCTAGATACTCTTCATTGAAGAAATAGCTACATAAAGAAACTCAATTCCATGACATTTATAGCATACATTGACTTTGAATGTGTATTCCTTATCTGGCCATGGAAGATTTTGCCATCTGAAGCAAAGAACCATACTCTGCCCCAAGACATATACAAATCCCTTTAGCTTTAGTGAGAATAGCATGCACATAGCTAAGTGCATGGCTTGGCCCATGGTCAATAGCCTTCTAAAAGCATTTTTTCTTACATTTTTTTCTTTCAATGTTCATCTTTTTCCTTTCCAAAGGTTCCAGTGTCATCCCTGTTGCTGAAGTTATTGGGAATTTAGTGGAAACTCAATTTAGTGGGAACATCTTTGAAGTTTAATTAGATTTCTTGAGAAAGACCATGGGTAATCTGAAATACAAATTCACAAGATTGCTTCAGGCCAAAAGTGTCATGCAACTATATTAGACCAAATATTATGCAATTGTTCTGTAATTCATGCTCTCTTCCCACTCATGAGCTGGGTTTGAAAAGCTTGTGGAATATATATGACATACCAGAGAAGTGCCAAATATTCCTTACATAGTCCATTCTCATATTTCCTATGGAAAATGTTCCTTCTCACAATCTTCCCTTTCCCACATTAAGCTGAAGTTTGTCCATTACACCAGGGTAACATCATCCATGTCTACAAAATTTCAAGGAAAGCCTCACATGACCACAACATCTGTTCCAACAGCAGCATCCAAGGTCAGGTACACACTGCATCCATAGACCTAGCAAGATGAAATATTATAGACATAGCTGCCATCTATGCCCTTTTTCTAGAAGTGCATAAGTGATTATACAGACTTATCCACATATGACTATAAAAACTTGAAAATTGAACCTTATAGCTGTTCTGAACTAGTCCTAGCATTACCTACCTGCTACAGTGTTTGCAGTGGGTGTGAAATCAGCTGTTATTTGCCTTTGGGGGTAGGGGCAGAGACCCAGGAGAGGAGGGCACGAGATTACACACACATGCTCTGTGCTTTGCTCAGGTGGTCCCTCACAAGGCTCACTGTCAGATACATGGGAGTGGGGAGAGATGCTGTATCCCACCATCTGGCATTTCAGCACTTCCCTCATGCCCAACAGGCAAGTGCAGCTGCTTGGCAGCACAGAAGTTGGGCTATGGTAGAATACCATCCTTTTCACAGCTGTAACATTTTCAGCACCAAAGATCCTGAAGTGTATTTACAAACTCTAAGTTAAAATTTACTCTTTGTAACTTGCTGTCCCACCATTTCTGTCTCCAGTGGAACAGTGACAGCAAAGCTGATCCCAGCTTTTCCAGACATGACTGTTTCCAAGGGCTGACCCAAAACAACACAGTCACCAAGCTCAACCTAAAACTGCTGCTCGTTTGGCCTCTTTGCAAGTACTCCTGGTAATGGGTCAATATATGATTCCCTGGGCAGAGTCTGCAAGGGCAAGACTAAGAGGTGACCCCTGGCACACATCTTTGTCAGCAGGTCATGGTGATGACAAACACATGGTTGCAGTCCATGATGCTTCCTTCTTCTAATGAATATGGGGAAGTTTAAGGTCCCAGAAGATAAGATCCCACATGGAAGAGGGATGATGTTGCCTTAACCTCATTTTGAATAGACTGAATACTTAGAGTTATTTGGACCTACTGAATCCTTAGGAAAAATCAGCTTTTTTTTTTTTTTTGTATCACTGAAATAAAAGTTTTGTGGATAAAAATCTTCCATTCTGTACATTCATTTCTTATTTCTTATAAAAGAAATTAAAGCAATCATCAAGGGAACAGAGCACATAGAACTTTACTGATGTTGCAACCCACAAAGAGCAAGAGAGCCCTTTGTGTGAAATAAAACTTATATTTGGTTACAACTATAATTTTACAGCACATAGCTTTGAGATCTGATTCATTATGGCAGAACTCCAGTTTTAGAAATGGCATTTACAGTAACATTAGGTTGAGATGAATCTGTCTTCTTAGTATTTTAATAGTTTGTTGTTCTTTAACTGTCAGAGTTATGTGTTGAAAAAGTAACAGTTGAATGTAATTTTCACAGCCATGAGTCCCCTAAAAGAAGTGCCCACACGTCTCCTACTGCAACCTAAGAAAAGGAGTATGACTATGGACTGAGAATTGAATATGTTATAAAACAGAAGTTTTGGGCAATATATTTGAGATAGTTAGTATTTTTCATGGTGTGTAAATCTGTCATGTGATGGCTTGAACACATGATAGCTTTGTGGGATGTAAATACGGCATCCATAGGAGGTTCATGAGTACCAGCATGCTTGTGTCTCTAAATGTCATATTTTTCTCTGAAGCCATGTCCTCCAGATCACCCAAATGGAACATGACCACCTGAAAGAAGCCACTCAGGCCCATCCAGCCCAAGGCCCCACAGCTGGACCTCACTGACCTGTCATACTTTCCTCAACACATTTTCCTAGCAGTTTATTTATAAACCAGGAGGAGGATGAGAGCATCTGTGGGGCTGGAGCCAGCAGGGGCTAGCTCAGGAGGAGCCCCAGGGGAAAATCCCATCCCAGTGCATGATTTGGACCCTGCAAAAAGAGCCTTATTCTCCCTCTGCCCAGTGCAGCAGTGGCCACACAAGTCAGCAGCTGCAGTCTGTGTTAATGTATGTAGCACACTCCTTTTTGCCCCTTCTTTTCCTCATTTTAAACAGTCTGAGGAAAAAGAGTTAGGATCCCCAACCCATTTTCCTTCTATAGGGGAGCTGACTTGTGTGCCACAAACTGGTAGTGTGCCAGGACTTCTCCTTACAGAAAAATGAGTTCTGCCTCTATGATCATGCTTCGGGCTTGTGTAGGAGTGTTGGTAATATTAAGTACATGCTTTTTTCAGCTTCATCCAGTGGTTTTAGGTCTCAGGAGTACTACTCCTTTCCCCCTTCAAGGGGATCCCTCCTCCACAGATGAACTGGTCAGCTATTCATACAAATACTGTTTATTCTTCTGGTTTTGAATGATGCCTATTAAAGAATTTGCTTTGCTGTGAGAGAGGCGTCCCTGGGATTTGGGACTGGCCACATGCCATGGTTTCCACATGCAAACCCTTGGAGCTACTCTCTCAGCCTTTCCATTGTGGCTTTGTGCTTTGACAGCCTTCAAGAGTAACGTTACTTATTTATTCTCTCTTTTCTTGATGTGTGTGTGATTGTGCCTTTCTGACTTTAAAACAAGTTTGAAAAGCGTGAGTCATGGATATGATGAAATCTGATTGTTCTCCATCTACCACAAATCTCTGCATCTTTCCTTGATAACCCCAGCAGAGTCCTTAATGTCTCTGTTTATTTGGTTGGCAGACAAAGGGTAGAAACAATTCATGTGCCCATTGGCAGGCTGGTGTGCCAACAGGCCAGCAACAGCCAACCTTTGGAAAGGGTAGAGGAGCACCATTTTATCCCATATCATGTGTCCCCAGATACCATTTTATCCAAACACCAAACTGGGAGAAATTTCTACATTTAAGAACTGTAGGTTGCTTTCATCTTTCAGAAGTTATGAATGGCAAGTGGCCAATTGAAAATTAAATGATTGTGCAAATCTCTCTCCTGCTTTTATTTTTTTATTGTTGTTTTTTAGGAAACCACAAGAGTTAAATCAGCAGTTCTTAAGCTTTTTTCCTGTGGTTGAGTTGGGCAAACAATGGTGCCCACCCACTTTGCAGTTCTTACTGTGTTTATATTTCCTCATGAGAAACCAGCCAAAATCACTGCTGAAGATGGAGTTGGGAAGGAGAGATCCCATAAGAGCAATAGCCTGCCAGCAGTCTATCAAAAGGATGCTGCTGCTATTGCTGTATATTATTACTGTACTTCCAAGGTTGAATATCAGTTTTACATGATTGGGTTTTTCTTTAAATACTATTTGGGTAAATAGGAATATATCCCATAGAAGCCAAAATTCTTATGTCATAGCCTTCTGTGTTATGAATTATTGTCATCTTCTCACTTTTCCTTCATGGAGGAAAAAAGTTGTGGATCCAAAGAATGTCAGCAAGAAAAAGCATCAAGCAATTTCAGTACACTCGACACCACGAAAAAGGCCTTCAAATAGAATAACCTCTTTTTGAAGTTGCAAAAAGATCAATGGAGAAACTAGGGTCACTTCCAAAATTTCAGTGTTTAGGCCTAATAATTACAGTTTCTTTTTAAAGCAGTAAGTTTTTGATCAGGAAGCTTAATTCCATTTGATAGACCTTTATACTTTACATTTTCAGCCATTTCACTTTTTTTTTTTGTCTCTTATTCACAAATTTGATGACACTGGAGCCGCACAAACTGTACACAAAGCAAAGCTGAGTATTGGGAAAATTGCGCATATAGTTGTTTTGCTTGGTTGATCTATTTAAAGTCGTGGTGTTAACAAAACATCCTAAACTGCACAATAATAATCTTGGAGTATGATGGTTTTACGGTTTGGTGTATGACACTGTAAATAACTCCCTTGCATCAGGGTTGATTTGTTTATTCAATCAAATCTGAAGGAAAAACAACCCAGTTTTGCAACAGTCAAATAAAGCAATTGTGCCATCCAGTGGCTAGCTAGGTTAACTCATGTCTGCTCCTTCCACATGATCATTTGGCGTTTCTTTTTTCTTACTCAAAATAATATGTAATTCTTGCAATATGCAATGTTCCATGGCTGCATCCCATTTATATATGTAATAAAATTTTAATCCTATTCCAACTTCTTTTTTTTCTACACTATTTAAATGGAAGGCCCAAAAGAAGAATAAGGTGTGCCATAAATTCTTCTGGATCAGTCAGAGAAAAGTTACAGGTTATTAGACACCCTATTATCAAATATCATGGACCATTGGCAACAGTGAGCAAACAAAAACATAGCATTTATCTACTGTCACCATGGAGCACAGCAGAACTTTTAATGAAGTGTTCCCAACATAATGTTTTGTAATAACAACTGTGACGGAGTTTATAAATTGGTTTCTGAAACATCTCTGTGACTGTTTGAAAGAAAAAGTCCAAGGGGACAGGCAATATGACAAAATAACCCTACAGTATGATTATGTTCTTAAATGTCACACCCATCTCTTGAGGATAATATCTAAGGCAGTTCTCTGGAGCCTAATGTGAGATCTGGGCCTTGTTGCTTGAGTCTGTGCTGAGTAGATGGGGAAACGTGGCCACAAGTCACAACTTGAAAACATGTCATCATTCCAAACCAAAATCCACTGTGATCACTTCTGAGGAAGAAGAAACTCCCTGATTACAACATTTTGTTGGTGACCCACAGGCCTGTTTTGGGGAAAGTTTAATTGTGCAAATTAATTTATCGCATCCATGAGAAGCCTGCAGTTTGGACAAACACAACACTGCGTGCATGGGTGTGGAGGACCAGGCATAAGCATGTAGGTGTACTTTGTCTCAAATATTCTGACTCTTGGGACAGGAAAGTTGTGATCAGAAGAGAGGGTCCCACAGAGGTGGGGCAGCACCTTGCTGAGCCAACTTCTTTTCCACCTTGAGACTCACTCCTACTCTCCTCAGACTCCCCTCTTGGAGGGCTCAGAAGGGCTGACTGCACAGATGCAAACAAAATGGCTGAGTCTGTGCATTGAAATGGGATGAAAAAACAGTTTTACACAAGAGGCTTGCACCAGAAAAACTATAAAAAGTACATCAATCCTTCCCACTCTTTCTCTTTTTCCTCTTTTTTTCTTATTGTTGCTACTCCAGATCCAGACTATCCACATAGCAGGACCATCGCAGGATCTAAGGACTGATGATCTTCTTGCTTCTCTTTCTCTTTTCCACCTTTATTTCTCTCCTCTCTTGCTTTGTCTTGTCAAAGTGCAGCTATCATAGTCTACCCTGTACTTTGCACCCAAGTTTGTTGCAGAAGCTGGGAGCTTGTTGAAATTGTGAGAGTTGTAAAAGTTAAGGGCTTGATAGGAAACACTTTTGAGACTAAAGAGTGGGCTTGTTGCCAGAGCTAAGACAGTTATACAGTGAAGCTGAAGAGAGTGCCCTGACAAGTGTACTGGTATCTTTGTTCATAACATTTTTCTCCCTACCAAGTTGGTTGTGACAGTGGGAAAGAAAAAAATACGGAGCTACTCATTGGAGGCAAAATGCAAGCAAAGGATCTCAAACATGTATGGTGCAACACATTCTACACTGTGGAAGAGAAACAGATTCTCACAGACTGTTCTGCTTCCTTTTCTTACTCAAGTGGTTTGCCATTGCCTTAAAACATTAACCTTGTGCACAGGAGTTGCACATCCCTGAAACCGTCACCAGGAATAAAAGTGCATTATTAAAATAGGGTGGGAACCTCATGCTGTGGATATGACTCATGAAGGGACATCTCCCAGTCCCAGCACACAGAGACAGCTTGCTTTTTGTATGAGAGTCCTGTGTTCCCCCAACCGTGGCAACAAAATCTCCTGGCAGAGAGACTGAGCATTTGTTTTCACTTGGGTGTAATTGCAGGTTTTTAGCTCTTGGGGTCTTCATGTAGCCCAGCTGTGTAGTCCTTCTAGGAGCAGCACAAACACATGTTGTGATCCCATGCACAGCTCTCTGTCAGGTACAGCTGCTAAGCCATCTCCCGTTCTGGCACATCCTCCCCACTCTCCTTCTCCACGTTGCTAGCATAGGTGTGACTCACTATATCTCAAACTTATCTGTCAAGCAATAAGCCATTCCCAACATATTCTTTGGAATGCAAGCAGCAATTCCCCTATGCCAGGACTTCCAAGGAAATCTCTCTGCAGTGCTGCCCTGCCTCTCAGGGACATGAATTACCACGCATCAGTGCCATATGCACTTCACCATGATGAGATATGAGAGAATAATAAACACCATGACAATCCTTTTGCTACAGAGACACAGGAAGGTTCTCCCACAAGGAAAACCTTAGATCTAAGCAAAACTGTATCTTGACCTGAAGTTTAGAAGGTGTCTACAGATTTAGGATGTCTTTTGAGAGGGCCAGTCCAAGACAACTGGCAAGAATCCAGCACTTTTGAGGCTTCTTATAAATGAGGCAGCAAAATCAGTGGTCACTTTTAAAAATGTTGCTGGAGATGCTTTGTTCCTTATGCATACAAGTTCACATTTATCAAACAATGTTTATTCACACTGTCCCTCCACACCTGGAAATGAGATTCATACTATTGCTTTTATTTTAGATATCACTAGCTCTTCATAATGAGAGAGCTATTATTATTATTTATTATTATGTAATAACCTACATTAAACATAATGTAACGCATATTAACTCTATAGAGACTATAATACATATAATAAAAACTATAATAAATATAATACATAGATGACTTATGCTATGTTATACAGTAAACATTCCATTGTATTATACCATATAATTTCTAATATATACAGATCTATTTTCAGAAAACAGATGAATAACAGCTAAATGCAGATGTTCTCTGCTGGTTGTTTGTTGGTTTTGTCTTTTCTAAACTGTTACAAAAAGGTGATGTTTAAAAAATGAAACAAACAAAAAATCACAAAGCCCAGCATCAAAATGCCAGGAGGGATGAAGAAACAAGATCTTCTCAAGCCAAATTTTTCTCAGCTTCTCAGCTGCAAAACTCTAAAGAGACTGAATGACAATGTTGAATGTTTGTGTTGGAGAAAAAATAAATCTTCCTCAAGCACAGGGGAAGCCTCCCAAGCCAGATAAAAATTCACTGCTCTGTAGCCCTTTGAAAAAGCGAAGTGTTGACAGTTGTCACTATTTCACTCCCACTGAGTGTCTCTACTGGGTGGATCTCTGCTACCCTTCTGGTATGAATCCCATTTATCAAATCCAGCTGGAGTTGGGATCAGGTACAGATACAGAATTTTGGATGAGATCGGCATTGCTGTGATAACCATGGTTCAGATAAAAGGAGAAAAAACAGCTTGAGCTGTCTTGAAGAAACATTAATCAATTACTAGTGAATAATTTTTACTGAACAGAGGACCTAAGGTAGTGTGTAAACAACAATCCTCATATTTAGCGCCAAGAGAAAAACAATATTAGTGTTTTAGCATGGCGAATAGCCTGGCCATGTAATTAATAATAAGCCAAATGAAAGAAAGCTGTGGTAGGGATATTTTTCCTTTTTCAGCCTCTTGTTAGATGTGTTGGCACAGTTTTTTGAGTCAAATCTCAGCAGGGTGGAGATAAGGGTGTGATTATTAGCCCTCTGACTCCTAACCCTGCCCTTTTAAAGCAAAGTTAGAGCCAGGCTGGACTTGCAAACAAGGAGGCATTCACTGGGCTGTGCTTTCATTCTGCTGGAGTATTTGTAGTTTGAGGAATCTCACTGCGTTGATTCCTGTGTGCTTAGTTTTCATTGTTCTGTTGTTAAGTCACTCTGTCCTTTCCCATTCATTTTTGGCTCCCTAAGATTGGCTTTCTATGTCACTTGTTCTTGGGGAGCTCTTGGCCCAACAGGCATGAACTCTTGTCACAGTTAAAGCTAATCCTTTATAATTTTGATATGCCCAGACCTTCCAGAATCTGCTTTGTTAATGCAAAAAAACAATGATGAGGCAGGCAGGCTCATCTTTTTGAGGATGTTATATTTGTCCCATCTATGGCTTATCTGTTACAGGATATAACAGTCATGCCTGACCTCTTCTGAGGACACTTTATTGGCAGTGTGCAATGGTCATTTCCACTAATCATAAAGACCAATTGCCACATTATCAAGTTTGTAAGGCAACTCCAAAGGCAATCATCAGAGATGATTCTCTATCTCCTTTCAGCTATGAATTCTTCTACAGCAGTAGTATTTGTGAGCTTCTCTGACACAAATAATTCTCAATAATTAATTTCCCTCATAGCAGTCACCACCCAGGGGCAGATGCCAAATCTCTTTTTGTTCTGTCTCATTAGTCACAAATAATGAGCATGTGTGCAAATTCCTACTCTGACTCCTAGGACTCCAGGCAGGGAGACAGCATCAGAAATGAACTACAAGAACTCAGCAACAAGTTTACTTTTGGCAGCACTGTTTCATGCTCATATCCAGATCTACAGCTACTTGGTTCATCCTTTCCCATCATCTACAGTTAAGGTAAACAGACTTTTTCACCCTTGGTAGTATTGTCATCCCATGTATCATTTTCCTCCTGTGTTTTCCAGCTGACTTTTCTAAGATTCATTTTGACTTTTAGAGAAATTAAAGTTTTGCTTTAAAACTTTTCAGTAATATGTTGGCTTAAAGATCAGGACCCAATCAGCAGTTACTACCTGCTTTCAGTACTGATACAGTCAGTGTCTAGGAGATAACTTTTCTCCAAATTCCTTCTAGTATTCCTGTTCTTCCAGAAATACTTCTGTTGCTGTGATTGCTGATTAATACAATATAATTAATATAATATAATATAAATACTATTTTATACTGCGAGGAGAGGCAGACTATCTTCAGGATAGTCCTAGATTGTAAGAGGTTCTCCACCCTTAATCTTTCATGAAGCTGGTTCTAGAGATTCACATTCACTTGGTGCCTTTCTTGCACATCTGCAGCATTGTTTAAATTTTCGGAAAGGAAGCAGAAAGATTAAGTAGAAAAGCTGAGGACTGTTAAAACATTGATTCTGTTGAAATGTACAAGCTTTTGCCCACCATATCTGGTGCTGGCTGTCTTATGGCAAGGGAGGGAGATTTTGAAGTGGTTTCCTCAAAGCCATTCTTCTGATCCTGGCAACCTCTGGTGTGTAAGTGTTGGTTCAAGATCTGGTTTTTATACATACTTAATCATGATGGGTCATAAATGCACATTGTGTGGTTACAGGTACAGCTACTAATGGGGTAAGTTACTATAAATGGTTAAAAATTACATAAAATCTTATTGAAAGAAACAATTCTCAGTCAATGCTGATAGCAACAAGACATGTGTAAATTACAGACCAAAGTAGCTCCAGCACTGCTGTAATTTTGATGGCTTCTAAGAAAGTTTCTCCTGTTGAAATCTCCCAGTCTTCATTTCTGTCCAGTTTTGGCTGATTTGATGAAAATCTATTGACTTTGTTGGTTTTGACTTTTCTTTTGGTTTTAGGGAGCTTGATACCATTTTTCCTGGTTCTTGCCAAGACAGGTTAAATCTTTTTGCCAAAGCCAGGAGTGGCATGACCAGGACTGAGGGGTCATTCTCTAACATCTCATGTCACTGTGGGGAGTGAGGAAGGAGTCTCTTTCAGGCCAGGTATCATTGTGCACTCACTGTGGGGACTTGCATGTGATGAACATTCTCGTGTGAGTCGTTCACCTCTTGTGCTCTCTGGTAACAATATGGTCACTTCCATTTTTTTTCTTTCATTGCTGCTTCCAGTAAATTGTTCCTATCTCAACCAGTAATCTTTACCTTTTATGCCTCCAATTCTCCTCTCTATCCTGCTGCAGGGGAGGGAGAGGGGAGACAGGGGATTGAGTGAGTGGCACATGGTTTGGAGTGTTTTTGTGGGAACACTAAATTGGGGAATACCATTCCTAAGTCACGACAGCCTTATTTGGAATGGGTAAGGCCTCTGTGATATGATGGGCAATGGCTGCAATGCAAATATTGTGAGGCTTGGCAGATTGCTGACATCACACTCCCACAAATCTGCCAAGGCAAGTGCCAGGAGCTTACAATGGTAAAAGCAACCACTGGATAGCTGGAGACACACCCCAAGGCTCACACCACTGCCTAGAACACCACCCTGGCCTTTGAAAAGCAACTCCCGTGGCAACATGGCACCTCTGAAAGAGATGAGTCAATCACAGGAATCACTGCAGAAACAGCCTCATGGAAACCTGGGCCAGAGAGCACCCGGGCCAGGTTTAGAGTGGGTGTGTCATATTGCCTACCATGCACCAGCCCTGGGGAAATTAAATGGTGCAATGGACTGCTAAAATGACACTGGAAGTAACAAGGGGTGCACCTTCAAATGAGGGGTATCCCTTCATTTAGTGAGGGACACCCATTCTCCACCAACTGAACTGGCCCTGCCCAATGAAAGCCTCCACACACCACAAAAGGGAATGAAGTCCCTGTAGTGCATATGAGGAACATGTTAGGGGATTAGTCCTGCTTCAAAGGCAAACACATCTGTGGGATTGTTTTTGTTCAGTGACCTGGGTGCATTTGGTGGGTAATGCAGAAGGACAGGGAAATACAATGTTTACCTCAAATGGATTTGATTTTTGGGGTAGAAAAGGTTTGTAACGATGAAGTATAAATACTGGTTGCTGAATGACACTGCCAGTGTATGCCATAGCTGCCAAGGACAGAAGGTATGGACTGCTCCAGATACACCACCCATGAAGTCCTCATGGGCCTTGCAACCACCTGACAGCACACCAGCACTCCTGCAGTGGAAGACAGCTAGGATGGATAGAGCCCACAGTAAGGACTGAATGAACACAACAGTCATCTTGGAGAGACAGCCATTGACTATGGAAATTATGCCCATGCTTACTTATATGTATATATAAGGTGTAGGATCTGGGTAATGTAATGGTATAGAATAGGGGATGGTAATGTGAGTGAGCAGAACGTGTTTGGAGTGGCTTGGCAGGAGCACACAATTGGGGAATACCATTCCTGAACCAGAACGCCATTCCATACATCTTTTATGGGAAGAGTTTATGGAAATACCTCTGTTCTTTTTGGGCATGACTCAGCACAAGGTCCCCACACTCAAACGGGTAATGTGAGGGCAGGACTGCTGTGGTCATCCAGGAAGAGCCCAGCTGTGGGGCAGATGTGTGCCAGCACATGCAGCTGTGTGAGCCAGTGGGGGTGAGAGACCCTGCACCCTACAAACTGTGTCAGACCACATACAGAATGCTGAGGCTGTGGCAGAGCAATTTGAAAACTAGGCCTTTTTGTGTAGGTATGCTTAAAGACACCAGAGTGCTTTATTTTGGATTAGCACAAAACACTGAGTGTCACACAAATATACAATGTGAAGGTGAAGGGCAAAAAGATAAAGTTTTTGTGATGAGATCTACAGAACAGAAAGGGAAACAGGGCACAAAGGAACAAAGTTAACATATGTTTTATCACATCTGTTTTAGCACATCTCACTGTAGGAATTCCTAAGTGAATTAATTTTTACCAAGAATCAACAGAATTTTAAAAATGTATTAAATAAAGGTATGCATACGGTTTTGAATAAATGTTTTGGAAAAGATAAGGTACTGAATGAAAGACAGACATTGCCATCACACAGCTATGCAGTTCTCTCTCTTCAATTCCCTTACAAATCATTGGGAGCTCCTCTGCCAGATAGATATTCCCCCCTGATGCTGTAAATTCTAACTGGTCTCAGTAAATTTGCTAGGCCTGACCATCATAAGATCAGTGCAGGGCAGAGCTTGAGGGCAGAGCAGCATTATGGGCTCAGTTTGTCTATGGTCTCTTGGACCTGCTCTTTTTGTCACTAGCAAATAATGCATGTGCAGAAACAGGCTGAACAAAATTTTGTAAATTTTGACTGTGCAAGTTCTGAGGAAGTTTTTAATTTAAAATTCCTTTTGTAAAATAAAACAGGCATAGAACCCTTGCTAAATTTTTCTGAGATGAAACCAAAGACTTGGGAGCTTGTGGTGACTTAATTGGTTATTCATTTACTTTTTTATTATCTTTTAAGGTGTGGGGTTAATTTCTTTCCAAAAACTAGAGCAAAGGTTTTTGCTGAGTGTTTGTTGGCAGGATCTGGGAACCAGCAGCATCAGACGGAATGCTGCTCCTCCCAGTTTTCTTTTGCTGGGAACAATCAAATTGTGTTACTAAATTTTCTTTACTTCTGCTGAAGAGACACAAAGATACTCTGACCAACAGGCACTTTTCATGCTATATGCAATATGTGAAGCTGTAAAAAATAAATTTGTTAACACAGGGTAGGAAAAGAAAGTGATTAATTTTAGGGAGAGAAAATAATGAAATTAGAGCAATATAGCAATGGAGTTGTGAGAGGCAACACCCAGGAACAAGCACTTGTCTAAGGGCAGCTGTGGGGACGTGACTTTGCTGGCAGTGAGTAGATATGTGCCTGCCTCAGGATGGATTAAATGCTGAGAGCAAGCAGATGTACAGCATATTCTCACATCATTTCTGCTTCTTATTGCAGATATTTCCACAGCTGAAGGTAGATTGCTTTGTAGCAGGACTGGAAGGCCTGCTCTGCAAGAAGCTCTCCCTCACTGCTGTCACTGAATTTATGAGCCCTAAAGGGAAATCCAGGCATTCATACCTGTGTCTGTACAAAAAGCACTTGAAGGTGCCAGAGACAATGTTTAAAATGTGTCTGCTCCCAAGTACAAGGTGACATTTTAAAATGTCACCACCCAGAATCATTAACCAATGGGCACTTGGGAAAAAAAAAAACAAAATACAGCAATCTGTTTTCATTAAGAGGTCTTCTTACTCACCGGGTGCATTATTCAACCATGAATTGACTCTCAGCTTTGCTCTCCAGAACGAGTGAACAGGTTTTTATAATCTATTATAGACTGAATGGCAGTGATGGAACTTCTTTCCATTTGAACATCATTGATCAGAAGTAGATGTAAGACTTGCTGAAAGCCTACAGATTGGTTTGGTCAGTAGGCAGCTGCATTTTTCCATACAGGAGAAGGATTGTTTTCAATCTGAAAACCCACCCTCAGTTGTGGTGGCTGCCCTAGCCATCCCTGCAAGTAAGGGGAGCATGTGAACTGCACCCCACTGCTCCTGTCCAGTATCTGTCTCTCCAGCTGTGCTCTGCCAGTACAGGAAGGCACAGTCCTACAGGCTATCCTTTTCTTCCAACATCTGCACTTCTATTTTAAGTTCAACCAGCATAGAAGAGTCTAGAGCAACAATCAGGCTCCAAGATCTGTGATCCACAGCAAGAGTCCAAACCTCAGAGACAGCACAAGGCTTGTTCCTCTGGCTGTTCAGCTGCAGTTTGCTTTCTAACCAGCTTCATCAAAGAGAACAAGTCCTGTCATGGTTTGGAGGAGCTGGAAGGCTTTGGGAAAATTCCAGGCTTCAAATACAGGCCACAGATACTTATTCAAGACAGAAGTATAAGTCATCAGGATGAGTGATAAATTTAACTTGATTTTGTAATCCCATTCATATTTTCAGTTCACGGTTTCTATTTATTGCAATGAGCTTATCCATACAGCACTAGAAATTCTGATTGAAAATGTGTTTGTTTTCTATACTTTCCCTAATATTTGGACAATATTCCCCTCTTAGAGATTCCACTTTTTTTTTTTCCATTTTACTTATCCAACGAAAGCTCTTTTTCAGTTAATTACTTTATCAATTTTTACAGGCCAGAATTCAATCAATGTGAAAAACTAGTTACTTCTGGGCTTTTCTTAATACTTCATCTGCCCATCCGGAGTTCTTAACTCAATATGGAAAGATAAGGCCTCTGTTATGGCAAACCTTCTTTCTCCCTTTGTACTTCCAGAGATCCTCTGCAGTCCTTTGTGTTGGTATTAGATGAACTACTTTGACCAAATGATAGCTTGCTTCTTTATTTACATATTTTCATGCTTTAATGTCTATTTAAAAGCAGGGTGTACTTTTTTGGCCCTCATTTAGTGCTGATCAGATCAGATCAGATAGCATGGAGTAAATATTATCTCAAGCAAGGTATGAGAGCCATCAGATAAAGGTTTTGGTGGGAGTTTTTTTTTGTCATTTTAATGGACTTTAAAAATGTTATGAAAAAATCTATGAAGTGTGTATTTGGAACTGCTCAAGTTACATGAAGATGAAGTGAAGCATCCCAAGAATTCTTTGCCTACAATGGGCAATTCAAAACCCATAGAAAAACTACTCATTTGAAAAGTAGTACCATTGACCACCAGCCATCCCTCTTGAAGCTCTGCAGCTCATCTCTCTGCATGCCAGGAGTGCTCCACTCCTCTTTCCCTCAGCTGTAATGCCCACCTCTTCCTGGTAGTAGCTTTCTAGAGGGTTTCTGGATTATGTGGTTTGCCTTTTTAAAAACAGCAAGAAAAAAAGAATCCTTTACAGGTGTGTCAGTCCAAATACTTCAAAGTAATTTATGAAATTTTCGTATATGCTCATTACCTAATAGAATGATTTCCACCATATTAATAACCTCAGCCTCATTAATTAATCACACAGAGCACAGTATCCCCTAATACCTCAACTTCTGTCAGCTGGACCACTCTGCAGGTGCAAGTAGGTTCAAGCAGATTCAGTGGGTTTTTTTCTCCAGTATTGTAGGAGACATTGGGATTTGGCTGAAATATACTATTCAATGGATTTTAGAATCTTGGATCTTTTAAATTAGGAAGGAAGACTTTCTTCTTTCTCTTAAGAAAATTCTATTCCACTAATATTCTGTTCTAATATTCTGTTCCACTTCAATTAATGTTGCCATAAGGAAAAATCTCTCTGAAATAACATTATTATCACAATTTACCCCAAACTGTGGTGAAAGTTGGAAGCATTTGTAAATGAACATCATCACATTGAAATCAGAGGCTACACTTCTCCAAAACAATCTTCCTTCAGAGAGTTAATTCTGCTCAGCAATTTAGAAACACTAAAAGCAAATTTTTTCCAGCTGTATTTTGGCTTTTCTACTTGCAGCCCCAGCTGGGTCCTTAGGATTTGAGATAAGCAGACCCAAAAAATAAGCTTTGTTAAAAACAGAGCCAGCTTGAGGAAGCCTCCAAAAAAACTGGATACTAAGTTTGGGGTAAACCCAAACACATACTTTTTTTCATCCAGTTCCATTATCTAACATTTGATTGGTGCATCAGAAGAAAAATATTATTTCAGTAAAGGTAACAGCAGTACATAGCTTACTTGCAGGAAAAGCACTATCTACTTTAACGTTTCTTGGCCATTGGTTTTGATTTGTTTTTGGTTGGGTTTTTTCCCATTCCTTGGATATGAACATTTTTAATTTGTTTCCTGAAAATATGCAGTGTGTCTGCAAGTTCTCTGAATTGGCCATCTTCCCACCATGTGACTTACACCATGGAGCCTGTTTTCCACATTTTTTATCTTTTTTCAGGTATTAAACATATAATTGGTACAAAGCTAGAGAACTTTATGATTTTTGCAGTGCCATTGAGGTCTCATGTGATTAGCCTGCCGAGTAGAGCATGAAATACTAAGAAACAAATGTTCCACAGGACAGGAACTGTACACAGTAAATGAAGCAAATAATGACTTAATGCTTTATATGAATGTTTGATTCTGCTTTGTTTCCCTGAAGGTAAATGATTTATTTTTTTTTTTAGTTGATATCTTGAAACAGATAAATACACTGATGCTGATTACTGATAACAGCTTATGGAGAAAAATTAAGTAAACTACATATGTGGGAAAGAAAAAGGCATACAGTCCTGCTCTTCTCAAAGTCAACTACATGAGTTCCAAGCTTACCTAAAAAGCTGGGCCATTCTGTTTTATTTGCATATTAAGGCCACCTCCATTAATGTAGTAAAGTGGATCAGGAGGTGATTGAATTTCTAAGTAGCTTTTATGTTCAGATCTGTGACAGTGCATCCAATAACTACTGCTACAAGTTACAGCCTAATCAATAAAAGTCATTAATTTTAGAAAGATCTCGTTGCATTTTTCCTGCTTTCCTTTTGCCAAGGTATTTGTTGTATTCAAAGTCCATTTAACTCCACAGTAAAATCTGGTTCTAATAAACATTTTTCTGTGAGACCTGTGAAAACTCCTTTGCAGCCTTCTGCTGCCTTCCTCTTCTTTATACTTTTCATCTCTACATGTTCTATAAAAAGCTAATATTAAAGGACTGGTTCTTGCATGCCTCTGAAGAAAGATCTGAAATACATGTGATAGAATAATTGAAATAATATATTTTATATATATATTATACACATGTATATAAAATATGAAATGGAATAAAGCATATGTCAGTGGCTCATAGATGTATTTTGAAAACATCTAAATTCTGTCACGTGAAAATAATAAACCTACCCTTGTAGAAATTAAATTTTTTCAGGAAGTTGCATGCATTTCAAAAATCCTATCTAGAAGCCCTCTCATTTTATAGTTGGTTTCAAATGAAAGCAAACCTTACTGCCTTAGAGGTAAGATCTTGCCAGCCTAGACACAGGAAATATCAAGGAAATTAGCTATGAGGATAATTTGAGATAGGAATTTAAAAAATATAGGTGTCCTTTGGAAAATTCCTGATGAAGTGCCACTCTGATAGGAAAAATGTTTCAAGTGTTATAAAGCAGATGTCAAATTCAACTGAAATCTTGTTCAGAGAAGATAGGTCAGAAGGACAAGTGGGAACTGATTTTTTATTTTCTTTTAAGCATGGAAGACACAGATTTGTGGAGCTCTTCTAGGGAAAACATGAAACAACTCCTGTTTTTCTGGGCATGGTGTTCCCAGGTGCTGGAGGAAGTGATAGAAAATTCATTTTTATTATGTGTTTGAGACACTGATTTCTTAAACACCGACATATCAGAAAATCAGTAAGACTTGACTATAAAGAAGTAAACAATAATTCTTTTCCTCACAGATAGTAAATCACACAACAAAAACTTAAACTCTGTGGCAGGTCTTTTTATCAGAAATTAATTTACAGTCTTCATGATATATCTGCCCAAAAAAACACTCACACACTATCACTAAAGCTGGAAATATTCCATATTGTACAGATTTTTTTTTTTTTTGTATGAAATAGTTGGCAACTTTCCAATATGACCTTTCTGAAAAAAATATGATTTTGGCAAGAAAAACCCCCATCCTTATTCACTGATAGCTATAGATTTCTGGGGGTTTTTTTGACAAGTTATACCAATTTCCAAATGTTAAAACTGAAATGCTGATCCTCCCAGCTCCTGAAGCATGTCCCTTTGCCTGTTGCTGGATAAGACTGTGTCTGTGCCAGCTAAAACTTTGGGCTCTGATGGGCACAAATTTAGAAAAGTGTCTAAAAATTCTTGGAAAGAAAACAACCGAGAGAATATAAAAACATACACCTGTAAATTTCTCATATCCATCTGTCTGCTTTTGCATCCTTGCATGACCCTGTAGTGATGTTACAGACTCCCTTCTGCTCACAGGGTGGTAACTGGACTTTCCCCGGGCGGATTTACTACACTAAAAAATCCAACACAATGTGGAGATTGTTCTTGGAGCTCTCTGCCTGCTGGCATACATTAACCTGGTACAATAAAAGTTCAACTGAGCTGTACCCAGCAGTGATTGGTTTCCAAATATTGATCTTTTTGCACCAGGGCAACTCTTACCTTCTGCACAGCAAAGCAGCTGAGCAGATTGCCTTCTGCCAGTGATGTTTGTTTGAATTGACTAGCAAACAGGAGAAAGAGGTGTGTCCTACTCATCACGGTGATGTGCATGGCGAGAGGCTGCTTTTCTATACTGAAAGGTAAGCTGAAACAAACCTCACTCCCTTTCTGTCACCTTGCATGAACATCAGGGCCAGGTTCCTGGTTCATAACCTTTTATCTCTTTGAAAATACTAAACATAAACCACCCTCTGATAAGCAGTGATAGAACATTTTGTAAAGGAGTTGTAAAACAGATAAGGCAATCAAGAAACTTGACTTAAATATTCCCCTCTGGCTCAAGGGAATTTCCTGCTCCCTGCATACAAAATGGGTCCATGGTGGAGAGAACAGCAGTAACCAGCTGCAGGTGAAAAGAGTACTAGAGCTCTTAAATAATTACAAATTATAAGTGATAAGAAGTAACAGAAACTGGTGTTTTTATTTCAACATTTTCTGACCCATCCAGCAAATCAGTAGTGCTTTCTGCCTATTTAAGGACCCTTTGGTGACTGAAGGCATTTTATCTCTCTCTGATTATGGTCATACTCAGTTATCTCCTTCCCACCGCATAAATCTCTGGTCTATTTGCTAGTCATTTGTTACCCAAAATCTTAAGCATAATTTAATTCTGATAACCCATACGTTAAATGGAGACCAGATTTAGTAGCAAAGTTCAAACTAAAAATTGGTTGAACAGGTCACTGATTGTTATCTCTTTTATAACACTCACAAGAGCCTTGTGGTTATCACCACATCATGTCCCAACATTTCACTTGTCTCTTAGAAATGATGCTTTTACCACGACGTTTCAAATTTTAATATCTGGTTTTGTAGCTGGAGCTCAGTGCAAGCAGCCTGTCTTGGCTAGGTTTACTTTACTATGATTAACTTAACTGATCATTTACTCAAATGTGTTTCCATTTTTTTTTTAATAAAAAGTAAGGGAGATAAAAGGTTTTGCTGCGTCACCAGGAAGTTGAAATCCAATCAATACTGTAATATTGTTGCTAAGTGTCCTTAGTCTCAGATGACAGTCACTATCAAACTCAAGATATTACTAATTTAGGTGTGTTAAGTAATAACTGCTCCAAGAATAAAACTGTTCCTGCTCTGAGGTGGTAATGGCTGAATCCTGGGTATGACCAGAGATGGGAGGGAAACATCTGGATTTTCCTTTGATGCCCAGGGATTCTTCATTTTGTTCTGCAAGTTCCTACAGAGCCAGGACTGGGCCTTTGCTGCCTTTACACACTGGCAGCAAGCAGAGCAGCAGCAGGGCACCTGTCCGTGGTGACCTTTGGGAGGCACGCGGCAGGGACGAGCACACCTGAGCCTGGCCAGGAGTGCCCAGGAGGGCTGGTGAGGTCAGGGGTGGAGGAAAGCATGAGTTATTTAAGGTCAAGGACAGAGGGGACAAAGAACAGCCCCGGGAATTAGAGCAGGAGGTATCCTGTTTGCCGCAGTGCCTTTCTATAGCGTCGTTTATTTCTGTGTAGCATGCAACAGAGGGCACACATGGCAGGTAAACAGGCATGGCCTCAGTACAGCATTTCAAGTTTTTAATTAGATTGCCCTTCACTTTTTTATCACGTGCTTGAGCAAGAGCCCAGCCTGTGAATGCTGGCTGAGCAGGCTTGTACATGTGCATGACCCTGCATACTGATAATTCACCAACTTCTTCAGCTTTTTCTCACGATCTTCCCACTGATGTGTCCCTACTGTTTGGGTTGTTACCGAGCTAAGAAACAGCTTCAGCTATGACATATTTTTCCTCTGTTTTAAATAAATCGTGTGGGAGGGTAAATGAAAGATAGAAGGTGATGTTTTCATAAAATGCAGTAGTAGCCTGCAGTTTACAGCCCAGCCCACACAGTGCTTTACAAAACATCCAAGTTTTAAACAAGAGTTATGCCCTGCTGTGGCCTTCCAGATTTGCCAAGATTTCCTGACCAGCCTGGCACAGTTCTGTTCTTCCTTAAGAAAGGTCAACAGTTTCTTTCACACACCATAACATTAAGAAAACTCTGAACAGGTGTGACTCATATCCGTAAGTTCTTCTGCAGAACTGAAATCTTGGCTTCAATACATCTGCTAACACCGCAGAAATTCTAACTCCTCTTCTGTGGGCAAATGACATTCCCAATTGAAAACTTGTATTTCTGAGCTCTAGCCCACAGACTTCATCCTCTCAGAAGAAAATAAAATTTTATTGGATTTTGTTTTTCATCTGCTGACCGATATTTAGTACTATGTACATATCCGACTTTTCTGTCTGTAGAATTTGGGGATTTCACCCCTTTTTTGTATTCTCAGAGCACTTCTGTGGATCAGGAAAGGTGTACTTCATAAATTCCATTTCATAAATATATAAATAATTTAAAACTTCAGTTTTAAAATCTCTCCCCATTTTTTATGTAAATAGGAGAAAATTATCTGCCCAAGAGTCACACAAGTTAGAGGTTGAAGAGCTAAAAAAGCAAACAAATCACCACTTTCTGGACTATCTCACATCTAACAATTATTTTCCTAAATAATTAGGGCAAATTTTTTATTTTTAGAAGCCATGGGGAGTTATATCATTACAGGAATAAGAGATACAACATAAGAAAAGTTTTGTGCAGGGTTCCAGTTTAATTTCCCACATTAATATTCTTGAATCAAGGCTCAATCCATCACTTCAAGTCTGATTTGCCACTCCTGTGAACCTTCTGGCTTCATGGTGAAAGAACTTTAATTGAGGATATTCACATAAAAGCACATGGCTGATAATAAAGTAACACTTCTTAATTTACATATTCATGTATCCTCAGTACCCAAAGTTTAAAATACTATCTTGGGGAAGCTACTTTGAACCTTTGTTTTGCAATATTTTTAGGAAAGCTTTTGGGATGGAGTAATTTGAAGAGCATACGAATAATCTAGCCATTTGGAGATTATTTTTTTTTAAACATTGCCATTTGTAGCTATGTAAAAAATTAATTTGCCCACAAAATAATTTTAAATACATTTTGAAAATTTCCCTGAATTCTGCATTTAGTGCAAGATGTTCTTCTGACTGAAATCTACAGGAAGAGATTCCTTCTTCAAAAAGTGACAGCCATTGGGAAACAACCTGAACACTCTTCAACGCCATAGAAATATTGAGTTTGTCATCACAGCATCATTCTAGAAACACTTCATTCTCACTCCTACAATTGACCCAATTGACCTCTATGGAATTTTAAAGTTACATCATGCTTTATACTGTCCCTGTGATACTTATAAATAAAGCAAAACAAAGCAAGATATACCACTCTCTCTGACTCTCTACTCAACTAGTTACTCTTCCTTGGCAGTTACAGTGGAAATATCATGCTATATTGGTGTAGACAAATTTCATTATTTTATTTCTTGTATTAAATCTACCTTCATGGGTAGGATAAGTCCTGACTGTAATAGGGCAGTCTCTCTTTTTCAATGAAGATATTTTATTGAAGACAGCAAATTTTATCCAAAACAGTAACATTTCTAGCTTTTTACAAAAAACGTCATCAAAGCAGGCAATTTAATATTTTTTTTACCCTGTGGATTTAGCTAATCTCTTTTCATGTCTATGACCATTCTCACAACAAGCCACATGATTTTTCTGCATATAAATACTCAAATCACTAAATGCAAGTCCATAATATTTAGCAATGCCACAAGATTTTTCAATGTTGTTGGTTACTTTAAACTCACAATATTTTCACAACACATGTTGCCACATAAAATGAAAATCATCAGAAGGAAACACCGACAAACACAGCTTTTTATAATGAAAGGTTTAACCAAGTCAGATATTCTTTTTTTTTTCTGAAAGAGTGCACTTTATGTACTGAGTCTCAGACAGCAAGAGACACGGTTATCCTAAGCTCAATCTAATTTTTTGCTCTCCAAGAGCACAACAATTAATACTACTATGATTCCTCCATCTCAAGGGGATAGTAGAGCAGGATGGATTATCGACTTGGTATATTTAAACAAAAAAACCCCCATGCCTACTGAAAGTTTTGATCATCCTGAACCATTATCTTTCCAGGCTTTACACTGGGGAAAAATGTGTTAACATTTGCAAAAACACAGTGACGTTTGCTTACATTTAACGTAGAATACCGTTCCCACCTTCAAACACATCATTTTAGATGTCTGCTTGCAGAGATGTCTTACTCCCAGAGCCACACTCATGACCCACATCCAGCAGAGCAGCAATTTAAGTATTCTCTATCCCACAGAATTCTGAGCTGCTGGTGGATAAGAGCTTCTTGCCCTCACTCCTGATTGTTTTTAGCACTCCAGTAATTTTTGGCTTTGTCTTGTTCCATGGATGAACTTTTATGTGCTTTTGGCCAGAGAGGAATTATTCCCTGTTGGATTCTGGTTAAGGATATGATAGGTTATTCTGGGGTCTTTGGCTGGAAAAGACACAATAGTAGTTTTCTTATTTAAAAAATACATAAATCTTTAAGTTCTCATGAGAAATAACTGGGTTCTGAGCTTATTCATTTTTGTCAAGTGTATAGCTAGGACAGCATTGCAGAATGTTGTATTCCATGGCACTGGCATGGAATTCCTCTAAATGCCTTGGAGGCGTAAAAGTGATGAATGTTCAGATTGTGTCTTCTTATTGGTAATAGGATAGCATCCAATATAAACAGCAAAAAAATCCTGTGCTTTTACAGTGTTACTGGCTGAAAGTTCCTCCTCTTGTCCAAGAATTACTCTCTTGGACACAAAGTAAGAATTTACTTGCTATTCATTAAAAGCTTCTCTGAATGACATTAAAAAGGGAAATACAGTGCATATTGACTTCAAGGACATTTGGTACTGGGTAGTGGGTAGTGCTGGGATCTTCTAATTATTTCCATAAGTATCAGTTCATCAGAATAGTACATCTGGGTCATGGTGAATGACACAGGTTGTTATAAGGAGGAACAAGAGGAAAAAGTTTGGTTTGGTGTTTTGTTTTTGAGGGGGTTGGGGGTTTTTTGTTTGTTTGTTTGTTTTTGTGTTTACCTAAACAAATTTCTATGCCTCAATAAATAAAAGCAATATTTGAGTAGCAACCATATTAAAACTGAATTTCTTATTGTACTTTGAGTATAGTTTTGGTGACACTGATCTCAAATAGTTACTTTTTAGAATGTCTATTTTACTATTATTATGCAATGCAACTAAAGATCCCTTAAAATGAAGTATTACTCCTCTGAATGGAGTTATTTTCTGAGCCAGTTAATTAAGTGATGTACTACCCGAATTTATTCCTGTACTAAGACATTCATTAGGCAATGATGAGACCACTCAGGATCTCCAAATAGCTTTTGGTAGTATTGCAGAGATAATTTGGCATCCTTTCGAAAAGAATAAAGAGGAATTAAAACCAGTTACCATTATTTTTCAATTATCCTTTCTCTTATAATCATAGGCACATAAAGGAAGATCTATATACTTCAAAACCTAGTCTCTGGTAACCTAATCTTTTTCTGTGATGCTGTTGCTAATTTGAAAATGCTAACCTTTTCCTAAATCTTTAAGAGCTATTCAGATATGTTCTTGTGCATACTTTGGAAGCATCAAATTCTGCTTAAAAGGAAATATCTTTCATCAGACCTTTTTGTCAGCCATGTTAATTTTGATCCAACGAGAAGTTCTTTAGAATTCTTCTAGTCTGTTTAGAATGTGGTACAATAGAAGGAAGGTTTGGTGAGAGCCCAGGCATGACTGTGCAGTGATGCATACAAAAATGTACGCTTACATAACTAGTTCAATATTGCAAACACATTTAGAGCTAAAAGTTCAGCCCCACATGAATACAGTAGAGAGTCCTGATCTAGAGTTTACATCACAACAAAAAACAGGATCTGTATCTCACTACCCCCTTGAGTCACCTGAGGATTCCTCAGTCTGTGTGAAGGGCTTCCTTCACTCTTGGGAATGTAAATTGTTAAAGATTACACTGGACAAAACAGGCTCCTAAACCCTGCTCACCTGTCAGCTGAAGGACTGGGTCAGGGGCTTATGGGAAACAGAAGCAGTTTTAGACCCCAGCTTGCAGAGTATGCAGATAACCAAGGTCAGTGAACACTGTGACTTCTCAAAGTGGAAGGGGGAAAAAGTAGGAAAGGGAGTTTGTAGTGATATCTGAGAGCGTAGCTACTCAAAGGAAAGGAAATTTAGAAGATGCCAGCATCTTCCTTTTAAGCATTGGACTTTGACTAAGGCAGCTTTTGGACATGGGGTTCCCACTCTGCCTCTCACCACAATTTATCTACCTATGGGACAGACAGGTGTGATACTTTGTTCCTCCCCTCAGCCCAGTTAATCTTGTTACCTCTGAGCCAGAACTCAGTGCCATCATAGCCAGTATCAAGATCAGCCACCAGACACCACAGACTGAAATGCAGGAACCACCAGCTAACAGGAATCCTACTGCTTTTTTTCTGAAATGCCAAAATATTTTTCCTCGGAAGAGAATGTGGCCAAGTACATGTAAATGGCCTGTCATGGAAAAAACCCAACTACCCCAAGGCAAGATAATATTGTGACCACAAAACACAACTTTATGGGCAGAAGCAACAACTTCTCTTATCTGTTTTAAGCCAAGTCTATAATTAGGGTAATTTATTCTGGTGATCAATTGTAATTTGCATGCAAGAAGTACAAGGCAGCTGCCTTCAGAAATTTTCCCCATCTACTCTGTTCTTAGATCATTTCTTATTAATCTTAGGATTCTTTTCCCAGTCATGTTCTCAGGGGCCATGTACCTTGGAGGTGACTATGAGATGTAATGCTAGGGGATAGCTAAGATTTTCAACACCTGAGGCCTGCCAAAAAAAAAATGGGAACTTTTAAACAAAGCAAAAATGTGAGTCTGAAATGAGGGAAGAGGTAATACCAGCTGCACAGGCAGGTTCTGTGCCTCTCAGAAGAGGGGACAGCTAGGGTGCAGAGCTGGCTGGGGAAGCAGATAGGAAAGGCTATGCTTCAGGGAAAACTGTGCTATTGAACATCACCAGCAGCTCAGTCTGGAGACAGCCACTCTCTCCATCTGTCAAGACTTGTCCATATACATTATTTAAATACAAAATCCACAGTTATTTGTCTTAAGAGTTTTATTTTAGGTAGGGTTAAATGTTTTATGTATATCTTCATCACTTTTTCCTGCCTCTGCATTTTAAGTTTCTTTTTCCTAGATTAAATATTATCAGTGGAAGGTCACTCTCTGCACACATCTTTAAATATTTTTAAAAACCTTAATTTTTATCATGGCCTGTCCTGACAAGGGAAAGATTCAGTGATGCACCCATAAGCCATGAAGAGCATGCTCAGAGAGATGTTTACACTGATTCCTTTCGATGAAAATTACCACACTCGCTGACCCTTGGGAGCATATAAACATTTAATCAGAACATCTTCCAGTAGTAAACACATGCTACATGTATGAGTAACAAGCATTTGATTTAGTCATGTTATCTAAATTATATATGTGTGCTCTATTATTGGAGGGTGAGACGGTAAAGTAAAAGAGAGGTCCTTGCCCTCAAGATTTGACATTTTGTTGAGTAATACAAATATTTAGAAGAAAGTAATTGTCACTGGGTAATTCCCTTTAAGAATTCAAGACTAAAAGTGAACTTCTCTGTGCTGCTCACATCCTGACCAACACTGTGCAGCACATTCAAAATGTTGTTCAGTTCAAAGAAGGGAGCTTGGCTGGTGCCATCCTTGTAGTAAAGTCATCCGATATTTTCTTCACCTTTTTTGCATTGTGAACTGTTGATAATCCACTATCACCTAACTTTTTGTGGTGAGATGGGCTAAAGTGCTTGAATAAGACCTTTCAAACACAGAAAGGTTTTATTTCTTTGAACACCACTTTGTTCATCCCAGGGTTATATTCATGAAACTCTGTGAAATTGTACCAGTGAAAAAACTGTATCAGGAGTTATTTCTACACAGCTGAAAATATATTCATTACTTGAAGAAGAGGGCCATGGGCTTCATGCTTTTAACAGCTTTTATCCATTTTGCTTCAAAATAGTCCCTCTGGATGGCCATATTTCTATGGAATATCACATAGCCTGAGTTTCCTTGACATCTTGGCAGTGATGATCTATGGAAAGAAAAAACACAGAGGAACATTTTTGTAGGCCAAAGCTAAAGATATCCATTGCATTCTCTGGAATGCATCATGTCAGTGCAGAAATGAAGCCACAAGGACAATGTTCCAGGAAGGCAAAAGATGGAAAGCACCAAAAGTGTTCTATAGAAGTAAGCTCTTGAGAGTAAACTCAGAAATAAACTATTCCCAAAACCAAACCCCACTTTCATCTGAAAGTGAAATAATTGATGCACTCCAAAAAGAAGCCTGAAAATTTATATTAACTTCAATGGGCCATGTCAATGACCCAGCTCAGAGTACAGACTGGGTTGTGATGTCACTTCCATTTGTCCACTTTCCCATTTTTCACCAGTGGAAATCTTCACCAAAACTGTTGCCAGCTATTCCACAGACTCAGTTTACTGCTAAACTCATGTCTTTAATCACAATACAAATTGTTTGTGATTAAACCACTTTTGTTTTCTTTTACCCTTCATTATATTTATCAGCACAACAGAGAAAACAGAGCTCATGAAGATCTCAGAAGATAATTTCATTTTTTCCCAGTCTTCAAGGAAAAATCATCTATACCAATCTTTTTCTTATAGACAAAATTGCTTCACTTTAATAGAAAAAAGAAAAAGAAAATAAATCAAAAGTCCAGACGCCAGAAGTATCTTCAGTTATTTGGCCCAGTGCATTTTGGGTTTTTTTTTTCTTATTGTAATTCAGTACCACAGTAGATGTGGAAGACACTGGATTATACTGGATTTGCAATAGTCTCCCAGATTTTTCTAGAATTGATTGCATATTTTCACGATACCAAACCCAATTCCATCTCTCTTTCCTCAAGGGTCATATCTTTTGTATGCCTTCAGTTTCACTTTCTTCTGATTTCCTATCATGCACATCTGTCTTGAAATAATCCAAATTAGACACAGCACTCCAGCTCAGGACTTGACAGTGCTACACAGACAAAAGTCTTCTCCATATGTTCCACATATGACTCTTCTGTGCTTTTGTGAATTTTGCTTTTTTTCATCCCAGTTTGACAGCGTTGGTTTCTATTCCATTTTCCTTCCAGTACATCTCCCAGATGCTGTTTTGCAGAAAAGCTTCCTGTAAAGTCCTTCCTATCTTCTGCTTATTGACAGATTATTCCTGCAAAAGAGTCTTGCGCTTCTTCATGAAGTGTTCTCTTATTTGTGCTTTATGTTCATGACAAGTTTCTATTAATTACCAACTGTTTTTATCCCTTTTGCCCTTACGCTGCCTTTCCATGAGTAAGAATAATTCTGATGAGTAAAAATAATCCTATATTCAAACTTTTCTTTATTCTGTTACAATTCCTCTCTTTTTCTCTAAATAACCATGAACTACAGAATATCACCTTCTCTTTTATGCAAATCTCCTTCCTTGATCTCATTCCATTTCTCAGGATGAAATGTAGAAAAGCCTGTCTCCAGTCACTTCTTTTGACTCTTGAAAGAAAATTCTGTTCTTGGCACTTTCCAAGAATTTAAGGGGCATTTTTTACCTCTCTCATCTCTTTTGCTCACTTAATGCTCCTGAACTGATAGCTGAAAACTCATTGTTCTGTCTTTCTCCCAATTCAGGACAGAAGGCCCTAGAATTAATAACTTTCTTACATAAGGTAGTTCCTCCTCCCTTTCCCTTTCTTTCCTATGTGTCTTTCTGAAATATGTATATGACAACATCCAGTCCCCTGAGCTATCTCTATAGATCTTTACTGGCTTAAGTCACCATTTCCATAATGTGTGACACTTTCCTGTTCCAGGCATACAAAGTTTTCAGCAGAATGACTGCCTTCTTTGCTTGATATGATCTTACTACTTATCTCAACTCTATTATTTAAAAGGAAAGAAGAGTAAAAAAAAATCTCTATTTTATAAAAAAGCAATGAATCACATTGGCTTGACTTCTTTCTTTTTTTTTTTTTAAAGGCAAAGAGATTCTCTCCTTATTGCCAAATTCTTCACACTTAAGTGTCTCCTAAAACAGACCTGCAAACTTCACAGGTGAGAATAAAATGCATTTCCTCGTTTTTATTCATTGAGAAAATATGTACCACAGTGAACTTGTAAAACTATTTCAGCATTAATGAATTATCACAAGTTGTTCTGTTTAGAAGCTGTTATAAATAAATAGCTATCTTTGATGTTACTGTTTAGTTAAAAGAATCAGATGTGTTCCTACTCCCCAGTTTCTGGGAAACCACAAATAATGGTTTTGCTTGGTTACAGCATCAGGACTTTTGGACAACATTGCTCAGTCTTTCTCAGAAATTTCAAGTGTTGGGACATATTTCTTTATCTGATTCTTTATTCTTCCAACATTCACCTCTAGTCAGACCCTCTCCCTTCACTGCATCAAATCTCCAATTGCTGTGCAGTTGCCAATGTTACAGCAGAAGACTGTTTCAGTTTGGAGAATTCCAACATTTAGTTGGCTGTTTCCTTTATTAAGCCATTCCATTTATGCCACCAAAATCCAGTCTCCTGATTCCAAGTACTGTGCCATGACTATAGCTACTCCCAGTGATTCCTAATAGTTTTACTGTTGAGCTTCAGTACAGTACATATGTCACTGTACTGCTGTGGATATGTGGGAGGGGATTATAAAACCCAAACCTTACAATAGCAATTTTCATTTTTTAGTCTGATTGCCAACAAATAAATGAAAAACCAGGATATCTTAAAGTGATTCTGTGAAGTCCTTTCTGGCTGAATCTCAGGTCACACGTAAGCAAAAGTCACAAAGCAACAAATCCTAGGTGCAACATGGTCTTTTATGAATGAATGTGAATTACAAACCAGCCTGAAATATGAAGGTGATCAGCTGTAATTAAGGCAGCGAGTCAAATACTAGCCCTGACTTCCCACATGTGGCTTCTGAGTGCAGAGAGGTGTCTTGCTGGTGTTCTTCTGGTCTGTTGGAGAAATCAAAAAGTGGTAAGGAGCTATAATACCTGTATAATACAGTACACCTTCTTTGTATTTGACTGTCATTCTGAGGAAATGTTTGAGCGAAGCTGGGTGTCACCTGGTTGTGCATACCATACGTTGCATTCTTTTCAGGGTTAATGGTTTTCTTGGGGAAACCTTCTTTCTTTTTCAGCTTGTGTAACAGGGTGTCTCCAGTAGGGTGTTCATTTGCTTGTTTTTAATAATGTGCTTATAGATAATAGTATTTAAAGTAGATACAGTTTCTAGTCTGTTATGGCTCATGTTAATTAATGATATTTGATTATGTTTAATGTTGCTCCTCCTGTCAGCGACATCTCAAAAGATGAACCAAACACATGGAGACATGGGTGTATATTGGCTGTTTGGAATAGAATAGTTTTCAGATGCATATAGAATTTCCAAAGATAGATAATATTTTTGGATAAAGGAAGAATAGTATTTCTTCTCCAAATTGCATTATGATATTTTTATCATAATGTGTTCATCCCAAAATTACAAAGGCAAAATTGTAAAGTACAATTTTTTTGTGTTGTTCCTCTCCCTTCTATTGATGTGAGTCTTCCCTGTTCTACATGTGTATTTTAGTCCAGAATTTGCTTCTGCAAAAATATCAGAATATGCTGATTTATTTTTCACTTAAGCATAGAGTGGTTAGCTGTAACTAGACTACGAGCCCATGTTTCGCAGTAGGTTTGATGGGAAATATTTTTCTAGAAGACCATTTCTTATTCCTTCTTTCGTTAATTTTCTATTTAATGTCTTTGTTTATAGCTTGGGTGGGATTTTTTCCCCCTTTGAAGATGCTCATTAACTTGCACAGAGCATAGCATCCTTCCAAAGGAAGAAATGGGAAGAGGAGAGAGAGAAGAAAATAAATTCCTGTTCACCACTCTGTGATTCTTTTTTTCTGCATGATCAGTTCTTTACCCTGCTCTTCTCTTACACCCTTTTTGGACCAACTTTTCTATCCAAGGGAACTCAGGCTCTTTCTTGCCAGGCCTGTGGAGTGTAGAGCAATGGATCTGAATTGTGACTGACACTTTGCTGTTACTGGGTGTGAATTACTGATAATGAAGCTTTGAAAAGTGAAAGTGTCTGTGTTTTGGAGGTATTAAACTCTCCCTAGCTGCCAGTGATGCTGAGTGCAATGTGTGGGTATTTCATAGCTCTGAAATAGAGTCCTAGTTATTTTTTTGGGTTCATGCTAGCCCAATTTTTCTACTTTGCTACCTATGTGCTCTCAATCCCACACCAGGAGTTTGCTTTCCAGGTGGGATGTCCCTCTGTCTAAAATTTTATATGCAAAGATAGTTTCTTCTGAAAATAATAGTTCATGACTGGTTTAAACAAAAAGCTGAGATGTGATAAGGAGATGTTCTCACTCTCACTGAGATGAATAAGAAGAAAACCTGTTACCTTTGGTGAAGGAAATACTCCATAAAATTGTGAAGCCTGAGGCTGAGACTGTGAAGTAATTTCACCTTGCTCTTCTGTCTCTTCCGAAAATCTCTAAATTCATATTCTTCATGGCAGCAGAAGCCAAAGCCCTTCTTAATTTTTTGAAACAGGGAACAGATGTGTATGCTCATAATGCAGGCTTAACACTGAGCCACAGAATCATAGAACCATTTAGGTTTGAAAAGACCTAAAGACCTTTAAGATCATTGAGTCAGACCATCAACCCAGCACTGTCAACTCCACCACTCAACCTTGGTGAAGATGTTTTCTCATAATGTCCAAACTAAACCTCCTCTGGTACAACTGAAGGCCACTTCCTCATCCTGTCACTTGTTATTTGGGAAAAGAGGCTGATGCATACCTTGCCACAATGTCCTTTCAGGTAGTTGTAGAGAAAGAGAAGGCTCCCCTACACTTCCTTTTCTTCTGGCTACTATAAACTACATATATATACATATAAGTAATATAAAATATAAGTAATATAAATCCTAGGTACTCCTAATGAGATAAGAAAGTACTAAAAAAGTCATGGGTGCGACATGCAGGAGTTGGACCCTATCTGAACATACAGGGTTCCAGGTGGGCAGGAGACAATAACACCCAATAACGCATTTTCTTCTGAGGTTCTTTCAGAGCATCATGACCACTGAATGTGACATAAATATAATCCGAATACCAAGTAGGATGTGGGCAAAAGCTTAAATTAGGCCAAGTCTTGAACTTGTTACTTTAGAAAAATTTCAGCTGAGTAACTAGTTTAAATATCTGTGAGTCTTCTTTGGGATACCAGCATTTAAGTGGATGGAAGAACAACTAGGAGTTCATATATCATAAACCCTACAAGCATTACTGAAAGTAAATTATATAGATTATAAAATGTACCAGTGGGGGAACAGAGGAACTGCTATTTTTAAGCTTGTGCAGAAAGCCTGACTTGTTTACCTGATTTCTTCAGAGTAGAAAAAATACACATCAACAAAACTAACCACTACCCTCTCAACTATCCCAAAACAAGAAAGAGCTTTATTTCTGAAAAAAAAAGGAAACCAAAATCCCACACAAATTTTGGGGAAGAGGTGAGAACCAAATGAGCAAAACCTGTAGCTTAGCTTCTCTAAAAACAATTTTGAATTTAGCAGGCTTCAGTTGTCAAGTCATTCAGAAGTGGAACACAAAAGCCTTTATTTAATAATATTTCTTAGTTGAAATTCACCAGCATATCTTCAGTCTTATTTGGAATTCTCCAAGTACAGTGATGCAATATCCCAAACGTGGCAGGACCTTGCAGATAACTTTCCCAAATCTGAATGTTTCCCTGGACAAGCAACTCTTCAAATACCCCTTCGTTGCTGCTTAGCAGCTGAGTTTTCTAGATTTAAATTCACCTCTGTGTCCAGTTCTGGGCTTCTCAGTATCAGAAAGGCACGGAGCTTCTGGAGCAGGTCCAGTATAAGGCTATGAGGATGATGAGGGTGCTGGAGCACCTCACATAGGAGGGAAGGCTGAGGGAGCTGGTCCTGTTTGCCTGAGAGGGATCTCATCAATGCCTGTGAATATCTGGCATCAAGAGGAGAGAGCATGTCCTCTCAGGGATGCCAGGCAATAGGGCAAGGGGTAATAAGCAGAAATTGGAATAAGGAAATTTCCACCTGAACATGTGGAAGGACTTCTGTGTTGTGTAGGTGACCAAGCACTGCAACAGGTTTCCCAGAGAGACTGTGGAGTCCTCCTTCACTGGGAATATTCAAAATATGTCTGTACCGATATACCTTGAATTTTGGGCTCTAGATGACTGCGCTGGAGCAGGGAGGCTGGGCCAGATGACACCCAGTGATCCCCTTCTAATAACCATTAACCAATTCTGTGAGACTCGGGACGGAAGCGATGCTCCAGCAAGGGGCTGGTGGGCTCCCCGTGCGCGCTTTGCGGGCTCGGAGACCCTGGGGCTGCTCCGAAGGGCGGCAGAGGGCAGGAGGCGGCCGGCATCTCTCCGCAGGCCCTTATCCTGAGCAGCTCTGCGCGGCTGCAGCACCGACCTTGATCTGCAACCCGAGCCGAGGGTGGGCGGTGCCGCCGCTATAAAGCCCAGGGCGGGCGAGGAGGAGCCGCCCCGCCGGACCGCGCCATCGCGGCCGCAGCAGCGGGCCGCACGTGTGCGGGAGAGAGTGTGGGCTGTGCAGGTGAGCTGAAACAACGAGAGGGGAAAAGCACAGTCAGAAATCCAACAGGGTGTTCGGGGCTTTTTATTGGTTACTTTTTTTTTTCTTTTTTTTTTTTTTTTCTTTATCTGAGGTTGAATAGGCGTTTTCTTGTCAAGGTTGTTTTAGGCTTCGTCAGATTCATGTGTGGCTCTTTGCTTGGGATTTTGTTGTTCTTGTTGTTGTTTGGGGTTTTTTTAACCTGTATATTTGATCAATCAAGAAAAGTCTCCGGAGACTTAGAGCAATAGTCATTTACTGCTCCTAAATGCATCCTAGTACCACATGACATAACAAGTGTACGTCTTTATCGTTGTACTTGTGGCAGTGTTATGGCTGTTTGTTTAATTCTAGTTAAACATAAGGTAATGAGGGAAATCATCTATTCTGTAATAGATCATCTACAATTATATGAACAATTTCAGGATTTAGCATAAAAGACTACTAAAACAGGCTACTGACCTAAGTCGCCTAGTAATAGTGTGCACGGTTCTTAATATCTCATTAATAGTAGGGGTTGTTTTCATGCTGCTACCTATTTTCTTTTCTTTTTAGTCTTTCTATTTAAGTAGAATGATTTTGGGACCAAAATGTGATAAGTCATGGAAAAACCCACAGATGTGAACTCTTTAAATATTTACTAAATCAAGGTGTTTTGTTGGGGGGGGGTTTATTGCAGGTTCTAATTAATGTGACTCTCTCATAAGCATACAACAGAAAGAACAATGAAGAATTATTCTGCAAATGCCACAGAACAGGACCTTTCTGATCCTGGTAAGAAGGAGCACCACATGTGTGTTTGAAGAATATGTTCCACAGGTTTGAATCTAAAGAACATTACAAGGCTCTCTTGGTTGCTATAATGATTTTGTAGGAGATGACATAATAAGTTTCCTACAAATGAGTGAATTAAAGCCACACCTATAAAACATTTTCTGCATGAATCATTCCATCAAGTTCAACAAAATTAATTTACATTGGTAAGACTGTACAAGAGGATCCTAGCCTGGGCATGAAAATTCTCCTGGGGTAAGCTATGTAAGCTGGAAAAACATTATTGCTTTCCAAGGGTTGTCTGAAACAGCCATTGTAGGCCAACTAACATTAAAACAGTTGGTAGAAAATTCTATTCATAGTGATTCAGCAGCTAAAGTTAAGGTAAATATAAATAGGGAGTGGCTGATATGAGGAGCACCTTTTCTCCTTTTGTTTTACAGCTGGTTCTCCACTGTGGTTACTCATCTGCTTCTTTATATCTTTATTACATATTATTTTATGCATTTAGAACTATAAGCTTCCTGTGTAGGATTGTGCTTTCATATACCTTTCTGAAGCCCCCTGCACAAAGGAAGTGGGACAGATAGCAATTTCTGCAATAGAATAGTGAAGGTGGTTATTAGAGCCAGGGACATGACTCTTCAGTTAACTGCCATGCAATTGCTGCATGTTACCTGCAGCAATTATAACCTTCACTATAAGCAATTCCACTAATTTCATTAGGACTTCTCTTAATTTGCATTCTGTTGTGCAGTTTGAAGGAAGAATTAACTTCTTCTTTTAGTCGTTGATAATCTTTCTGTACACATATATTTTAATTATAAAAATGAAGTTGTTTCCATCTCAGAAATGGACATGGAAGCTTTTTCTGAGAATAAAGATGAACTGAAGAGAAAGAGCCTGGTGAATTTTTCTTGGAACTTCCTCCCAACACAAGAGAAAACTAGCCTTTAAATCCAAAAGAATCAGCAGTGAATGACCAAGAAGCTAGTACAATAGATGGATTATTATGCTAAAAAAGTATCTTTACTTCACAGAATTTGGAAGCAAGGGATATGAGGATCCTGCATTCCAGCATGAGGAAAATGTAGAACAAATTGACCAGTTAAAACCCAAGAAGAAAATGTAGGTATTTTTTTAACTTAAAGTTAACTGGGTGTATGGGGAAGTCAGAGGGGCAGGGGAAGGAGTAGAAGAGCTTAATACAGGTTTGCCAAAAAAACCCTCATCTTAATTAGTGTTTTGTACTTTACTCTAGGAAGAAGAATGAGAAGCCAGAGAAACAAATGGTTGGCATTCTTGAATTGGTTAGTGTCCTGTTTGATGGTCTGCTTTATACTTTCTTTTCTTTATTTGGCATTGTGAGTTGTTCATGAATTATAGTTCATAGGCAATCCAAAACTGGAGAAGAAGCCTGAGGACTACTGATTCTAGACCTGCTCTCTGAGATAACCAAATCAAAACCAGTGACAAGGTTTTGTGTCAGTTTTCTATAGGACAGCTATTCCCAAACCAAAATAGCTCTTGCGTGTGGACTTGCTTACTCTGAAACAAGACAAGTTTTATTCTTCACTGGCTTATTCCATGTGTATTTACACGTCATGAGATGGTTAGGCCAGTCAGGAATTAAATGCTCTGATTTCAGATTAACCACATCCCGCCATATCTGAAGCAGTTTAAATTCACATCCTTATTTAAACAAAACAAAACTTCAGGGGTAGACAAGTCTTAAGATACAATCTATCTCTGCTGAAAACGGTTTCTACTGGTAGGTGTAAGCCAGGTACTGGTCAATAACTCACTCTTGTTTACATCATAGGGGCATTATCTTAGTAAATATGTAACTCAATGGAACACAAAATGCAATATATTCTACAAAGGTCATAATCACTTGCAAACATGTAGTTTTTTCCAGACTGAGAATCTGTGTCCTGCCAGTGTCCTCTGTGTCCTGCCAGTGTTCTCTTAGCAACCTGAGTACTGATTTAAAGATGTGTTAGACTACTACAAAACCCTTATGTACTGAGTTTACCCTCAGTTGGAGTGTTGCTGCTTAGAATATGTGGATGAAGCATGTTTTTGCAAGTCTGCTGCACTGTAGCGAATGCATGAGCTATCAGGTGTAATGTCACTTTTTTCTCTTTTCTTTCTTTTCGATGCTTACACAGTTTCGCTATGCTGATGGGGTGGATGTCCTGTTGATGATAATTGGTTTGGTCGCAGCGGCTGCAAATGGTACTGGAATGCCGCTTTTGATCATCTTCTTTGGAGAGATGACAAACAGCTTTGTGCTAAGTGGCACACAATCCAATGGTAAAAAGTTTAAATTAAATTCCTCTACATATTGGTTGTGCTTTGCTACTGAGGCTAAAATTCCTTTTTTGCCCCCAGACTATACACTGGTACATATCTAAGGAAGTATATTATGAGCAACACTCATCCTGCTGGAAATAATCCCATCATTTCAATCCATCTTTAATGACTAGACCAGGGCAAAACCAAAGCATTGGCTGTGCACTTTTTTTTAATGAATGAATTTTAAAAAGTCATGGGTTTTTCCATGACTTTGTTGAGATAGTAGGGAGTACGACCAACCTCAGTTATCAGGTATTAATTGCTTAAAAATAAATGTTTATTTGCCAAATCATTTTGTATTTAAGTTTGTACTGCAGGCCCCACTTGCAAAATTCAAAGCATTCCCAAACTGACAACTCCATACTGCCATGAATCAACTGCTCTCTATAACATTTCCTCAAATATTCCTACTTTTTATTTTCCCTTCACAGATACTTCAGGAAACAGTTCCAGCTGCCCATCAAATCCAAGTGTGGATATAGAAGGTGACATGACCAAGTAAGGATCTGTAGTTATCCTGTTAAGAATGTACTGGAGGATTTTCTTTTACTGTGTTATCTGTTTGACCAGAAACTATGTTCACCTTCCCAATAATGCATTGCAGACTTCAGTATTTGCTTTGGTGTGATTAATGAAGACTAGTCACTGCTCTGTGGGTCTGATTTCTCTCATGAGGTACAGTGGTATCACATGGGCTTTTGTTCCCTTATCCCAGGTTTGCTTACTACTTCGTGGGAATTGGCTTTGCTGTGTTTATCCTGAGCCTCATCCAAGTGTGGACATTCTTGGTCACTGCTATGAGGCAAACCGCAAGGATCCGGCAGAAGTTCTTTTTTGCGGTGCTCCACCAGGAGATGGCTTGGTTTGATACTACCCAGATAGGAACGCTCAACACCAGACTGACAGAGTGAGGGCTCTGGTTTGTTTGGGCTTTTTTACACATACATACACACACACACAAGTATGCCATTTAAAAGAAAACTGACATTTATCTCAGCAGAATAGCCTATGGAAAGTTAAAAAAATTTTAAAAAAAGAGAAATCCACCAAACCTAAAGTGTGAAATATTACAGCTCAAAGTGACAAATTTATCATCCTTTTCAACTTCATTTGTGCAGTTTCTGTGATATGTGCATTGGAAGAGGTTTTTTCATTAAATGCCAGACACTGGCTTTCTGAAGTCCATGAAATACACGTCAGCCACTGCTAACCAAACAGCTCTGCTGTTTCCACCTAGTTTGTAAACACAAAAAGCTGACAATTAATGGAACGGAAATAAGTTTGTACTTGCACCCAGTCAGATCTCAGGCAGTATTCTATCTAGCCAGTCAAAGTCTTTGGAGTTTTGCCCCAAACTTCAATAGATTTGGGGATGAGAACTGTAATGCCTCTTTGTTATGGGATTATATGTGTGAACACAACATTTTTTTTCTGGATTTTATAGTAGCTTTGGACACAGATCTGTCCCAAAAAGTCTACGAGAAGCTTAAATGAAACCACTCTCAACTCTTAATATCTGTATGTTTTGGGAGGAGAAAATAGGGAAGAAAATTTGTATGAAAAATGGAGGTTATTCCAAATAGTGATATGATGGAATAGAAGTAGCTCTTCAGCTGAGTCAGTAGCCAAAATTAAGAACATAAAATGCATGAGAGAGCTCAGCAGAAGAAATCATTTAGAGATGGTCATGTTGGGTGAAGAGGTTGCTTGATTGCTTACTTATATTGCTCCATTTGGATGCCAGATGAGGAAACTGGGTCATTGGTGACCTAGTGACATAGCAGAGAGACAGCAGAGGATGTTAAGAATACAGAAAATGAGTCCTTAAAAATAAGAGGTTTCTGCTGTGTTTTGGCCACAGAAGAGCCTAATGGTACAGTTCAGTAGCTGTGGGTAGAAATTTTCTTTTGCCATTAGGAAATGGCAAAGCTCCTGACATGAGGCCACACAGCGCGAAAAGAAGCGGGGAGGGAGTCACAATGAGAGGCATTCTAAGCTGACATGTCTTTTTATTTTTGTTATTTAAAGTGACATCAACACCATCCGTGAAGGCATCGGAGACAAGATCAGTATATTTCTGCAGTTCTTTTCCACATTTGTGGCAGGGCTTATTGTAGGATTCATCTACGGGTGGAAGCTGACACTGGTGGTTTTGTCAGTCAGCCCACTTCTTGCTGCATCAGCAGCAGTTTGGTCAACAGTAAGTGTGTGGGGATTTATAAACAAAGAAACCAGAAAAACCTTACAACTCTTATGCACAGAAAAGGGGGAAAGAATGGGAGGAACCTGGTATGGTTTCTAAGTTGAGAGGTTGGCCCCACTCTTACTTCGATTTCTGCTTCTCCTGTAGCCTTTCTCTGGGTTCCCAAGCACACACCTGTAAGTTGTGTTCCTTTTGTCTGCATATCTTGTCCTCATGCCATGCTGCAGGGGGGTAATCTGCATCAGAACATCTCTGGCACAGCAGTTTCCTCGTGGCAAGCACTGGGGAAGCCCTCGCTTTTCCCTCTTAGCACAAATACCTTTCAACCTCTTTCCATCTGCACGTGCATGTACCACATCTCTTGCAAATAATTTACCGAGTTTCATGCTGTTTAAAAAAACAGATCTATACAGCTGCTGAAAACTGAAGTTCTATAAATCAGTGAAATGGCTGGAGAGCTTTCCCTTTCAGATAGGAAAATCTTTTCCCCTTACGCGCTGTTCAGCCACATTAATGTGTATGGTTTGTACTCCTGAGTGGCTATTTATATGATTCTATGGGGGTTTTCCTGCCTGAAGCATTACAAATAAGCTAAGAAAAAGAATGTTAGAGGCTGCCATGTGATTGACTTGCTTACATCAATATCTGATGGTGCTCTGGTGTCTGAACACATCAAAAACTCAGAGCAGCTATGACACTCCTTCCTTCCCTCTTCCTGGTGTGGTTTGTAGGCTGCCCTCAGCTTGAGGTAAAGTGGATGGGTCTGAAACCTCACCTGATATGTGTAGCCTTTGATTGTTATGAGGAGACAATGATAAATTGAACTCTACTTGAGGGAAATTCAGGGTATGGGGAGGAGCTGACCCCCACATTGCTGAAGTCTGATCTTGTGCATCTTGTGTGGTTGTTCCTATTCACCAAGACAGTATTCTTTCAGTAGGCTGCAGTAACAACAGTTTTTCAACCTTTCAGCTCCTGGCATCCCTTACTGCTAAAGAGCTGGCTGCTTATGCCAAAGCAGGAGCTGTGGCAGAAGAAATTTTGTCAGCAATCAGGACTGTTGTGGCTTTCAATGGACAGCAGAAGGCATTAGAGAAGTAAGTTTAAAAATAAACATTATATTTAAAATATGGCAAGGAAATTTAGTTGTGTATTTGGTTTGTGGGGTTTTTTTATTTGGTCTGTGGTTTTTTTTCTGGAGGGGCAGAGGGATGACATTCTCCTTAATGTTGTTTTGTCTTTCTGTAAGTGGACAAATCAACTGAAAACAAAGATATGCAAATAGACCTAGTCAGTGAATACAGGCTGCTTGGTGTTGTCACTGCAGCATAGATGAAAATTTCTCCTTTGATCGAGATCTGGAGTTGAACTGAATGTGAAAGTGGTGGGAGGGTTACCTTCACCTATGAGTCAGATGCAACAAAGCATGCAATCAGTTGCTTATCTTCTAGAGCATTTGTGCTACTGCTCTGATCTTTGATTATTGAGCTTATTTTTAAACTACACTGGATAACAGCCTTGGGTAAAATCACGTTACTGGCTTTTACAATGATTTGCAACTTTAATGATTTGCAAATAACATATGTAGTTGCCCAGTATTGGCCCTAGTCAACACACAAGGTGAAATGATTGTGGCTGACCACAAACTTATTGACATGCATATCAGATAACTCAAAAAGCATAAGCAATATATTTTTTTATACAAATACAAGGCGTCACTGATTCTGTGCAGTTAGGAGAGGCAAAGCAGATGACCTGATCCATATGCCCCATGAAACTCTTCTATCTCTTTCAACTCATGTTTGCCCTCATCTTGTATGAAATTTTTAAGGTGGTGTCAACTCTAGCCTGGGATCCTACAGCCTGTTCCTACATTTGCTTCCAAGGACTGAGCTCTGACTATCTTATAGCCTTGTCTTCTGCTTACTGGAATTTGTTTTTAAGATGTAACAGTGTTAAGATGGTTCCTGCTTGCACAGTAAAGGCAGAAAAAGCTCTAAGATGACCTAGATAAGTTGCCACCTCTCCTTCCCATCTTCTAATTACCAGTGTTTGAAAATTAAATGACAGGAGCTGTCAATATTCCTGCAAAATACTTTGCCTAAAGACAAAATAACTGACACCTTAGTAAAGTAAGGCCTTTCCTTTATGTGATTGACCAGTCAGCCTCTTCCACAGCTCTACCTCCATTTAATCTAAAAACCCCAAACAAAAATTAGCAGCTCCCCTACTAACTTCTGCTAGCGACAAAATCCTACCAGGGAGTGCATTTTTCAGATAGGGAACTGTGACTCCTACACAGCTCTTGAATGCTGACCTCATAATTAGGAAAAACATCCTTTCACTGCACAGTGCCTCCACTGAGTGAAAAAGTTTACTGTTGCAAGGGATCTTCAGTCACCTTTAGTTTCTGGCAGTGGCTTGGTTTTCCTCAGTATTTGAATGATCACATGTATTTATCACACTAATTAAATGCAGTACCCATTCCCCTGGAAGAACTGTGATGCTGCTGACTCAAAGGTAGGGGCTGGTTTTAAGAGCACAATCAAGTCAAAATATTTCAATATCTTTGACTAACAAGTATAGCATTGGTGACATCTTAGAAATTTACATGGAAAAATTAATGCAGTTTAAGATTGCTTTCCAGCTGAATGAATTACATGTTTTCCTACGATGCAGTTGTACTTTATTGAAAATATGTATTGGGAAAAGAGTGCAAGCTACTGACTATGTTGATTACAAGTAGAAAGTTACACTATTCCTAGGCTACACTTTGCATAATAAGCTTGAGTAAATGAAAGCTATTTGCTTTCAGCTATTTGCTGAAAACTGTAGATGAGTGAATGAATTTGAACCATCCTTAGAAGCAATAATTCTCTAATTGAACTTGTTAGTCTTTATACTGATCTTCTGTGTCCCCTGGTTGTATATGTCAACTGACCTAAGGGAAAGATACTTGACATCCCAAAATGGCCAGTATGAGAACAATTTTGTGGTCAGAGGGGCTCTCGTTTATCTCCTACCCTATTGCCTGGGGTTGTTGGAGGATTTTATTTTTATTTTGCTTGCTTTAAATGTGGACCACTAACCTGTACCTCTGTGGTAAACAATGTTGCTAAAACCTTTTCAAGGTTTCCTTTCAGGATAAATGGAAACAATGAGTTCAAGAGTGCTGTTGTGTCTTCCATTATGATAACAAAGTTATGATGCTTTATTGTTTTCTGAATGTCTTCCATAACAGTATGCCAATTTTGTCATCATATGTCAAAGCAGGTTTATTCAAATTAATTACCTCCCTAATAGTCCTCTGTAAAAAAAAAAAATAAATAAATCTGTATTCTCTTTGAGACTTTTTTTCTTACATAAATCCTGTTAATTAAGAAAAAGGGCACTGGGAAATATTAACCGGAATGGCATGGGGTAACTGTCAAATTAATGGTTTTCTTACCCACTTTCAGATATGATGCTAACTTAGAGATGGCTAAACATGTTGGAATGAAAAAATCCATTACCACTAACACATGTCTAGGTCTTTCGCAATTTTTTATCTTTGGATCCTATGCCCTTGCGTTTTGGTACGGGACCAAGCTCACTGCTGAGGATCCACATTATGACATCGGCCGTGTGTTAATTGTAAGTACAGTAATGCAGCTTTGAAAAAATTTTCTATATCTTTAGGGAAAGTTAGGCAAGTGGTATCTCTGTTTCCTGCCATGTTCTTGCTAAATTAGCTGTTAGAGACTCATTTAGTATAAAACAACTGAAAAGTATTCATCTTGCCTAGCTTTTAATATAGCAAGTTTGTTTGTCTTGGACTCTATTTGTAAGGTGGGTTGAATAACCTAGAGCTGATGCTTAAGTCTTTCTAGTGCCCATGTGGGCACTGGTGGTATGGTAATCATTAATTGTAATGCTCCTGTCCATCTCCCACAGGTGTTCTTCTCTGTTCTTGTTGGAGCTTTCTCCCTGGGACAGGCAGCTCCTAACCTGGAGAATGTGGCTAGTGCACGTGGGGCTGCCTACGAAGTTTATAAGATTATCAACAAGGTAAACACCTAACTACACAGAATAGAAGCCTTTCAACCAACTTAGCTTCCACTGCCTCTCCTTTTTTTTTTTTCTCTTGAGAAATGTAACAAAAGCGCTCTAAAGCCCCAAATCACCAACTCTATACATGTTTATTACAGAAACCCATAGTATTTTCATTCATCTGAAAATCCCAGCCTCTTTGTTACAGTGAAAGCTGGAAAGCCTGGCGTGTATGTCTGAGATAGATGGTTGAGGTTTTTCTCTAATATTAGCCTTTCAGCTCCAGATGAAAAGTAGTATGGCACTATACTAATTTTTTAAAATGCATGTATGCACAAATTCAGCTGAGGTGGTGTTTATTGAAGGGGGGAGTTGGTGAAGAGGGCATTACTAATGCTAGTGAAAGTTACAACCATAATAATCTGTAATGCTGATGGTTGCCATAAAAAAGGTTTTCCATATCATTATCTTGGTCCTGCTATGCTATGCAGCAATTGCATATCTGTGTATATAAAATATTTTAAAGTAGGACTAAAAAGTTCATGGAGGAGTGGCTACATCCTTTTTTTTGATGTGAGTATAAAACCCTTCTATACAGATTACTGAGGCCCGTGTTTCAGCTGCAAGAGAATGCAGTTAAGTTCTACAATTACAGATTTTCTCCTATGGATTTTATTGCTTTTAAAAAGGTACTGTATTTGTGAAAGTAGAATTCACAATTTGATGTTCCCCCATATTCAGCATTCTGCAGGTAAAAGGCAGCAGTCCTGCAGTGATGTGCTGCAGTGTAAAGCAGCATCAGAGAAAGTCAAGAACAATGCATGTAGCAGAAATAACAGTTCCAAAAGTGAAATAACCACCAATTTATTTTACAAACCTCTTTCCAGAAACGGCTCATAGATAGCAGCTCTAAGGAAGGTTACAAGCCAGAGAAACTCGTAGGAGAGATTGAATTCAGAAACATCCATTTCAGTTACCCTTCCAGACCTGATGTTAAAGTAAGTGTTCTGTTTAGATTACTGTGCTGCTTCCTCAGCCTATGTCCATATTGTTTGTCTGATTTTTGTTCTTGAATGTGAAGTGCGTTCTTGTTTTGGGACATGTGGCATAATTTTCTCACCTGTGATGCACAAAGACAAAGCTCTAGATGTACTGCCACTGTGTACCCCATTCTCTTCTGCAGGATAAATCTAATATGTGCTGCTCCTAGTCTGAATTTCTATGGACAAGAGCTTTGATAAATCAAATACAATTTTGAAAAATCTTTCATCAAGGCTTCCAGACTTTAAGCAGTTAAAGCTGAAAGTTACTTTTTTCCAGTTTCTTGGCTCTTTGGAGTTATGATAGCCCATGTGAAAAATTATCTGAGATAGACTTTACAACAATACACTATAAAAATATTGAAACATATCATCCTAAATGTACATTTGGAAATCAAACATTGTTTTGGGCATATATTAAAACTGCTGTTCAAGAAACTCTTGTCCCTGTTCTTTGCTAGTTCAGTTTCCATTAGAGACCTGTGTACATCATGTCATGGTGATTACTTTTGTAGTGGCATGGTTGGTTTGACCTCTTTGCAATATTTGTTTATAATCTTTTGAACACCTCAAAGGTGAAAGGAAAAGGAGTTTGCTGCTGTTGTTTCTTCCTTGATGAAGAAAAAGGTAGAAATAGAGATTTCAAATGTCAAAAATTAAAAGCTTGATATGCTGGTAGAGTGGTGAGAATGGGAAGGTTTATATCTCTATGGCTGTTTCTTCAGGTGGCTTTTCCTAACTCAGTCATCTGAGGTCTGTCCCATTGTGCATCAAATCTGTTTCCAGGACAATGGGACAGCTGGAGGGCAGATTCAGAGCTGGGCTTTCTCCTTGACTGAACTTTGTACAATGCATCTCCTATTCCTCTTGACTCAGAAATCTTGAAGGGACAGAGCAGCATCTTCATCTTTCTTCCTAAAAGTCCTTGTCAGGCTGCTGAGTTATGTTGTGGGTCAGCACACCAAATAGGAGGGAAATAAAAAATATTTCCCATTCTTCCCAAATCTGAGTTATCAGCTCTCCTTACTAAGAGCATCAATGTTATGTAGTAGAGCCAAAAGGAATCAGCAAATCTGCATAGAAGTTACCCACGATCTCTCAAGCAATTAATGCAACACAGTGTAATCTTCCCTGTCCAGGTTAAACCAAATCAGAAATCTAAGGAGAACAGTTGTTCTAATCTTGGCAACACGTTGCCTGATGAAAGAGTTAAAACTAGCCTAGTATGTGGTAGTGATTATTTGCATCTGGAGATATTATGGTATCTAGAATAAAGCTCATTCTTGATAATGCAGGCACCAGGATATCAGCTTCCTGGAGATATAAAACCAAGTGGATGTAGTACAGGGAAAGGAGAGGAATAGTGCAACTATTTTAATCTCTCATTGCAAAAACACGTGTAGGCAAACTTATAAATCAGCCCAGTATAAACAAGAAGAGTTCCCATAGCAGCCAAATATTTTGGCAATTACACAGCATTACTTGTAATGACATGGACATGTTTTGAGGTAAAATGTTCTCTAAATGTGAAAATAGCAAAATTATATCACTAATCTCTAACTACTCCCCAGGTTTCTGAGGCTGTTAACAATAAGGAATAGGATTTATTAAGGGCTTCCCAGCAATTACTTTGTCAAAACAGCTATTTCTATTTTAAAAATAGAACAAAGCAGACTTGGTTTTCAGTGATACTCTTTAGCACCTGAAAATAATCTTCTGTGAGATTCATAATTATTATGCTGTGGAAAATGGAAGACAGCAGAAGAATTTAAGACCCCAAGCCTGCTACCAGATCACACTAATTGGAGAAAATGAGCTGTGAAGTTCAGAGTAGTGTGACTATGTCTATATTAGTTTATTTGAGTGTGCTGGGGAATTTTCCCAGGCAATGGAATGCAATGGTCTATGCAAGGGAACTCTTAAAATGTTTCTTGGCATGAACTTGGCCTGTTCCAGTTATCAATCTTCTCAAAAAATTCCCAGGCTTGCTTTGATAGACAGAAGGATGTAAGGGCCATTCCCAAAAGGCAGGTTGCATGCAGCCACCCTGTTTCAAAGGCTAATACATTTCATAAGCAAAGGTGAAGACTTTTGCCTATCAGTGCTCCAGGATTCTCCCAGGTACAATTAACTTACTAATGTTGCCATACCTTCAGACTGTGGTCCTCATTACTGCCTTGATAACAACAGCTACAGTTATCTTGACAGGGAGTTCTCTAATCAAACTTGTTAAACTAAGAGATATATGTATATATTTTTATTATTCCCAGATCCTCAAAGGTCTAAACTTGAAAGTTCAAACTGGGAAGACCATCGCTTTAGTTGGTGCCAGTGGCTGTGGAAAAAGCACTACTATTCAGTTGCTGCAGAGATTCTATGATCCTGACCAGGGAGAAGTGAGTATCTGCAAAAGAACTGTAAAAACTCAGAGCTATTAGGACATGCATAAGTTTCCCATGTTGACTGAACCTTGTTTTCTATTCTGGCGGAATTTGACCATAAAACTGCATAGTTCACATTTCCACAATTTAAATTTCAAATGAACTATCTTTTCTTGTTGGCTTGACTTCATCATTCTGCTCCTTCTTACAGTACTATGTCACAAATAGCAAATGCCACAAATCTTGGAATAGACTTGCAAGATCTGAATTTAAAATAATTGTTATCAACTGTTCCTTTTTAAAATTCCCTAAACTTTTTTAAAGCAAAGCATAATCCAACAGACTCCTGCTGTATTTTGCTTCCTTTTCATTTAATGTAAGCTAAAACTTGGAGAGAGTTTTCCTGTTTCAAATGGTTTTCTTGGCCTGTTTTTCACTATCTACTACCCATAGCAGGTGTTTCCATCATTACACATTTTATGTTTTACCACTGAACACTAAATCCAGTTCATAAATGGTAAATACTTCCCACAAAAAAAAAATCCAAAGGGAAAAAGAGAGAAATGAAACAATGTATTTTAAGAAAATTTGGTTTTTCTTGATATTTGAAGGATGCTGCTTAATAGTTGTTAGTGCTAGTTGAAAGTAGGTAAATATTCCAAATATGAAAAATTGAACTATCAGTGTATAAGGTATCAAGGCAGCTGTTTTGAACACAGTTCTTTCTTAAACTTAGTTTTCCTGTGGCTGTTCATTCCTGCCCCCATGCCTCATTTTGCTGTGTCAATGCCAATATTCATATGACCACACTGCAAATTACCTAGGTTAAAAATAACTTTCCCTTTCCTTTTAGTGAACTTGAACTCTTTGATCTGGTATACAACACAGCCACAGAAATGATTTTGTATCCACAGCTGAGGACATCAAACTGGCATAGGAGCTTGAGAATCATGTAAAAAGTGTGCAAGGAAGCTGTAAAATTCTTAAGCAACCCAGACAGGATGGTTATGGGGGGGAAAACAGAGGGGAAAAAAAGCTGCTAATGTCTTCTCTATTTATGCCACTCATCATCATTTTCCAGCTTGTGCAATGGGTGGAAACGCTGCAGTTTCAACTTCTCCCCCAGCATAGTTTTCTATTAAAGACATTTTTTTTCCTTGACCTTCTGGCTGATACTTCATTCAAGTAACAGTAATTTATTGTTTTCTTATGGACAGAGTACATTTCCTTGACTTCTTTGACCCACTCTTTTCTTCTCAGATTACCTTAGATGGTCGGGATATTCGGACCCTTAATACTAAGTGGTTACGAGAAAATATCGGCATTGTGAGCCAGGAGCCCGTTTTGTTTGCAACCACAATAGCTGAGAACATTCGCTATGGCAGAGAAGACATTTCTGATGCTGAGATTGAGCAAGCAGCCAAGGAAGCCAATGCTTTTGACTTCATATCTAGACTGCCTGATGTAAGTTCATGAACTTACTTTGAGAGTAAGAATGGTCCATTTAGGCCGATGTCCTCTTTCTGAGAGGAAGAGCATGGGAATCCAAGTTATACTACAACTTCTCAAAATACACTTATTGCCTCCAGCAGCTTTCAGTTTAGAGAGCTTTTCAGCTAGGTATTGTGCCTTTGGTTGCTCTCAAAGGACTTGTGCTGGAGTCTGGGAAAAAATGTCAATGTCTTAACTAAGGAGAGAGGAAGCTTCACAGGCTGTACTGCCATCCCTACCCATCTCATGAGACATAGAAGAGTTGGCTTTTAGAAAGAAGAACCAGAAATCCAAAGGCCTTTGTCAGGAGCTGTCTGTGCATTCACAGGAAATGGGGAGAATGGGTGAAAGTAAATAAATATGCCCTGAACCAAGACCCTTTTAGCAGCTACGAGCTTAAGCTCTCTCTCTGCCTGAGATTGACAACTTTGAGCCCTCTCCTAGCAGTTGGTGCCTTACTCCTTTCAGAATGGGGCTGAGAAGCAGGGTCAAGCATTCTAAACACATCCTCATAAATGGATAATATGTCCTTCCCTTTTCTCTTGAAGTGAAAAAATGTGGGGAAAATGCCCACCTGGGATTTATTTCAAATCTTTTAACCACTTTAATGAGCTTGGCCCAATCTCTTGAGCCATGTGCCTTTTCAAGCATCTGTTCCAAGGTTCCTTCTTCTCAGGAAGAGTGATTTGATCATATTTACTCTTAAAAAGCTACATAATAAAAAACTACAGTGGACTTTGAGACTTGTCACTTTGTAGTAAGTGATATGGTCAGTAGGAACCAAACCATGGCTCTAAGGAGGAGTGTCTCAGATTCAGAGGAGACACAGTCTTGGTGTGTCCCTATAATTCCAGCCCTTTTGGAAAGGTAGCCAATCCTCAGAAAGTATAGACATCCCTTTAACAAGCTTGTCTTTAGAAACCCTACAGCCACAGAGATGGATTTGGAGCACTGAGTGAGCAATAAAGATCCTTAAAGAACCATAAGTTCAAAGTTAGGCAGGCACAATATGTGGGGGGGTAGGAGGGTTTGGCTAAGGGCCAGTTGGATGCATGTCCTTGCACATTTGCTCTGCCTGTGCTCAAGTCAGCTGGAAGAAGCTACATCTAGAAGATGAGTACTTGGGGTTGCACTGAGTAGTGAGGACTTGAGATATCTCACAACTTCTGCTCTGTTCTCTCCTTTCTCAGAAATTTGACACCATGGTGGGTGAAAGAGGTGCTCAGCTGAGTGGAGGACAGAAGCAACGAATAGCTATTGCCCGTGCCCTAGCAAGAAATCCCAAGATTCTTCTTCTGGACGAAGCTACATCTGCATTAGATACTCAGAGTGAATCCATAGTGCAAGCAGCTCTTGATAAGGTAGGACTCACTGAAGTCAGCCGTTGCCATGAAAAGGTGCAACAACTGCTTTGTAAAAATTAATGTACAGTTTTCAGTGCAAGTTTCCATCAGAATCAAGGATATTGGAAAATAAGATTTGTGTTGGAGGTGTTTCAGGGTTTGTTTTTTTTTAGAGGGTTTGGTTTTGCATTATTACTAATTATGAAGACACTGTCATGTGGAACGGTAACTTGATCTTCTGCATTCCCTTTCTCAAATCATAATTGCTGATTGGGTGATCAAATATTCCTGGCATCTTATCAAGGCAAGGTATGAGGACAGAATGGCCTTTTTCAGGTGGATCAATAGAAAAGTATATGTTACTGATATCCCTAGTATTTGTTCTTTATTGAGTAATTGTTCCAGAATTTTCAGACAGCTCTTGGGATTTAGCCATTTTCATTCTTTTCCTGCTTTTAGCAGCCCCACAGCTCTAGCATGGGTACTGCTGCAGAGCAGAGCTGTCAGATCTCGTACCCATGTCTCTGATCGGCACACAGTACCTTCCTCACAGCCCACCTTCATCAGCAGTTCCATCAGCACACAGTAAAACACATAGGCTTCGGTTGAAAAAAATCTTCATTGTTTGGCTTGAATGTATTTTCTTTTGTCTAATATTTAATGTATTTTTCTAAATTAAATGAAGAATCCTGCCTTTCATTTCCATAGTTATGCAGAGAAATACAAATTAGCAATATGGCCCAAGGGAAATACAGAATTTGTCTTCACTTTCTAGTCAGTTTAAATCTGAAGTGCAGCTGTTTGTTATATTCATGTCATTTCAGTGATATTAGTATTGTGGTAACATGCAGGTGCAAAAGTAATATTAATATAATCTTTCTTCTGCATGTGTTTGTTTAATTTTTTTAAACTTTATACAATTACTTAGTTTTTCCAAAAGCTTATTGCTTCATTTAGGGCATAAGACAGGTAGGTCACCCAGTTAAATGGACTCTTTCTCATCCTTCTTCGTGTTCTCAGAATACACCAAAATGAGCCCCGAATCATAACTTAATCATCTTTCCACAGCTTTTTGGTGTCCATCAGTATAGTCCCCTAGTGAGATTTCCAAATTTCTTTTCAACATTCCTAAGTGGAAAAAGTGGTGCTGCTATTGTTCATTATTTTTACAGCTGAGGAGCAGGGATATTAACCTTATGAATGGTCACTGTTTCTGGGCATTCATGTGCAGCTCCTTGTAGCCAGCTGTTTTACAGATAACTTTGTATCTTATGAAGCATTTTGCTAGTGATCCAGCTGCAGTGGTGAAGGTTTTGTGTTAGGCCAAAAGCATAAAAACCACACTGTGGCAGATCTCTGGGAATGACCCCCATCAGGTCCATGAGAATGGCAGGTGTAGGGGGAAGAACTCAAATGTCCATGGAAGCAGTCCTGTACTGCAGATGGCCTCATCTTCTTCATGCCCCTGTTCCTGTGCCCACATGATGTACAGCTTCTGTAGCAAGAAACTCGCAGCAGTTCCAGCACCACAGAACATACTTACTGCATGAGGTTTCCTTGGATCTCTCCTCCTGCCAAGCTGCCATCTGCTCCAGGCACCAGGATGGAGGGAAGCTAGCCTCTCCAGCAGTGACAAGGTGGTCTGTATTGATTTGGTCTATGAGGGCTGTGTGTGCCGCTGCTCTGTGTGAGGAATCTGGAGGGAGTGGAACACCTAACCTGCTGCCTCAGACTTCAGCAGCTCTTCCTGCCAAATCCCAGCAGGATTATTGTCCAAGAAGTTTGTTTCAGAAGGGAGTGGCTCAAACCCATTTTTGATGCCAGTTTGTTTCTCTGTGCTTTCCTGCTAAGTCTTGTCAGAAATTATGCTGATGTTGTACTTCCAAAAATGTTCAGGGACAGTATATAAAGAAAATACCTGCTCTTTTCGTATTTGCTATCCCAGCTTTGTTTTCAGAAAGATGTAACTATTCTCACAGCATTTCTCCCTCATACTTGCAGGCACATGGAAACACTTTGTGAGCAACTTTAGCTCACAGTTCAAGTGTTATAAAGAGTCAAATAATAAATAATCTTTAATTATGGTCTTTAATACTTGTTGCCCATCTAAAAAGATTAATGTGGCATTCTCTACCTAAATTAGTCAAATGAAACTGTATTTGGACTGCTAAACAAGGACACGAAACTGGGAAAAATATAATAATCTTTGCTTTTAAAAGAAAGAAAAGTTTAAATTTTTTAAAGTTTTGATTTACTATATATTACAGGTGACTGAAATAACTTTGTATCTGTGCTGTTTTCTGGCACAGTTTAACAGTAACGGGATTTTGTGTGTTTCTGTAAGGCTCGGGCTGGTCGCACCACCATTGTGATTGCTCACAGGCTGTCTACCATCAGGACTGCTGACACTATTGCTGGATTTGAGAAAGGTGTCGTGGTGGAACAAGGGACTCACAGTGAGCTGATGCTGCAGAAAGGAGTCTACTATTCCCTTGTAATGCAGCAGGTGGGGGAAAATTTATTTACTCTCTCTGTTTCACAAAGTTGTCAAATGGTGGGTGGATCCATTTTCTCTCCCTGGTTCCTGTGTGTTGTCCAGCTGGCAGCTGCTCAGTTATTCTAGTCTGGGCACAGACACAGGCTTGGAATTCTTGGGGGTTTTACCCATAAGTGTTTCATATCTATGCAACCCAATATGTCAAAAACATAAGTGAATTTAAGGCACGGACTGCATAATTATGGCATAACCACAGAGGTGTTAGATTCCAGGTGGATTCCATAGACTGCTTTAAAGGAAAAGGCGGGGGGGGGGGGGAATCAGAATCAAATAATCTACTGCTCTGCAATTGCAGACTGAAATATGTGGCCTATAGACAACTGCAGTTACACAATTGAAACAGCCGTATTCATAAGGGAAAAAAACCACATTTCTTTCTTTCTACTCAAAATGCATTGTAACTGCATATCCTGAATTCTCACTAGGGTTGTAGCAGTGATGTTCAAGATGATGGCACATCAGAAGATAGTGAAGGCCCAGGAACTGAGGAGTATGAAGAAAACATAAATCCTACGGAAGACCTGATTCTTCAAGATCATTTTGAAACATCTGTGATACCAGGGAGAGGCAGCATTCGAAGAAGATCCAGCAGATATAAGAGCAAGAGGAGTTCATCTAAAAATCCCTTTGGAAAAAAGAAGAAAAAAAAGGATGTGGAGGTTGGTATTAGAACTTCAGTTCAGAATTTCAATTATAAGATGTAAGTATAAACAAAAAGCACATAACTTCAATTACTTTTAGGTAGCTGGCATTCATGCAACCTTTACTCTGATGTTATTGCAGTTGGTACTCACCAGACTGAGTATCCGGGGACAATTTGTCTTAACCAAGATCTTCATTTTAACACTACTGAATTAATGTGGAACTAGAAAAAAAATTACTCTTGATTTGTTACATTGCTTTGTACAATTTAAGAGTATTGTTTCAGTGGCATAGATGTTTTAATTCCATCTAATCAAATCTAGTTATGAGATTTCATTTGTAGGATTCTTTACTCCCTGGTACTTACTGTTGCAAATACTGCTGGATAATATAATCCCTGGAGTGTGTGTACCCAAATCAAAGGCACTTTGGAGTATCAATACTACATTTATGCCAAGCAAAAAAAAAAAAAATTTCAAAACATCAGAGTTTTGAAGACCATTGCCATAAAAGAACCATTACTTTCTCTGTTTTAGTATATGCTTCAGTTTTTCAGGGTTTTTACAGGAAAAAAACTTAGTTGACATATGTCATACATCAATCAAAATCATGTAGGAAGTTTGGTGTTAAGAAAAATTGTTTTCATCAAAGTTGAATAAAACTTGCTCATAGCATCAAAAAGAGCAGATTTCTAGTGTGTTCTGGATCAGACTTGGGATGAGCAGCTCAACAGAAACTTGATTTTATTTTCTATTTTCTAGTACATTTTTCATTAATCATACTGGAAGAGTGGTTTGGTATATTAAGGTTGCTTGAGTTTTTTGTTTAGTTTTGGCATTTTTAGCCTGATTTCAAGACCTTCAAAGTGAAGAACTAAAATATAAATTCCAAAGTAAAACCATTAATTCTTCTAACTCTAGAAGTTAGGATCTCATCTGTAATAAATAGTATTTAATTATGAAATCCTTGGTATAATTTTATTTACAGATTTTCCTCCTCTCTAAAATACCTCTTCCAGTTAATTAATATTTCAAATAGCAAGAACAAGCTGGACCCATTCCATTATCATATAAAAATCATGTAACTTCAAAAGATTCTTTTTGGCTGTATATAATACTGCTTAAGACCTTAGAGGAAGTAGTGGGTGCTCATGCTAAAGAATACAATATTAATCACATTCAGAAAAAATGAGGAAGTCAAACATCCAGCAGTTGTAATTATTCCAGAAAAAATCAACCCACTTTTATAGTTGAGGCTCAGCCACCCTCATTGAGCATCTAAAACACAGGATAAAATAACCAGAAAGCAAGAGCAACTTGCTTATAATCCTGACTGATATTTTGTCTCTTTGCTGATGTTTTCATTATTTGCTTTTTCAGAAATATCTCTTTGGAGGCATAGGCACTTAAATAAAGTGGTAAAGCTAGACAGAACATTTTTGTGCCTTCAAAGGGCAAAGAGGCTAACTGACTCTAATATATGCCTCATTCCCGGTTTTGGTAATGATTCTTGGATATAGTTTGCCAAAGAGAAAAATGACCTTTGTATCCAATTGTGCCGTTGCCAGCCCACTGGCATTTAGCTGAACTGGAGCGATCTCTTCTGTCCTCCGAACTGTGGGACTTTCAGTTCTTTATAATGATTGTAGTATTGGTTGCCATTCATGGTGACCTGTCCTATTTGACTTGCAGTGAACTGTCCTGGCTCTTCTCCCCTCATGACTTAGCCTTTTGTTTTTTGCCTCCAAATTTTTACAGTGCAGTTGAATGTTCTAGGACATGAAACAGCAGAGCAGCAAATCTCCAGCATGTTTGCTTGATCTGAGTGCACAGAGAGGGCTTTCAGCACTTTACCAAGAGAGTTCACTGCTCAAGGTCTAGTGAACACCCACTGTCTGGGGAATTTTATGTTCTGCAACTTTCCAAGGAAAATTTACATTTTTTCCTGTAGGAAGAAAATCTCCCTGCTGTGTCTTACTTAAAAATCCTGGCTCTGAACAAACCTGAGTGGTTCTATGTACTGATGGGAGTGATTGCTGCTGCTGTCATAGGTGCAGTCCATCCTGCATTTGCTGTTATATTTGGAAAAATCATTGGGGTAAGTTTTTTAGGGTTTTTTGGGTTTTTTGTTTGTTGGTTTGTTTTTTTTTTTAGCAGAGGGTTGTTCTTTTGTTTGTGGGTTTTGTTTCTTTGGGTGTTTGGTGGGGGGTGGTTAGTGGGGTTTTTGTTTTGTTTGGGTTTTTCCTTTGCAACTGGAGGTTCCAGTCCTGAGCTTTCCTCATGCTCAGCCACTCAGTTCTTTCCATGTAAATCTCTGAGTGGCATTAACTTGTATAAATGCATCCATTGAAAAATGTTGAAGGAACTCTGTAGAAGCAGAAGATGGTGGAACTGCATGTGACTAGCAGAGCAAAGGAGGAATATTGATGGGTCTGGGAGAACAAATTAGTGCCATGTAGGTTAAACAGAAAGCTGGACTATCTACTGGATCCTCAACAGAAAGTTTGACTGTATACGGATTGTAGGATCCAGGATACTTGTTAAAAGAAATTAAAGTAGACAAGTTTCTTGAGGTGAAGGCTGGCTTATGTAATGGATGCTTGTCTATGTACTCATTTTTGTGGATTTTTTTCTTTTCATAGGCTTTTCAAGAAAGAGATCCGGTAAAAAGGAGTAAAAACACTGTGGTGCTTTCTTTAATATTTCTTTTACTTGGAGTGATTATCTTAGCAGCATACATAGTCCAAGTAAGTGTCACTACACTAAAATCTTAAAAGCTCTGACTTTCCAGCAGGCTGCAGGTATAACCCATACCAACACAATCTGAGAAGTAAAACACCAATCAGAGCTTACAAAAATATGCAGAGGTGCCAGGGTCTTCCTGAGATATGTAATTTAATTTTAATGTTTACCTAAAGACATATGTCTGTATTTGTGCTTGGTTTCAATAATCTACTGACGAAAATGTTGATTCAGCATGATTGAAATAAAAGTTGAGGGTTGGGCCTTAAAAGTCAAAGTTAATCCTTATATTTCCCACTGATTAGTCTATAGGCTCTTGCCAAAGTATAAAGCAGATTCACTCTTTCCAGTGCAGATGGTCATTTTCATACTATCGAGTAAATTCCATCATTTGCTGTCCTCTCATGACTCCTTTAAAGCTTGCAGGACACACTTAGTTCCCACTGATGTCCATACCATAAAAAATCCATCAGTATGACTGCTGTGAGTGAATGTCTCTGGTTGCAGTCAGGATAGGAAGGCCAATCACTAGACAGGTTGATTTATCCTGTAGTGCTGCTGTCTGTGTGTGCAAGGTTGGCCAGAAAAGTTTAATCTCCCTTTGCTTGAATGGTAGTGATACAAGTATGTAATAGATAGATGCTTTCTTTGCTATGTTGTCTGCTTTCTGTGAGGAAACCAAGTTTCAGGTTCAGGAATGTGAATGATGCTTTTCCCAGGACTTATATTCACAGGGGATTGTAGGTGTGATGGCTTTTGTGGTGCTTCTTGGTGTGACTACTTTTGTTGTGCAGATTTATAAACAGAGTTACAGCATCAGATGAGAAAATGTGACTTTTTTTCCTCCCCCAGGGATTCATGTTTGGGAAGTCTGGGGAAACCCTAACAATGAGACTGCGCTCTTTGTCCTTCAAAGCATTACTTCAGCAGGTATGGATTAGGCAGCTAGGATATCAAGTGAGCAGTGGGTGTGGATAAGAACCTGTGTGTTTGTAGAAACATCTGAAAGGGAATAGAACACAGTAAATTGGTGATTGGAAGAAAAAAGAACTCTACCATAGCTTTTGCAAGTAAAAAAGCTTCCTTTCCTTTCTGTAGGTACAAATCCTTGTGGGTCCCTTCCAGCTCAGGATATTCTATGATTCTATAGCTGATGGGATAGGTAATTTGTAAGAGAATAGTTAACCTCTTCACGACCAAGAAATGCCTAAGTAAATGGGGGTTATAATAAAAGTTTCAATATAGGTATGTTCAGGAAAACATTGCAGCCAATTACACTTTGATTATGAACAATTAGATGTCCACAAAAGAATAACATTTTTTAAGCTTTTCCTTTACTTGGAAATGCTGACAACACGGAGAGAATATTCAGTTAGCCATCCTGTTTTGTACTTCCATGTTACTTTTTGAAACATAATTCAATATCTTTTCTTGCAGGAGATTGGATGGTATGATGACCACAAAAATGCTGTGGGTGTTCTACTAACACGTCTTGCTACAGATGCTTCCCAAGTTAAAGGCGTATGTTGATTCTTTTATGTGTATTTCTTAAATATCTTTTTCCTTACAAATATTAATTACAATCTGCAAAGAACCCCAAGATTATTTCAGAAAATGAAATAGGAAATCTACCACACAGACTGGCAGATGCATTTAAATATCGTGTTGCAGACACATTGGAAATGGATTCCCAACTGATAATTTACAACCATCAAAAATCCAGCAGATGTTCATGTACCTTTCATGTACCTCCCTGCAAGTCTTTAAGCTAAATATATAACTGTAGACCATTTCACCATGCAAAGTGAAAGCTGCATACATACTTGGACCACAGTCACTGGACCCCAGGTTTTTACACCTGAATGCCAGAAAGAGGTTGCATTTGCAGAGAGTACAAATCCTTACTGACCTCAGTGAAAAGAATTCTTCTTCCCATTGCCACAAAATGTGCTTCACAAACAGTAAGAAATAGACTAGCATAATTAAAAAGCACCACGGAGGGCAATGGCCAAGGAAGGGAACTACTCAAGAAGTTAGTAAGGGAGAGGTGGTCACTGAACACTGGTGAGAGAATATGGCAAATTCTGCACAGTTCCTTCAACTGCTCACCTCGTCAGCAGAACCTGACAAAGTATCTGCCAAATATCTGTTTTTTCCTGTCTCTTTGCGGGGAAAAAAACACTCTGCAGGACTTGTGGGGAAAAGTTTACTAGTGTCTATATTTACCGTTCATATTTGTACATTGCTAATCCTTTAATCCCTACATTTTTCAGTCTCCATAGGTTTTTGTTTCTCTCCAACACTCTTTCACTGTGGGCTTGCAGGGATAAAATTTATTCATCTGCATCTTTCAAAATTTGTTTGCTTCAGTAGCAATGAAGTCTATCACCCTGCCAGGGCAGTAAAAAGAAGGTGTGCACACAGTTCTCTAACTACAGAAAACAACTAAGGGTATGAATGGGGCTCCAGAGCTATTGTGTTCACCAGATGTCAGTAAGTCAGTACCATGCCTCATGCTGCACTGGTTGAAGTTTCCAAATCTGTTTTTATGTGCAACCCCTAAAACACATGGCAAAAATTCACCTTTACATTGGCTAAATTATTAATATTTTAAATTAATTGAACAAGAAAAGTCTTTTCAGGTCAGGAAAGCCTTTGGCAAAAGAAAGAAGAATATTCGCTTCCCACCCAAGAGTTTTGGTTTTTAGCATCATGCCAAGCTCTGGAAGATGAACTATTTCCACAGGGCTATTTGCAGAAGTTCTTACTGCAGATCAGAGCCCACCCAGATGCTGGATGCTAATCAACTCTCATTTTAAAAAGTTTTTGATGAAAAGGTTATACAGGCTGGGAGGAGGTGAGAATTCTTCAGTTGGAGTTAATCTTTCCTACTCATTATCCCACTGAGATAAAGCATTTCTGCAGGGTGGCCAAATTCAGATTTTTTTCTCTGAGAACACACTGCTCAAGTGCAGCCATGTTAGAAGCTGAGGATGATTTTTTTTCACCACTGTTAGCGTGGAGGGTCTCAGTGGATGGCTGTTTTTAGAACCAAGCCAACCAAGTTGGACATCTAGCTGCCAACTGGCCCTACAGTCACAGTGGTCACAATTTTCTCTACCTTGGGTAGTATGAGAAGTCCCAGATACATTTCATTAAACAACTGTCACATCTAACTCTCTTGACTACATTAACACCTCTGGAAGGCCTGAATGCTGGCAGGTGTGAGGAATCTCTAGGAATGGTTACAGAAGTTGGGGCATGATGTCCACTCAGGTGATCGCACACAGCTTCATTTTCCAGCCAAACCTTTGGCCTTGACTACAGCAATTTGAAGTGGTAATTTAAGTAACAAAAAGAAAAATCTAATGACATATGTATTGGGGGTTTTCTGGGGTTTTCCTAGGCAACTGGAAGCCGACTTGCACTGATGACTATGACTGTCTTTACCCTTGTGACTGCCATCATTATTGCGTTTGTATATGGCTGGCAGCTAACTTTGCTTATCCTGGCCTGCATTCCTGTTATGGTTGGTGCAAATGCTGTGAATACCAGCTCTATGTCTGGTCATGCTGCAGAAGATCAAAAAGCTTTGGAAGAGGCTGGAAGAGTAAGTTCTTCAATTTTAACTATAAAGTTGTGATGTGAGATCATTTTTAGGGACAACATTGTAGTTATAACTGACTCAATTGTCCAAGATAAATGAAGGGTGTTGAGGGAAATGTTTATATATCTTCAAGAGCAAAACACAGATAACACAAATCAACTCAAATTGGAGTATAAAAATGCGTTTGAAAGCCTCCATAGTGGGTTTCTGGGCAGTGGCAGCTACAGCAGAAGCAACCCAGCACTGGTGTGTGCCTTTTACCTGGGGTAAGCAACATCGCTCTGCACTGCTCTGGTACAGCCAGAGGTGTTGCAACATTGATACCTTTTTGTTCTGTCATAAAGGCAAGCCATTAATGTGCTCAAGAGTTTCAGGGCACTGCCTTCATTCTCCTGATAATGCTCTTCCAGGAGACAGAAGTAGTCCATGCAAAAAAAGCAAGCTGTGTCCAGGTTACTAGTGTTTGTCCCCAATTTATTAAATTTGGTTTAATTCATGAGGATCACAACCCATGGGTTAGGAAGACACTGCTGATGAATAATTTCATTGCTCAGGACTTTCCTTCACCTTGATTCCCTACTCTTAAGCAAGCACATTCCGATATAAATAATAAATGCTAGAGCAGAAATCAAGTGTTCAGAAGATATCTTGCCAATTGCAGTTGTAAGAGATTGCCTCTTATGTTTAATCTCTTTGTTTAGATTTCAACAGAATCAGTTGAAAACATAAGAACTGTAGCTTCATTGACCAAGGAAGAAGCATTTTATGAAAGATATGTTGCTAGTTTGGATCTTACATATAGGTGGGTTTTTTTCTTTGCAGTACACTTTAATCTTTCAGATTTACTGTAAATACTTTTCTTGGAACCTAACCAAAACCCGGAAGACTGTGAAGAATATTAATAGCTGTTCATTTAGCTTTGAAATTTGTATAGCCACTATATTTTAATATACATTCTTAAGTGCAGAGTGAAAAAAACATTTGCAGGATTTGTCTTTTATTATGTAAACAGTTTTAAAAACTATTCTCTGCATATGTGTTGTAGAATATTGTTTGCCTACAATATAGGATGATACATGTTCACTCCATGTCAATGTATATTGCACTAATATTACTTAACTGAGGAACTGGCAATTTCACCACACCCTTAATAACATAAACTAGTTTTATTCCCCTCATATGATTTTGAAGCCTTGAAAAGAACTTTATATGTTTCCCTTGTTTGATCCTCTATATCTCACTGACTTTTTTTTCCACTGAAATGCATTTGAATCACCAGAGTTGCCAGATTTTTCTAGCTCCATTTTATTTAAATAAAATAGCCCAAAATCTAAATTGCTTCTAATGTAAAAGAAGAAATTGAAAGTCATGTATTGCACAATCTGTCCTTGGCCAAAATAGTGTTAAAATTCGATGTCTGGTGAACTGCTAAGAGCCCAGATTTGGGCAGGATGCTTCCTTGGACTGTCACAGGTCTGATTTACAGCTCAGACTAGAAAGGAGATTTCCTCTTCCTCAAAGAGCATCCTAAACAATGAGGACAGAGTTCACCAGATTCTTATTCAGTGTGTATTTAATTAGCTATACAAAATGAAACCTTTCCAGAGGGATAGATTGAGAAATAGAGGCATAGTCTGAATTCTTGTGGGGTTGCCCACAATGCATCCCTGCTCAGCTCAGATGGGATGAGCTGCTGGAAGCCTGCAGGCAGCTCCTAGGCCAGACTGGAGCCTGCTTGTTTTCTTAATAAAATGGGTCATATGGGGTAGTTACTAATTTATTTCATTTTAACTAACTTCTCAAGTGAGCTGCCCTGCTATAAAAACAAAGGAAGAGGATTCAATTTAACATAACTGAGGATCAAGGATTTCATTGCTTTCTGTCCTAAGGGCAGTTCTGTGTCATGAAGCCAGGAGCTCTTAGGGTCTGGCAAGGATTATTTGTGAGTGTGAGTGTTGTGGGCTGATTTTTGTGTTTTTGGGGGTGAGCTGGATTGCTTGAAAGTTTTATTCCAGAAGTCTGGCTATCCCCCAGCCAGTGTCTGTTTTTTCTCTTTTATAAGTCATTTATGGAAAGTCTCTTATTTTATCAGAAAATCTCTGAGAAAAGCCCCTTTCTATGGATTTACCTATGGAATATCTCAGTCTTCAGAGTACTTTATTAATGCAGCAGTCTTCAGATTTGGAGCATGGCTCATTGCTAATTGTCTGACCAACTTTGAAAATGTATTTATGTGAGTATACTTTAGAAAACATAAAAAAGATCAAAACCAGCATACAGTGTAGTGTTTTCAATGCATTCAAATTATTTTGTCAAATTACAGAGGTAATGGGGCATGGGAATCCAGGCATTCCGTCTGGATGGGAGTGTTCTTTGGGCATAAGGGTTGTTTTGGGGAAAGGTGCATGTTTGGGCAGTAAAGCAGCTAGAGTGAGCAGCAAGCTCAGCACATATACTCTGGAGAAGCCTTTGCCCTTTAATGTCCCTTCCAGGCTGAGAGTCTTAAAAAGAGAAGTGGTATGACACCACTGTTCAGCTCTAAAGTAACTATGGGAGCAAGCTGACCTTCTTGGTCATCTGGATGGCATCTTGGAGTGTGAGGAGCTCCAGAAGTATAATCACCTAAAGATGCTAAAAAACTTTATTCTGAAGGTATGTTTAGTAGGAAAAGAATGCATTGTCCTGCCTGGAATTAATCACACTTTGTCCTGTGCTTTTTAGAGTCTTCTCTTCTGTCGTGTTTGCAGCTATGAATGTTGGTCAGTCTGCTTCCATGGCACCTGACTATGGCAAAGCTCGAACATCAGCCCAAAGAATCTTTCAGCTTTTGGACAGAAAACCTCTAATTGACAGTTACAGTGAACAAGGTGAAAAATTGGTAAGGGTTGGTAGTATTTTGCATGAGGGCTTGGGGGATATTGGAGATCTGTTTCTTTGGGCTTTTGGGATTTGGGTGGTTTGGTTGGTTGGTTTTTTTTTGGAAGGAGTATTCTATTTTCACAGGGAAAAATGTAAGAAAATCAATTTGTATTTATCTATTACGAGCAACTGTACTCACAGGTGCCTATTTCTTAGGGTGTCACAAAAGGAAGCTGAATTAGGATGATGTAACTGTGACCTGAAGGGAGCCTACAAGAAAGATGGAGAGGGACTTGTTACAAGAGCATGTAGTGATGGGACAAGGGGGAATGGCTTCAAACTGTAAGAGAGTAGACTTAGATGAGATACTAGAAAAACAAAAAATCTTTACTGTGAGGGTGGAATGGGTTGCCCAGAGAAGATGTGGATATGCCATCCCTGGGGGTGTTCAAGGCCTGGTTGGATGGATCTCTGAGCAACCTGGTTTAGTGAAAGATGTCCCTGGCCAAGGCAGAGGGATTGGAACTAGATGTTAAGGCCCCATCCAGTCCTAACCACTGTATAGTTCTGTCAAAAGACAGACACTGTATAAATAGTGCTACTGACTTCTTTAGGGAGAATATTATTTCTGGGTTTCAGACAACAGTGTATTGCCTTTAAGGTGTTTCTTCTCTAGTTGATTAAAAAATACTTTTCATTCTACTGACTCACAGTGTGAATGGCTTCAAGAAAACACTGATAATGTCAGTTCCAATAAAAGCTTTGTCTTTCTCAGGGTTTATAGGAGCAATAAAATACTAATGCATTTTTGTAATTATTTTTTAAATAATAGAGATTAGTTCCTTTACAGACAGACACTTTGCCAAAAGCCATCCTATTCCATTTGTGGAGACTTTTACAATTAAAAATGTGCTCTTGTGAAGTCAAAACAAGCTTAATGAATAATATAGTTTGTGCTAAAGTTGGGGGAGAAAACACACAATGAGCAAAATCAATAAAAAGTAAAAAACCAAAAAAGACACAAAAATTCCCCAAAGAGCCTTGCTTCTAAACAAAAATTGTCATTAAGGAGGCTGAACTCAGCCATTGTCAAATTTCTGCATGTAATGCTTTCAATTTACAGGTTGTGGAAGGATTACAATGGAACATCCAAATTCATCTAAATTTAAATTTAAATTTAACTTCCCGTGTAGGTTTAGATAGTAGCTCCTACTCAGCAAGCCACAGTCCAGCTTTCTATAACTTCAAGCTTATATACAGGATTTTCAGCCTTTAGAGTTCTGAGCATGCTTGCATATTTTCTTGAACCAGGGTTCTCTGGCACAGACATTGAAAGGCTTGACAGAAGGTCTCCAGTAAAATAAAACTTTAATTTAAAAAATAAAAGTGAAAACATTTTCAGTATAGACTGGGCATAACTGCTGGTGATGCCTGTGACTTAGCAAAGCAAGGCTTTGGGTCCATCAAATTAGGTTTTTACCTGCTGTGGGAGCATCGTACTGGTGGTGCCCCTGGCATGTACAGGGGGCTGGCTCATACCCCAAAGAACAGGGCAGGCAATAGCCTTGGCATATGCCATCTTTTTTCCATTTGTGCTTAAATATCAGCCTGGCTAGGATGGTTAATTAACAATTATCGCTGCTTTTTAAAACACATCTTGTCCTTTGTGCCTATGAATAAACTGCTAAAGGGTTTAACTCTGCTATCTTAATCTCTGATTTTGACCTTTTGTTACATTTGCTCAAACTATGCTACCTTCTGGTAAGGATCAGGAAAGCAAATGATAGTTTATATCTCAAGTAGAAGGGTCTCAATTAAATGTATTAGAAATGAAAACTCTGGATATTGCCTATTTTTCTTAAGAGGGTGGTTGGGCATTGGAACAGGCTCTCCAGGGAAGTTGTCACAGCACCAATCCTGATATAGTTCAAGAAGTGTTTGCACGATGCTCTCATGCACATGGTGTGACTCTTTGGAATGGTGCTGTGCAGCCAGAAGCTGGACTCTGATCCTGGAGAGTCTGTTCCATCTCAGTCTGTTCCACCTCAACTTATGCTATGCTTCTGTGATATTCTTTTCAAAGATGAAGTGAAAAATAGATACAGGAGATGCAGAAAACTTCTCCAGAAGGATGTAGTGACTTACAGATCATCCTGTAACTAGTGATACTATGCTCAGTCCAATATGTTATTTAAAACAATTTCAAAAGCACTTTTGAGAACATCTTCCCAAACTTCCTTGGATCTCTCACTTCAATAATCAAATCTTAACAAGTGTTGTTATAATTAAGGCTAATAAACGTTAATATGAGTATGTGAACTCTCTACTGCTTTTCCAGAGCCATTTTGAAGGCAACATTGAATTCAGAAACATCCATTTTGTGTATCCAACAAGGCCAGAAGTTCAGGTTTTGCAAGGACTCAATGTGAAGGTTAACAAGGGACAGACTCTGGCATTGGTAGGAAGCAGCGGCTGTGGCAAAAGCACATCCATTCAGCTCTTGGAGAGATTTTATGACCCTGTGGAAGGACAAGTGGTAAGAATAGACTCGTGTGGCTATTAATAATAGTTAAATCTACATAACTCTTTATCAGCCAAGGTTTCAGAGGCTTTTGACAAGCCTGGCAGTCCCTCTGTTGACATGCCTTTTTTTAGAGGTGTGAGTTACTGAGGCTGTCCCTCCAGTGGATCTGTAGACAGTCCCCAAATCCCTGTCATTGCCTGCCCACCTGTACCAGCAGTGGCATCCATGCTGGCACAGTGTGCTTCCCCAGGTCACAGACCTTGCCTGGGAAAGGAATGACCGTATCTGACTGCATTTCCTCCCCAAAGCTCCTCACACCCTGGTCAGATAGGGACATAAAACTAATGTATCTTGCTTGTCCGTGTGGAAGTTTTCTTGGTGATGTGAATTAACACATCAGGGACAGGGCACAGATACATATTCATATAACACAAATGTAATCTCACGTAGATGTTATTGTGTCACCATCAGGAGGTCCCAATGGGCTTTTTGATGCAAGCCCTGTTAATGGGTATAAAAAGTTGAAAGAAACCTCCTTTGGAGGTTGTAAGATCAAAAGGCCTACAGCTGAGAATATTTGTTGTTGTGTTCACCTTCTTAAGGGACAGGCTTTCCCATGAGCGTCCTGGTGCTCCTTGTGGTCAATAGGGCTGGAAGGAGGGCAAGAACAATCTGTTACCTGTGTGTTGCTTCTGCTTGCTAGCAAATGGATGCAAAACAACACAAAATTAAAAACTAATGCAAGAAAATATTTCATCTATTCTGCTGGTTCTTTTCCACTTAGCATGCAAAAAATTTACTTGATTACACTGGTAAAATAACACATAATGGGCTTTGTCTTAGACTTCATGTGTCCCATTTACAGCAGGTATGTGTGGATGAGCTCAGTAGCCAGCTTGGTGTCATGTTTCTGTTGCTTTTCCTAGCTAGCAGATGGACTTGATACCAAATCTCTGCATCTACAATGGCTGAGGTCCAGGCTGGGCCTGGTGTCACAGGAACCCATTCTGTTTGACTGCAGCATTGCTGAAAATATCCAGTATGGAGACAACAGTAGGGTGGTTAGTCAGGAGGAAATTGAAGCAGCAGCTAAAGCAGCAAATATTCATGCCTTCATTGAAAAACTGCCAGAGGTAAGAGAGAGTGATGTTCTCTTCACAATGAGATCATATCTTTGGAATGATGTAGAGATACCAAGGTAGTGCTCACTTGCATAGATCAAATTAAAAATAAACACTTTTGTTTCCCCTAATAGAATAGCCTTTTATGTTTTAAAATGTCAGTGTGTTTCAAACTTAAAATCCTTTCTAGTTTGTTAAAAAAAAAGGCCAATGTTTCCATTATTACAGTGGTAGATAACCCAGAATATCTGGGGGGTGAGGGGTGAGAGGGAGGTGAGGAGAGGGAAATGAGAGGATGTTCTATGTATAAGTAAGTAATCATGACTTTTTTTAAATATTTTTCCTTTGACAGCAGAAACTTACTGTTACTCTAATTAAGACATATTATTTTTGTAAAAAATTTAGTAAAGCAAAAGTAGTCTATTTCTAATTGGATGGATATGCACAGGGAGTGTTTCTTAATGAATACAAAGGGGCAGTCAAAAAAAAAATGAATGGCATGGTGTTTCACTCTTATGCCTGAAAAGAATTTGGTTCTAACAAGGAAAAATGCTTTGATAGCTTGTTTTCACTGTACTTCTGGGTATCTAAAATTGAGGTAATAATGCTGAAAAATATTTTATTTTCATTACTACTAATAATGTTTGGGATTGTTAATTCACAAACAATGCAGCATCAAATTCTTCGTGTATCTGTCAGTAAGCATTATATTGCTAGTTGATCTTATGATCATTAATCTTAGCCATCATATGAGGCTCTGTGGATGCCTCACTGCTACTACCATTCAAAACCTATTCCAGCCTTTGAAGAAGTAAATTTTCAGACTAGGTGTGAATGTGTGGCTGTATATATAGCTGCTTGTACTAGAGATGTTTATAAAGCCTTCTCTTTCTTAAAACCACTTGCACTATTCTTTCTTTCAAGATGAAAATGCTTAACTTTTATAGCCCTGAATAAATTTTACTTTTCTAATCTTCCTTCTCTAAGAGTATTCACTGGTGATCTTTTTTATTTTTTAACATCCAGAAATATAATACCCGGGTGGGTGAGAAAGGAGCACAACTTTCTGGAGGTCAAAAACAAAGAATAGCAATTGCTCGTGCTCTGGTTCGTAATCCTGCTGTTTTGCTTCTGGATGAAGCTACCTCTGCTCTTGACACAGAAAGTGAAAAGGTAAATAATGATTATTATGTGACATACTTATGGCTGTGTACATGGCTAGTTGCTTTCTGTAGAATAAAATTAAAGCAAATGTGCTGCAAATGCTCAGTTTTGAAAGCAATCAGGTATATCACAGTGGCTTTTCCACCTGAAAGGTTTGAATTGAACTATACTAGAAAGCTGTCTAAATATACCGAATAAAAAGCAGAAAAAACTGGAAACTTGAAGTATAAAACTTCATATTGATCTGATACTCCTAAATTGTCTTCCTATCAGATATATCTGATGGTAAATACCGAAATTGTGTTCTGACCCAAGCTGAATGCCCAAGAACTCACTTCTCTATGTGTCAAATTTGTTTGATCAGGCTCACTGACCTCAGTGAGAAATCCTGTGGAATAAAAGTCTCTTGTGTGCACTGACTTGTATATCTGTGGGACATGTATTCAGGTGATAAGATGTTGGAACCCTGGAGGCTGAAATTTTCAAGTTTTGTAAGCTGAGTGCTAACCCTCAGGGAACCACTGTGTTTGACTTAAGGCCTTAAAACAAGCTTTTGGGATTATGTAATAGCACAGGAGTTGTAAATGTATAGTTTTAATGCTGTGTAACCTCACAGAGTGAAAGCCTGAAGTTTTAGTATACAGTAATGTGTGTGAGCCAAGATAGAAGATTCAGAGTGTTGTCTGAGTTTTTTCTCCTTCTCCCTTCTTCACAGATCTGGGTGATTTTCTCTAATTAGATGAAAGATGTCCGCATTGCGGGCCTCAAGCAGTCATCATTGAGTCAAAAGTATAAATAGTATAGGTGTCACTTTAGTATTGAGTAATTATCTCTTAAATAGCCTTAGAAAAAGTTAGAAGCCATCCATTTTACCTTGTTTCTCTATCTTCCTAGTTAAGCTTACAGCTTGTGAGCCTGTAAATAAATAAAATATAATAAACAGCCGAAACCATCCTTGGCTCTACGTTTCCCATGTCTTTCATCCTAACCTTAATCGAGATACAGCAAGCAGAACTGTAACAGTAGGAGTGAGAAATCGAATGCAGTTGCTAGGACAAGGGAAGCCTTTCCAGGTGCTGACAGTGTTGTGGTGTTGTCCGTGTACAGATTGTGCAGAAAGCTCTGGATAACGCGCGGCAGGGCCGGACCTGCATCGTCATTGCTCACCGCCTGTCCACCGTGCAGACAGCCGACATCATCGTGGTGATCCAGAACGGCAGGGTGGTGGAGCAGGGCACCCACAGCCAGCTGCTGGCCAAGGAAGGACACTACTATGCCCTTGTAAATGCACAAGTCTCTAATTAGTACTACTTGCTGAATTTGGGGTTTTTTATTGTTTTGGGGTTTTTTTTGTGGGAAGATGTGACAAATTCTACAGAGGATTCCTGTTGGCTGTATCTGTGCTGACCCAGCAGGAACTGTTGCAGCCTGGTTGCTGTATCCAGTGTAGCCTTTGGCCACCACATCCATGGGGATGAGCAGTGCCTGCCTATTGATGAGTTACAGAAGGTGCACAGAGGAGTCCTAGGGACTGAGTCTGTTGAGTAGTTTGGTGTGTCACATGTTCTGGAGTCTGTCAGGATGTCTGGTGTAGCCTCACCCACTGCTCTCCCTGTCCCACTGAACCCTGGCCCACAGCAGCTGCCATAGTCCAAGGTGATTAACAGAGTATGACAGCAGTTAAGCATCATGGATAAACAAGAAGCTGGTGCTTGTGGTTGCTCTTTTGTTTTCTTCATCAGCCAGATGAAGTAATAAAATTTTCTTTAGTTAAAGATGATTATCAATACTTACTGAAAATTGAGACGCAAAAAAAAAAGAGATTGCATTAAAGAGAAGGATATTGATGCATGGGTTTGGTATTTGTCCCTACTTTACGCCACATTTCTCATATTACTGTACCTCACACATTTCTTGGATATTCAATACTGTATTTCAGACAATAATCATAATAGTTACAACCTTTCCATATCAAGATAAACTGTATAAAAAATACCATTGTTTTGTTTATTATTTTTCAAATGCTGACCTAACAGTTTGGTCATTCTTTGATTCCATCAAGATAGGTTCAAAACTTTTGTGGAAGCTAGGATGACATCTACTGGAGTGGACTTCTGTCAGCCATGTAAACAGCTTTTCTTTAAAATAAAGAGAAAAGGAAAAGTTGCTTTCAGTGTAAGTTCCTTTCTTTTTAAAAGGCATGGTACTTAGGGTCATGGTTTAGTAGTGTACCTGATAGTGTTAGGTTAACATTTGGACTTGATAATTTAAAGGGTCTTTGCCATTCTAAATGATTCTATTATTCTATGAATAATTTCAAAGATTTTTTTTTGAAGTGTTGGCAAAGCTTGTTTATATGTGTGCTTTAATAATTTGTTATTCCTCTGATATATTCCTCAGGGTGCTGCAATACATCCTTTAACTGTTGAAGAATATGTACTGTGTAGTCACAGTGACTCAGCAGCTGGGATTTTTTGGCAGGCTAAACCCAATTGCAGCATTTTAATTTTCCAAGGCTTTGCACATGACTTTGGGTTAGGATTTATAGCCTGGAGCAACCTGCAGTAGTTTATAATTTCCAGATTGTAGCAGACAAACTTACAGTAATTACCATCTCCTTTGTTCATTTCAATTATTTTCCAGCATCAGGATCTACAAGGGGAATAAAACACACAAAACAAAATCTGATCTCAGGTTTGCCAAAATAAATACTGTTGCTCTCCCTCATAGTTTTTCTCAGAGACTATTTCATGAGGAACTTTTACTCATTCAGGCACCCTTGTTGTGTGATCTCTTCATTTTATTGTGATAGGCACATACTATGGAACTGCTGCCATTATTACATTCCCAATTAGCTAATTTTGGCCTCGTTTAATTCCCTTTTCCCTGTATTGTTTCTGCACTGGAGTTAAAATTACAAGCACAAGATTTTGATTCTCAATTTTGAAAATAAAAAAGGGAAGTAACTTCAGCATTCACTGTATCTACTCCTTTTCTTAGCAGTGGATAATTTTTGCCCAATTCCCTTTCCCATTACCTGTCTCCATTTTTTTGGAGCTTTCCCACAGCTCCCCACTCTGAGGATCTTACACTCAGAGGTTGAGGCCTGGTAACAGCCAGCCTGACCCTCAGGGATCTGAGGATGCTGCATCAATGCCAAGGAGGTGTAAACTGCTTTTCTTAGTGCAGGACCAGTGCAGACACTCAGGCCCTTGATGGTGCTGTGCCTGTCTACTAGTACACAGATTGGGCTGGATGACTTTACTGACTCCAGGAGATAAAAAGATAGATATATGTTCAGCTTGTAGGCACTTCTAGTAAACTCTCTGCTCTCATAGTTTATTTCAGACCATCCAAGTCACCTTCTTGGTGACTTCCTGCCCACAGAGCTTGCAAACTGGCTATGTGCCAATTAAAAGCAGACCTAAATTAAGAGAGAAATGTGTCAAAAGCACTTATTTCAGCACTAAGCCCTATATGATATAGAGAGCAAAAGAATCAATCCTGATAGAGGATTTGTTGGCTCCATCAAGTAAACATTCAAGTTTTCCTTCAAAATGCCTTCTGAACGTCTTCTCTGAAGTCTTCCCTCTCTTTTCTGGGAAGTCATATCCTAATAATTCCATAGGAGGCTTAGATCAGTGCTGGCATTAAGCAAGTGTCTGAGGTAAGTGCTCCTCTTCTGGTCATGAATGAGGCCTTTGGTGTCCCTTGACAAGGGTAGGCCAGTGTGTTTCCTTCACCCCTCTCCTTGTGGCTGTCATTATAGGGGTGAGGTCCCCAGGGACACCAGCCATGATTCACCATATTGTGGGCATGTTTGGAGAGCACCAGCACTTGTGCAGGGTTAGGATAGACTTTTAACTCTGACATATGAGATACAAAGAAGCAGAGAACAAACATTTCAGAAAAAAAATGTAATTACAAACATGTCCTGTTTCTGGCCGGGACAGGGTTAGTTTTTGCAGCAGCAAGGAGGGGGCCTGGCCACGTTATTCTATACCATCTCATCATTGCTGGGGGTGGGGCAAACAGTTTCTTCTGGGAAGAAAGTGTGGTTTTGTTATAGCAATACTCCAGTTTGACCCCTGTTTAGGGCTCACCTGCTGCCTGCAATCATGGGCGCTCTGCCCAGGAAACTCAACTTTTCCAAGGAGAAACAGCTTACCTAAGGGAGACCAACAAGAAAGCTGGAGAGAGACTTTTTACAAAGATGTGCAGTGGTAGACCAAGGGGTGATGGCTTTAAACTGAGAGTAGATTAAGAGCAGATACTGGGAGTAAACTCTTTACTATGGGGGTGGTAAGCACTGACATGAGCTGCCCAGAGAAGAATGGATTCCCCACCCCTGGAAGTGTTGAAGGCAAAGGTGAATGGGGCTGTGAACAAAGATGTTCACCTGTGTAAGGTGTTTCTGCCCATGATGGGAAGGCTGGGACTAGATGCTCTTCCATGTCCCTTCCAACCCAAACCAACCTGTGATTCCATGGAGAGCAGAAAAAGTACAGTTTATCTAGAGATGTGGTTGTGTCGCTGAAGCAGGAACTACAGTGGCAGCTTTCCCAAGGTATTTCCAAACTCTTCTGTTTCTTAATGGATTTGGATAATATCAGAGGAATGTGGTCTGGCAATCACTAGAACTATATCCAAACTGCAAATAAACTGGACAAAACAATGGATGAAAGCCTGTACTTTACCTCTTTCTGTGTATCCCTGCTGCTGTATGTAGACAAACCAGGCTTCTGTAAAGCCCATCTTCTCCTTGTCTGAGCCATTGAAGTATTTCTAAGATCATCGATGTAGTAAAGAAGAGAAACAGCTGGGCAGTAAGGTCACAAACAGTATCTGTGTAGTTTCTTACAAAATGCACTTGAAGGGCTTATTTTGTTTAGTCCTGATGCTTAGGTACTTGTGAATGACTGGTAGTTTTACACACAAAGGAAGAAGAATCCGGTTGCCTTGTCATTTATCACCCTACAGCAGCCCTATATATAAGCTTCACCACAGATTGCCCGTTGGCCTGGCATTTTCCAGGGTTATGGCTCTCCCTGACTGTTCTCTTCCAGTTGCCTGGAGTGCTTTTCCTCCTCAAGCACCTTGCCTTAGCACACAACAGATGTTGCACCATGTGATCTGGAGCAAAACACAGGGAGAGATGAGAGAAGTGACAAAAACAGCAGCAAAGCTAAAAGATTGCTTTCTAAAATTAACAAAAATTTCTCAGCAGAAAACTGGTCACTGCATTCAGTAAATTAATAATTTACAGTGGATTGCTTTCATCTGCCTCTGTGCTGTGCTTTGTTATCCGTTGTGCAGGCAGCTCCTGTCTACCTGAAACCCTAGCAATTATCTCAGTTTATTGTTTTATTGCCTACCTCATTCATCAGCAGTTAAGTCCAGAAACTATTTTCTGAAGCATATGTTTCCATTTGGAAATAATAATTTATTTTGCCCTTAGGGAAGCTCACACATCCGCTGGAGCTATCCCCAGCTTGCTCAGTGACATCAGTATCACAAGCTCCAAAGCAAACTTGCTAAGCCTTCCTGTAATTCTCCTGAAGATGCCAGTCTTTACTGAACGCTTTCACAGAAAGATGTTTTAAAGTCATGTTAGATCAACAAATAGATTTTGTGGACCTGTTTAAATTGACCTTTTCGTTGCACTGCTCTTTCCATAGGAGTAACATTCTTGTTTCTTTCTGATCCTTATGAATAGAATTTTTTTTTATCGCCCTCCCTCTCCTAAGTTGTCCAAAGCAAAATCATCTTGCAGTCAATCGCCCTGGAACAGTCCCTTTTGTTATGGTCCTTGATGTTTGAAAGAACAACCATATGAATATGGCTATTTTTGTGGAAATAATTGTTCAAGTTCATCCCAACGAGAAAAGGATATCCTCAGTATTTGATCCACTGCTAGTAGCACTTGCACTCTCATGGAGAATGCACTTGTTATTGTACCAAGAGCACAACAAGAGGGAAGAGGCACTGCTGTGGGACACTTACCACTTAACTGCAGATATTTGGGTCTGAAGCAAGCAATCAAATTGCCTTTAAAGTGCTCTAGGACGTGAGTCTTCTGTTTCCAAATGTCTGCCTGAACAGACAGTGAACTAAATCAGGGAAGTGCCTATTTCATACTATAAATTGAAATGAAGAGCATCAGCTTTTAGTCAGATTCATCAAATTTACATCAGTTGAAGGGAGTTCAACTCTGAATGTTCTAGCTTTCTTAAGGAGATGGCTAGGTTAGTTTATCAGTCCCACAAATAATTCTTGGAGATCCTTACCTGAGATCTCCAGGCATCTCCAGATAGGCACAGGGGAGCCCAGTCTTGCAGCCAAGTGCTTTGAGGAGGAGGGTCTATGCAGTAAACAAGGGCCAGTTTTCTTCATCTAGATATTAGCAGTGCAAAAAGCTTTGAAGTGAAGGGAAAACATGCAGGAAACAGGAAATATTTATCCTGAATGTGCAAAAATGGAAAGGAAACATATAGGTTGTGGAAGAACCCAAACCAGCTCTTAACCATGACTGAATTACAAGAATCTGCATTTTTTCCCTCTTGGTTGGCATGTGGAAAATTTTGAACAAGGAGTTAACATTTTCAGGAATCAAAATAGTTGATGTCTCTGACATCTACATATAATGCCTTTTATGAAATCACACTAAAAATGATGAGTTCCCATTTTCACATCTGTTACTCATATGAACATATCCCTGACAATGCAAGTGTGTGTTTCTTCAGCCAAAAAACTACCACTTTATACAGCACTAATGGGTTTGGTTATAAACCCACTATATGTGTTTACTACAAATGAAATGTGTATCAGCAACATTGAACATGAAAACAAAATTATAATGGGTGACTTTTATTATTCTAGAGCAATATGAAGAGATATCTGTAATGTGGTTTACTTTTCAGTATTCAGTAATGTCATTTTAGTTGGAATAAATAAGATTCCCAATACAGACTTACACTATTTTCTTCAATTTCTTATTTCACACATACTTTGAGACCTGGAACAACTTTTTTCCATGAATTGATGCAAATTCTTTTGGGAGTCTTCCACTGTCATGTTTTAATGCTTTCCTTCTCTCTCTCAATCTCTCTTTTTTTTTTTTTTTTTTTTTTTTTTTTTTTTTTTTTTTAGGATATATCTTAGGGCCTCACTGCAATTGTTTTACACTCATAAATTTAGATGCACACTGTGATAGTGTATTTTGATTCTGTTAAATTTGTCTGCATCCACTGCCATAATTTAATCTTTGGATCTATCACTTCATAATTGTTTTTAACAAATAAACAGTTATGAATATGCTTTTTCTAAGAGGGAAATGTCTAATCTGCCCCATTTATAGAAAAAATGATACATTTTTCAATATATATATGAGAGCATACTTATATGGTTATATAGTTCTATATTTATAAAATATATACTACTTTATACTTTAATAAGTTTGAGATTGCTTTATGATAAGACATTTGGAAGTAATACAGGAAAAAATGCAAGTTAATAATGGGAAAATTCCACTTGCTGTCAGCATTTTAGTTCAATTTCACAGAGTCAAAACTAGCTTTTTCTCCTGAAAACCTCTCTCTCATCAAGCTTTGATGATGCAATTTCTCTTTTCAGCTTAGTCAGACTCTTAAGTTCTCGCTTGACTCACATAGAACACTTGCACGCATGATGCCAGTGACTCACACATATTTATTCAATTTTTCAGTAGATAAACCACTGTTAGTTTTATGTCTAGGCCTTTTAGCCATACCTCCTGAGAAAGCAATTGAACTCCTTGCACTTTAAAAGCCCAGACAGCTCAGGCTATGAAAGCAGCAGAGGGTCCGTCCAGCTGCCCCCGGCTTTCATGACAGACGGTATTATGAAAAAACTGCAGAACTCAAAACAGCTTTTCTGAAAATACTTACAGCAAAATTAAACCTTTCCTCATCTCTCTGCTTTGCCAGAGGCTTCCTTTCTCCAGAAAGCATAGTTTTCCTGTGAAGGCTTCATATTTTATTCTTCCCCCATCCATCCTGCAGCTGCACATCACTCTTGAACAAATGGGGAACAGAAATGCCCCGCTGCTGCTCAGGACCCCACCCAATGTTAGAAAATGCTCAACACAGAAGGACTCTAGAAGTGCCACCCATGGCAAACACCCTCACACTGAGTGTCCTTAAAAACTGTGTCAAGCCAATGGCAGCACAGCTTTTCCCACCCCAGTCATCATCACACAGTACTGCCAAGTACCAGTGAAGAAATATCTTGTGTAGTGATATGTGAAATGCATTTCATTCAAGTTCAGCTTTTGCCATAACTTCTTTAGCTTGTTTTCATCTTTATGGGGAGCATAGTTCACATAAAACTGCATTTTATCCTCTTTCGTGGTAAGTACATTCAATGCCACCAGGGGTGGCATAGTCACATAAACATCCACAGGTGTTTATAATAGATTTGTGCTGACACTAGTCATATTTTGTTAGAATCCCAGGTTTTTTAATAAGAAAACACAAAAGCACAAGAAGAGACGTTGACTTTTTAAATGTTGCATATAAAATGTTGTGTTATTTGATTACAAGTGATTTGTAAATACCAGAGCATTGCTAAAAACTACCTACTGCATTATATTCATATGTATTTTTTTTTAAATACCAACAGCTCTATTTGTTTGCCCTAAAATCTGATGGAATTTCCTTCATCTCCACTATTTCTTCTCAGATTGCCCCAGGTTTTAGTCAATGCTTCAGTGGCAAAAGTTGCCATACAGAAACTAAGGTATCCTAGTAGCTCCATCCTTCACTGAGACTAGCAAGGCCCCATTTAGTGCAACATTACTTGAAATAACGTTTCTCTGGAAAAAGAGGCACACAAAAAATGGCTTGCTGTGTTTTATCTACTGTGCAGGGAGATAAAGATGTCCTGATCAGCTGTTAGAACTGGAAATGTCTGGGAGTTTCCAATACTGAGATGCAGTTACTGCATGTAAACCTAGTTTGATGGCAAGTCAGAGTCAGAAGGGACTTTACTCTATTTGTTACCATATTTATTATTTGGACAATTGCCTCTAAAATGTGCCAGCTTTGTTCTGATGAGGCAAGGAAAATCCTGTCCCAAAGATCAAGCTAACAAAAAATAAAACAGGAAAAAACCTCAAACCTTAAACACTTGAAGTATATGGTTAAGTAGATAAACACAAACATATATACAGAGTGTCTCCAAATCTTTCTCAGGACTCTGGACTATTTTAACCTTTCAAAAAATTTGGCAACTATTCAAGGTTGAATTGAATGATAGTCAGATGTGGGTGTTTTCTGGAAATATTTCATAAGGCTTGAGGCATAAATTATGTTCTGCAAGGACAGCAACCATCCTTCTTCTCCATGGCCTTCCCTCTTTCAGCTCTTCATATTCTCTTGTCCTATCTTGCTTCAGAATAAATGGCAAGAATGTCAAGAGAGTAGGAGGAATTTCGCCAAGTTGTTTATGAAATGATTGGCATCATCCAGCTGCAGTCCTGTCTGAATACTTTCAAGCACAAGAAACACAATAATAACCCTCAGTGTTCCTCTCCTAGTGCTCACCACGCAAAAACTGATTTTGTCATGATAAGAATGTCTGTGCCACTCTGAACCTGCCCAGCACAGCCACCACCTGCACTGTCCCAAGGAACTCTTGCAGTGCTGTCCAAGGTGGGACACTCTTCCTTGTCCTTCTCCCATGGGATGCCACTGGGGTCCAGGGCTGCTGGCAGTTACCTGCATGGGCCTTCTGAGCAAGCCTTGCCTCTGGATCACCTATGTTTTCATCCTGATTTCAACATTTCTACTATTAAAAAAAATCAACACCCAACTTCCTTGCATTGATAAAGTGCCACCTTTCCTCCTTCCTTAACACAGGCCTAAAAACACCCAGGGACTTTTTTAACGCTTCAACAAATAGTCCAATATTTTAAGTTGCCATAAATCAATGTTTTATGACCAAAACAGGTCTTGAGCTCTGTTTTCATGAGAAATTCTCTGGATCCTCAATGCAGGATATATCTGAGATTCCTGAAGAAGAGCAGTATTAACAGAGCAAAGTGATGATAGTCTCCACCTCCAGCTTTTGTTATTGGGATGAGAAAGGTTTCAAGGCAGATAAGCTAAAGGAATTCTGGCTTCTAATAGCTCAGTAGCTATTTTAATAGCTCACATGATCCAAAATTAAATTCTAATAATTTACCAGAAAGGTTTTTTAACTGGGATAGAGAAAAGGAGAATTGGAAATAATAGCCCTGATTTAAATGCTCATCCATTTTTTTCCTTTTTTTTTTATTTTTAAGTGTGTATCCTGTGAGTTGCATGAAATACAATATGACTGGAGGAGGAAAGCAAAGGAAAACAAACAAAAAAAATCAGGAGAACAAAAACTCTCCCCCATTGGGCATTTTTGTGTAATTTACAAGGCAAATTCCTCAGGTCAGAGTCTCATCTTTGGGGATTTTCAGCTTCCCCACTCTTGAGGAGAGCAGAGGCTATTGCACATCAGCACACACTGACCCCCCACAGAGAAGTGAGCTGTCAGATAAGAGATTGCTTTCATTCCCTCCAAGTTCCCAGGAAGGTACACAGTGCACAGAGCAGTGTTTGTATTACTGCTGAAGGGAAGGATTTTGGCCAGAAGAAGTTGCCAGCCCTGGCTTTTTAATGAACCGTGTGCTGACAGGCCTGGTTGTGAACGGTTACAGATGTGCACCGGACAGCCTAATGAGACACAGGAAATTCAGGAGGCCAAAAAATCTCTTCAGATTTTCTGCTGTCATGGTAGTATCAAAACTGCTTGTGTTCTACCTGGCATCGCCAAGTGAGGGGTTTGCTAGCTGTCCTTAATCAAAACATTTCCATTTGGGGTAAAGGCACTGATGTGTGTTGATTGCCATAAGGGGGAATAAAAGAAGAGCTGAGTCACCAGGCAAGAACGAGAGCACAGGCAGGACAGGATCCTGCAGTGGCACATTAATTATAGTAACATTTTCTGTGATTCCCCTGCTACGTAACCACAGACGCAGGAGCATGGGTGGGGGCTGCAGTGGAAAAGGAATTGGCCAGGATGAATGATGTGGCAAGTAAGGGAAAACAAACCCTCGGTGAGAGAACAAAAACCCCTGAAAAATTCTCCTTCCTGCATAGTGGAGTCTCTCGCTGATGTGTCCAGTGCAAAAGACGCACCTTTTCCCAGTGCTTTAGCAGAGGAGTGCTCTGGTATTTCTCTCAGAGCATGAGTCAGACCCAGGGGTTGCCAAAAATACATGCCAAGCCCTGCTCTCAGTTATGTATGCCCACAACAACTCGGCACATGAGCAGATAGTATCAGCACCACCAGAGCCGTCTGAGCAGCTGCGGGCTGCCCTGTGCAGCTCTGAGGCTCCTCCATTTCACCTCTGTTCTCTCTAGGAAGTCTGATTAGCAACTGGACCACAGATGGTATTGCTAATTGTCTGGCCTGCAAATTTAATCAGATCGGTGAAAAAAGTCTGCTTTTACTGTTGACAGATAAAACTTATAAATAAATATCTAACTGTTGAAGAACTAGCCAGCAGATGCCTCAGCTTACTTGCTCTTTGTCATATGGACAGGCTTAGATACAAAAAAAAAAGCATAGACAAGTGCCCATGAAACAAAACACACACAGATCTGTCCCAGCAGAGCTAGCCTTTGCCAGAAATGTAAAACTACATAAGATATGCAACACTGACATCTATTGGCACACAAACTGTGTACTGATCTCTGTTTGTTTATTCTGAGGCAATATTTTTAGCCATGTTCGCAGTGCTGTGAGTGCGTGCCCCACGCTGTTGAAACAGCACACTGACACTACAGGGCACAGCCCCACATGCTGGCAGAGCTGCCCTGTAAAGAGCTCCTGGGATAACTTGCCACCAGGACACTGAAAAAATCAGTCTAGACTGTGAATGGCCTTTGCATAATGTGAACTGCAGAGTCCATGCTTCTGCAATCCGCCAAGCTTATTTTTTATGGTGTATGGTCATGAATTTTTTATTCATTTTTTTCAGCATGGGAATGGTTATTTCCATCAGAATTTTCTTGTAAATTCACTAATCCAGGAAAAAAAAAAAAAAAAGGAGGAAAAAAAAAAAAAAAGAGAGAGAGAGAAGAAAAGAAAAAAAAAATTAATCCAAAAAACTTTTGTATGAAATTGAGAAGATATCCCACTGAACTTATTGATTATATATGCTCGGGTTCAAATGACTCACCAAGAAACACAGCTAAGATAATAAACAGAAAACCCTTTCAGTACATCGATTGGAAATTTGGCAGAATTGCTCTAGGAGTCAAGAGGATTAATCTTGGGGAAAGGACAGGAAAGGTCTGGGTGTAATCTGTTCAGAAAATAAATACAATTTGCTGGTGTTTTAAAGGAAAAGTGCAAAAAGACAACAAGGCTCATTAGTCAAAAGCAAGCCTGTAAGCACAACATAAAAAAATAGATCACAACTCCTATTTCAAACAAGTTCTACTCTGAAATCAAGAATTCTTATTATTTAATTCATGAATAAAATACCATATATACCATACCCAAATCTCTGTACTCTTTCTGGAGAAACACACATATATATATATCTCCAGCCAGAAGAAAATATTAATTTTATAGTACATGTATATTGTATAAATATATATCATATGCAATGATGCATTTAGTGCATTTGATATATTACATGTCATAAAAGTATATCATAAATGTGCCATAGTATTTATTTAATTGCAAATACATAAAAGTCTGTAAGTAGGTTCATAATTTCAAATAAAAAAAAGAAAATTAAAGTAATTTACATAATTTTCAGAGAGTCATAGAATCATTAAGATTGGAAAAGCCTTTTAAGATCGTTGGGTCTAACTGTCAATCTAGTGCCACTACCACGTTCACCATTAAACTATGTCCTCAAGTGCCATTTCCAAATGTTTTTTGAACACCTCAGGGTGGTGACTCCACCACTTCAAATAGAAACATTTTTCAGAAGTGTATTTATAACCATAGCTCTTTGTAAATCAGCTTGTGATCGCTACACCTCGTGTGAGTTGCATCATTTATGACGTTATGTTTATGTAAGTGAAATTTATAAATCAGCAGTCCTAGAGGTGCTCTAATACCAGATAAAGGCACCAATGAAATAATAATTTCTGGTCTGAGCATCTGTTTTATATCCAAGAGTAGTGGTATTAATCACTAGCCTTAAACATGAATTTCACATACTATAATACACTATCTGAATTTAAAGGAGTTACAGATTTCATTTTGTTGTGTCTTATGAGTGGGATGTGCTGGTGGTGGTGTCCAGTCTCTACTTTACACCAATAAAAAGGGATTTTTTCTGTATTTACGGGTCCTACTCATCACTGAACACAGAAACTTTGCACTACAAATCCTGCTATGTAGTGAAAGGTTCTCTTTATTTAACCTGATGATTTAAAATTTAATTTTTGCTGATGTGATAAGAGTTCATTAAATTAAATTACTGGTCATCAATTTGAATACAAATTACACTTTCCCTTGATTTGTCTTACACATACTTTTTATTCACTAAAATAAATTTAGCCTAACTAATAGCCTAAACTATTCACACAAGCCTAGAATATGACTCAGTCATTTCTAATCAGTTTCTTCACATCCAAAAAAAGTTGTGATATCTGTTTTCTGCCAAGTAAAGCATACGATGTACCTCAGATGTACCCAGAATGTCCCAAACTGGCTGCCTCTGGGCAGAATCACAGATGTCATTTCCTTTCCAGAACAGAGATTATCCAAGCTGAGCCCACGAGCTCCCTGACCATGGTCATTTCCATTTCTATGCTGTCTGACCCCTTTGTGATTCTGCCTTTCCCACATACATGACATCATCAGCTTCCTGGGAAGCTGAGACAAGGTAATAACTTTGTAGTTACCTAATGCCTACATTATGCAGTCATGGTGGAGGCAATTATACACAGTGGCCTTGCTGCTTCTTTCATTTTCTCTCTCTGTCTTGAGAATTACTTGATATTTGGGTTAATTTTTTGCAGCATCCCAGTCTGCTTGATTTCATGTTATTCTAGCTTCATTTTTATGATCCTGACATCCAAAATACACCTACATTCAGTGATAAATATGTTTTTCCCTTTCCCCAGGTTCTTTATTCATTTGTAGTCTTTTTTTGAGATGGGTATTTGGCCTAAGGCTGTTTAATTCTTGGTAGATTTTGCTTCTTGTAAATAGAATGATGTTTCAAATTCAGACACTGAGCTCTATGGCCCAGTTGACTTCACTGGATATTCAATCCACCTGAATAAAAATTCATAATGAACTGTTTCAGTTAGTATATTTATGATCCTGATGACAGGTGAACTCAATGGAGGAATGGTATAGGATGGTTGAGAAAAGATTCCATCTATCTTTCAGCTTTAAAAACATATCCCATCTATTGCTAACTTTGTGTTGCCAATCACCCTAAAATTAATTCAAGAAAACTTTTTCAAGACTACAGTCCTTTCTGTCTTAGTATGGATTTGCAGTACTTAAATAGTGAAATCCATGGATTAGGTATAGTCATATATTTTTAAAAGCATCCTCAACCACTTTTTATCCTGTCTTGGAGATTTAATCTCATGCTTATTTCCCTGCAGTAGAATTAAAAGCAAAGAGATGTGCCAGTTTTTCTTACTCTGAAGTGGTTGTCATTTTTTATACTGACACGCTTACCCCCATTAGTTCTTCACCCTTACACCTCTGACAGTTCTTTTCAGCTCACAGGTGTGTCAGCTGGTGGCATCATCTGGCCCCTAGCACAGCTGGGATAAATATACTCCATGAAACAATGCTGTAGAGTGGTGCTGTGGCTTTATTTGCTTCTAGAGGTAAAACACAGTGGTAAGAAAATGCAGATCAGGAGGCGCAGAAGATCTCAAGAGGCTGATTTCAAGGGATCCTTCAGCACTCAAATTTAAATTGTCACAGGACAGGCTCAGGAGTTCTTAGGGATCCTTAACCACCATCAGCAACAAAGGCTCAGGGGGCCAAAGAAGCAATCTTTCTGAGTGCCCCCTTGTCCACTACATGCAAAGACAGCTGCTTGGCTGGAGGACTTAGATTTAAATTGGGTTTTCTTGGCATAGATGGCACAACAGGCTATATCTGCCAGAGAAGCTGGTCTTTCTCTATGTTTTTCTTATCGTGCCTAAGACTTTACTTTCATAATATTTTGCACCAGCTCTTTCAACATGTCTTTTTCTATGATTTTTGCTTGTAAAATGAAAGGCAACAGTATTGTTTCTCCCTTTACAGTCTGAATATGTCCATTTTTCCAAGTTAACACTTGCTTTGATAAACTGAAGGCAGTGGTCTGCAGCTGCCACAACACAGTAAAGAAATAACCCAAGTTAAAAATAGACACATACAAAATAGTGTCCCAAGGAAAAGTGCAGGAAATTGGTTGCAGCTGAACTAATATTTCTCTTGAAATTATCTGTGGCTGTTATTTGCTACACAGCTTCTGCTCATCCCTGGGCAATTCCAGTTACCTTTGGAAAACCCTCTCAAGTTTCATGCTGTGCTGCCTATATATGGTGTGATTCCTCATGTTTGTAGCCCTTTGGTGCAGAAGAAATGTGTGTCTTTATAGGAGGGGTGTAGAAAGTGCCTATTGTATGAGATGACTCATTCATAGTATTTCCCCTTTGAGTGAAGCATAAAGGAAGTGCATGCCAAAATTGGGAACTTTCACTCAGGCTTGTAAACTCTTCTCTCCTGGATGTTTGAACTAGATAAACTGAGAGAAAATTACACAAAAATACATGGATGATGCAGTACAATGTAGACTACTAAACAAGCTTGAAACAATTTTTGGAAATAGATATCATGTTCACATATATGCGTGAAGCTTGATCTGCTAGTTGATGCAAGATTATAGATTAAATAGTGATGTTTAAAATGTAGCCAACATAAAACTTGTTGTAATAGTAAATACTTTTTGCTGTAATAATAACTACCTTTTTAAGCTGATAAATAATTAAGAACTACCTTCTTGTTGTCTTTTTGTGATAATCACTTTTTCTCCACAGGAGATGAGTAATCCTGAAAGCAATCTATTTAGCAGTCTCTAACATTTCAGCCTATAAAGCATTTTTAGTTTAAACTCAATCATTTTTACAATTCTTGTAGGCATTATTTTACCTGGCTTCATCTGTCCATCCAGAAGTTTGATGTCTAGCCACCTGCAGGCATGTTTGAACAACCACCTAAAGGAGACATTACTTAATGACTTGTTAATCTGTTGTCAGATTGCCCTATCAGATGTATCAGTCTGATCCAGAGGTGCAAGGCCATAAAATGGAATCTTGTACTTTGATAGAGAGTCTGATGTTTTCTGTAGATCATCCTGGAGGAACATGACCTAAAAATCATTTTACATGAGAGGTTTCTGAGAACCCATAAGCATGGTCAGACAGGCACCCATCATTTTTGGATGACTAATGAAACAGGTGTAAGACACGACAGAGAAAATGCAATGTAAGAACAAGTTATAATCAAAACAAGAGGAGAATGTGCTTATGTTAACCTAGTGGATCTTCTGTTGTGATATTAAAATCTTTTTCTTCCTGCCTGTCAGAATTTAATTGACATAAAGTTCAATACTGAGTAAGAGCTGGGAGTTTTGTTGTGTGTGTCGTGGAGTCTTGTGTGCTTGTCTATAAACCAGTTTATCTCTAAAACTTAACTTTTCTCTAAACTCAATGAAATGAAAATGAAGGGGTTAACATGCACACTGGGAATAGAGAAATTAAGACCAGTCAGGCAATAAGAACAAAGTCCAAAGCTACAGAGTGGCTGAGTGAATACAAATGCAGTAGAAATGTTGGAGGGACATCGGAGGGGAAAAGAGAGTTGTATGCCATTCCCAAGTGGGTCACATCTGCTTCCCTGCGAATCCAGTAAAACACGGGGGTTAGGATGAGTGTGTGTGTGTGTGTGAATTTAAATCACAAAGCGATTTTCTGCAGCCACCTTGTGTCGAAAATGGAAAATGCAGCTCTCAAAATCTGTTTTTGAAAGCGCAGTGCCCTGCTTCAGCAAGGTGTTGCACCCAAGGGACATAAAGCTCATAAATGTTGCTGCTGTTGCTAAGAGACTTGCTCACACATGAAGAGTTTTCCACTGGGAAAATACCCTGAAATAGGGTGGATTTTCACTGATACTCAGTTTCTAGGAGAAAAAGTCCTAGCGAGAAAACATTACTTTTAGATCCCATTCCTTTGCAGCCTGAACTTTCCAGAATCAAAGGGGATCTTGCCATTTATCTCAATGCTCAGTTGGGTCTTATTAGATATTATTTGTTCATAGTGCAAAAACTGATACATCTTATACCCTTCTTCTCAAAATATGCTAGCATTTTGATTGAAAGAAGAAATCTGCAGAAATCAGGGGTCAGAAACCAGAAATGGCCATTGATTGGTATTGAGCTCTAGCATGCAATCCTAAAATACTCTTACTAGATAACATTGCATCTGCTCTACACATAGGTGACACATTGCTAGCTAACATTGGGCAAGGAAAAGTAAGTGCTTTGTCATTGATATATCCTCATTTCTCTTTTCTCCAGTCATGAATTTATTTTAAATTCAGAGAGAAGACAAAATGACTTATAATTTTCCTTGACAGGCTTGTAACAAGGACAAGGATTATTTCCCATTCAGGGCAAAAAGCTGCCTATTGTTCTTCTGACAATATTCTCCTCTCTTCCACCTCACCACCACCACAACAATGATTTCCACCTGGCTCATCTAGCTGCGGGCTGGGCTGGCAGCATGGCCCTAAGAGAGGAGGAACCCTCACTGCAACACCCCAGACAGTTTAACTGCACTCAGTGTTTAACTCCCAACAGTTCATTAGGAAGAAAACCGAGAAAGATGCATTTTGGAAAATGTCTTTGTCTCTCTTGTTTGGTTGTATAGGCAGTCTGCTGGTAATAAAGTGTATGTTTGTTTATTTCTGGAAATTTGGCATTTGCGCTCATGCGAGGTGAACAGCTTTCCTTCATAAATTGCCAAATTATAACTTCTGTGTTTTTTGTATGGCAAAGGGAGTCCAAAGCTGCCTATTTAGGGCAAACAGATTGCCTTCAGCCAGATAATGCTGAGCAACATTTACCAGTGTTAACTGGTGTTGTGTTGTTAGAATCAGCAAGACACCTAGAGCAGCTGTGTCCTTCAACAGTGAGCCATTCTATGGAAATGCTCCCAACTTTGTACATTTTGGCTGGGCTTTGCAACAGCATTTTAAAAATATATACTCCAAGAAAAGCAGGAGCAGACAATAAGCCAAAAGAGAGAGCAGGTGATGACTTCAGTCTGCCAGAGAAAGGAGCAGGTTGTCAGCTAAGTCAGTGGAGAGAGTATCATGGATTATACAGATATTCAGCAGATGGGATCAATGGGATGTAACAGCAGTATCAATATGACAAATTAGAGGAATTACTCCAAACCACCAAGCAACAGGGGACATGAATTACAGTTTGGTGTTTTGTTTACAGGCCACTGGGGGTCAAACTACTCTTATTATTGCTCATTGGCTCTCCACAGCTCAGACTGTGGATGCAACAGTGGGCATTGTGGATAGCACAGTGGTTGAAATGGGAACGCACACAGAGTTGATGGAGAAAAAGGAGCCATATTATTCACTTGCAACCTCACAGGTACATTGATTTTTATTGCTGTTATTACTTGCATAAAAATAGTATGTAGGCTGGATATAGATTAAGTCCCTATGGGAGCTGGAAATACAATCGTGCATAGATACATTTGTCACTCGGCAATTTTACAAATGCTGGTGTCTTGTATGCACCACTGTGAGTTTGTTTATTTCTAAATGGCTCAGATGACCTTTAAAATACAACATGACCCATGATTCAAGCATAATCTAGCATGTGCTTTAAAGTGACACACAGAGATATGGGTGCACAGACCTAACAGCGACATCATGGCCATCATCAGGAAAACCCCTTGGTGCTCTGCTGCCAGTGCTGCCTGGTACTGAGATACCAAAATCAACTCACCTCCAAATAAGATTGCACCTCTTTATATCATTCTTCTGCACTCTCCTGGCAACAATTTTGCCTGTAATCTCAGTTAGAAGTGTGAGTGAAGGTTTCCACAGTTCAGAGTGGGCTGCAAGGACAAGAGCAGTAGCTGAGACTGTAGCTCTGAGCTCTATAAGTATGTAGGAGCCAAACTGAAAACAAAATCAAGAGGACACAGAAAACATTCTATCTTTTCTTTTGTGCAAAAATATTAACAATTTGGACTTTTTTCAATACTGATCAACTCCAGCAAAATGAAAAGTACAAATGGAAGTATTGGAAAGGGTTAAGGAGGCCAGGTGTAGGCAGACTCTCCACCATTCCATCTAATGAAGTTTGAGTAATTGTCAGCTCTGACAGGTAGAAAAGTTCTGACAGCATGACAGGGAAGAGAAAGACACTGTATTGACCTAGCACATTGTCAGGTCACATACTATTTGTAGGAGCATAACTTGAGACACTTTTTTTAACACCAAGTTAAACCAAGTTAAAATGGGCAGTAAAAGCAGTGGAACTGGATTTCCAGAGGTTACTAAAGCACGGTTTAAAAGCTATGCTTTGGAAAATTACTTTAAAACGTGTACTTATCTGGGCCTGCCCAGGAATGCTGTGTAAGCCATTTGATAGGTGTGGTTCTGCCATTGCTGTCAGTGTGCTGTGGCCAGGGTCTTTCAGGTATGCTGTCTAGAATTAAAATTCTGGAGGGAAAGGTGCCTAAACATAGAAGGACTCACAAAGAAAATGACTGCAAAATTTTAAGGGTGAAATCTGGCTCTACTTGACTTGCTGTTAGCTTTGGTAAACCGTAGACACTGACAAAAATGTACTTGCAAATTGCAGCAGCCACCAAAGCATTTAATCAAGAATTTGACAAAATTCCAGAAAATTGAATTAAAAGTTGTCAATGGGTATAAGAATCTGTTGTTTGCTTGAAAACTTGGTAATTTGAAGAGGTGCTAATTATTACATCATTGTGGTCAATGGATATTTTCAGGAACCTTTCAAAATCACACAGAATTAATCCCATTGAGGAAAAACAAGTACTGTTTTCCTAGGGCTTTAAAAAACATACTTTTTAAAATAATATATTGTATATGTGGATTCCTAATGACTAAGGGAAATTTTGATAATTTTACATAGAATAATAGAATTGTTAAGGGTGAAAAAGACATCTAAGATCACCAAGTCCTATAAAAAATTGCTTTTAGAAATTAGGCTAATTTGGTGAGATGAATAAATCTAAAACTGAATGCCAGAGTGTTATACTTATGCAAAACTATAAAGAGAAACTAGTGCACTTTTCAGAGCTACAACACATTTCTGGCTGATTGAAATTTTTTCATGTCTTATCTTCTTGAAGTAGTTTGAATGGATGTTACTAGAGGAACAAGTGACCACAGATCAAGCATCAACAATTTGAAGGCAAATAGAGCAAAAGGGAAATCGTGCTCCATAATAAGAAGATGAAAAATAAATCCCTCAAAAATTAATGAACAACACAGGCTAAAAGGTCCAGGGATCTCCCTGAACCCTGAAACAACTGACATGAAAAGGATAAATATTTGTCAAGCAGTGTAACTGTGGACTCTCCATCCTTGGAGCTGGTGAAGACTGGAGCAGTGAGGCCCCAGGCAGCCAGCTCTGGGCACAGGGTGTACTGGATGACCTCTGGAGATTCCTTCTGTGAATTAATGACAGCTGGTGAGAGCTCCTGCACGCCACTTCTCCTTTCCTACTGACATCACTTCTTCAGAAGAGCACGTCAATGACTATTTCTGTAGTGGTCAGGAGCACAGTTTCCTTTTTCTAAAATTAGTGTCAATGATACAACAGAGTTATTAAGGTTGGATTCTGTTGTCATTTGTGGTCCTGAGGCAGCATTTCAGAATAATTCATACCTGTATCCTCACCCTTGTTCTCAGCTACCTCAGGATTCCTCTGTTTGATTCCTCCTGTAGCTGAAGACAACACTAACAGCAGTTTATCCTAAAAATGTAGAAATAACTGTAATTTCAAAGTATTTTTTGATTTCTTATTTCTGAAGATGCTGAAATTAAAGTATGAAGGGTCATTTACTGGCCCTGTGAGCCCTGGCCACAGTTTGAAAGTTGCCTAGTCCTGTGTTTTGCACCACACTTTCTGAAGTTGTAAAGAAATTACTTTTATTATCACAATTTAATTGAAAAAAAAAAATCAGCATAGTGACATGGTAAGTACCTTCAGTAGTGTTTGATTATTCATAACACAGGGAAATACCAGTTAGAGATGTTTCTTAGATTGATTATTAAACATTGTTACCACCGCTTCCTTGGTCTTCAATCCCCGAGCTTAAAAAGGATATGACTGATCTCCAAAATGGTCCTAAATTTGGTTCTGCTTCATTCAGAGAAAGAATGAATGGGTTATACTACTCAAAATAGTTGTTCTTGACAAAGTTTTTTAATGTTATATTGAGTCCTAGCACATATATGGCACATTTCCCATTTACAAAGCAATAATTAATGACTGCGCTTTTACAGTATATTTGAGAATATGTTTTCCCAGGAGTACACTTTGCTGTGTCTCAGGAACATATGAGGCTTTTGCTCATTTTATTTACCCCTAAAAGTGAATTCTGGAAACAGGAGTCTCCAACTCCCAGTTGTTGTGTTTACACTGCTAAATCATTCCTTTTTCTAGCATCCCCTAGTGCAAACAGAAGTATTGCTCGATAGAGAGGCTCGCAGCCCCAGTCCTAAACTGTTGTGTGATTTTATTTGATCCTACCCTTGCTCAAAGCAGAGAGAATTGTGAAACAAGGTCAGGTTACTCAGGGCTCTTGAACACACTCCTGAACAGGTCTAGAGCTGGCAAACCCACAGACTCTCCAGACAGTCTGAGCTACTGCTTGGCCCCTCCCCTGTGAATATTATGGGCCTTTTATTCACTCAGTGTTTCCTTTGTGTAGCTGGAATCTTTTGCCCATCATCCTTTTTCTATGCACCTCTGACAAGAATGTGGCTCCAGCTCCTCTGGATCTTCCCACTACCCAGCTGTAGACAGCAATCATTGCACTTGGTTTCTCCAAACTGAACCCACATTTCTCTCAGCATCTCAGTAACTTCTCACACAGTGTGGTCCAGAGCCCTCTTTGTCTTTGCAGCCTTCTGTGTGGCTCACTTCAAGTATGTCAATGTCTTTTTTTTCTCAGTGGGAAGGCCAGGGTTTGACACAGTGCTCCACACATGCTCTCAGTTTCTGACGACGAGAATAATTGCCCCTTTCCATCTGCTGGCTGCACTCCTTCACTATTCATATCCCCTGTGCTGGTGCCCTCTTTGCTGGAAGGACACACTGCTCATCATGCCCACCTTGTTGTCCACCAGGATCCTCAGATACTTATGAAAGAGGGAAATCTGATGATCCACTAGTGAGAAGCTGAAAACTGGCAGCAAGACAATCTCACTTAGAACAGTCAAAGCCATGGTCAAGAAACCTTAAAAGTATAACACAAAAAAGTGTGCATAAAAATATTTCCCACATGTGACTGAAATATGTACCTATATGTATAGCTAAATGTATTTTAAATACATATACTCAGTGTAGATAAGCCCAAAATATTCCTGTGATGTCTAAGCAAAACCATAATGACTGCATATTTTGAACAAAGCTAGATAGAATTTATTTCTATGTTTCTACTGCTGTTTTTCCTATGAAAATACTCTATGTAAACATAATCTGTTTCCCAAGTCAGTATCCTCTCACCAGAACATCCTGCTTTAACTCTCCTATCAGCAAGAGTGAACTAATTTTATTAATCAGTCTGTAGGAAAAAAGAGCAAAATTAATCTTAATATAAACCTACAAAAAAATTTCCCCATTTTTTTTGTACATGATCTAGAAATGTCCTTTTTATTTGCATTCTCATTTAATTTGGACTTCCTTTTTAAGATTTCATCTAAATATTGATGTGTGGGAAATAATTTCCATAAAAGTGCTATATATAAATCTTTAATTCAAATTGCAAGTTTCTCTATTTTTTCTAATGCAGCGGACAGCCAAACCCTATTACCCTGAACACTCTGAAATCATAAATATTTATCTGAGCTCAGTGGTGATTTGTTATAGAGAGGTTAGACTGTGTCTTCAACACAAATTTATTTCTGCAGTTGAAGCTGGAGCTAATGAAGTCCATATTGTCACACTGATGATGTTCTTTCAAAATGCACATTAGAACCCAATGTCTTTTACAGAGTTTGCTACACAACTGCTTTGAAAAAAAATATACTGAATGTTCATTCTCAGTCTGGAAATTATCACTCACATAGTATTTTCTTCCCTTCTCTATTCCACTGTCAAGACTGTGACTGAGAAATGTACAAAATTCATGAACTACAGCACTCTTCAGTGAATTATTAATTCAGTATTATTTTTTCTTGTCTTTTTTTTTCCTTTGTACATAAAGAATGATAATTAGGAGACTCAGAAGGAACCAAATGCCTTTCCTACTACATTAGTGATTCTTTGCTAATCACTGAAGTCTTGCAGATAATTCTTAGGTTGAATAGAATAAGGTTTAGAAGAAACGGTTTCCAGTCTTCTTGTTTAAATTGAGATAGATTCAGTTTTCACTGCTGAGAGATCATGTCAATAAGAGGTGAGGAAGTGTTTGACTATGTAACTGTCTTTATCCACTCCCTTTTGAATTTACCAGCAATTTTCTATTCTTAAAGGCAACTATGATAACCTATATAGAGTATGTAAAAATGGCAGAGTGCCTATAAGTGCAAAAGGGAAATATAGTATGCACACAGTTGTTTTCTTGCAGGGATTTCATTATAGGAAAGTGGGAGAAATGCTACAAATATTGCTCAGGTGTATAGAATATAAAGTCTTAGACTTTAGTGGGTTGTTGTCAAGCACACTAATGAAAACTAAAACCAAACCATTAGTAAATAGCTCTATTTATATTATACTCTTATCTAGTTCAATTTTATTGTATCAATTTCTATGGTTAAAAAAAAAAAAAAAGATACTTGAGGTGTTTGCTACCTACCTACCTTTTGGTGTACCTGTCAGTCTCAGAGGAGACCTTTGCTAGGTACACACACAGCCAAACATTCTCTTCTCACACAATTTCCCTGACCAATCGTGGCACTAAAATGCAGCGGGAATGGAGTTCAGCTTCCTTTTAATAACTGGCTCAACTAACCAAACACATTGCAGTTAATGTTTGTATGTTTATCCCCAACATACATCATACATATATGAGCCCAGAAAGTTTGCGAGAATCTCCACTGTTTGGCCACAGTCCCCATTTTGCTGATTAAGACATAAGACATTGTTTCTTATTTTTAGTAGCCGTAACTCTGCCTGCCAAGAGCAAATGATTAATCAGGTCCTTAAAATGACTTAACAGCTGTAAATCAAGTAGTAATTTTAAGAAGCAGAGCTCATGGACAAAATAGCTGTTCCATTTGCCAGGGAGCAGAAAGATATATTTAGTCACCTCTAGATGCTAGCATTGCCTCCCCATCAGATCTTTTAGAAGGTCAAGTTGATTATTCCTCAGATCTTGTCTGCATGTTGCTACTGAAAAGTCTCACTGCAACATGCATAGATTCCCAATTGTTTCAGGATTTCTGAGTATCACAGCCACAAGTCTCTTTGAGCCTGGACCTTGACTGAGAAAATGGGAGGCATTTCCACACATTTCTGGCTGTGTGTCCTGGAATTAATTCTTCATGTCTCTCTGAGGCTGTTGTCACTGCCTGCTTTCCATGCTGCTCCTTGCATCCTTACTTCTGCTAAATCTATTTGCTAAGATCAAACAAGCAAATCTGGTTGAAAGTAATAATTTTTTGTCCAGAATTACCAGTATGTCTCCTTATCTTGTATCCCAGTATTCATGATTATTCTGGAAGCTTATTTCTGGCTATCTCAGTGCCAGGTTCAGCAGGTTATTTCAGGGTCACTTTACAGAAAAGCATTTCCAAGGTGTCCATGGTACACCAGTGACATGCACTTCCCTGAGTGGGAATGACTGTGCTTACAAATGTGACCAGACCAGCACTGTAGGATGCACACTCAGAATGATGAATGGTTAAGGATGGAAAAGAATTCCTGTGTATCTACTGTCCAGCAGTATTTCGCATAACCAAATTACCTGCTACAGCTGACCCTCAAATCATATTCTAGTTATTTTACAACTGACTTTTGTTTAAAAGACCTGTTTCTCCACCCAGCAGAGCCAATGGGGCATCTCTGTATTCTTTAGGGTGAGGCTAATCTTATCTCATGTCAAGAAAAATGACATTTTATATTTTATGAGCTCTGCAATACATCCAGTGCAAAGCTTTTACTAATGATTTTGAAACTCCTTCTTAAAACCTCCAGAAGGTTAAAAACCTAGAAAACCTCAAAAACATATTTTTCAGACCACAATGGCGTCATTTGGACCACAACATTCGCTAATTAAATTCAACATGACCCATAGTGACACAATGAAAATAGTCTCAGTTGGAATCAACATCTACATCAAAACAGCTTGCTCACTGTTGGAGTGGAGTTTAAGCTGAACAAATATTTGAAAAATTAAGCCTTTTCCAGATCTTGATTTTGTAGTTACCTTCACTCCAACCTTGGAATCAGACTGCAGGTTACAGGCCATAGTCTGAGCTCATGGGGAGAAAGAGAACTTCAGAGAACTTGTAGACAATTCAAAACCCAGGCCATCATTCGAGTCAGACACTGTCTTTACCAGGAGTGCAAAAAGTCAACTTTTTAAAGCAAGTCTATAACTATGTCTGCAATTCCACAAGAATTAAAATTACCTGGAAAAAAAAAACATGGAATAATTCTGTAGCAAATATGAACCAGCACAGTTTGATGAGGCCTGTGGAGTTATTCCAGTTTACAACAGGTTAAGATCTGGCCTCAGCTGGACATTTGCATGCATACACCAAGTAATTGCATGCACAAACTGATAGTTATTTTGATTTGCATGTGTAAGTGTTCATACTAATTAGCACAAGCACTATTGAACTAATGCTTGTCATGGTTTTTTCATGTGCAAACAGATGCATTTGCAGACACTGAAGACTTTGTTTGTAGTAACAATGTGGGAAGGAGAGAAGAGGCCTCTTACACACTGAATAACCTATTTTCTTCTTTCTCTGCCTTTGCTCCTTAAGCCTGTTCTTATATGAAAACCCGCACTTTATTAAAAAATAATACTGGACCTTTGGGGACAGGTTAACCAGAGAAAGAGAAAAAAAAATCTTACTCTGGTCTGTTTATGGTATTTCTGTGTCAGTTTTACATTGACATTAAATATGGGTCAGTCCTAAAAAATATTAATCACATCAAATCTTCTATGGAGTGCATATTTCCATGGTGAAGCATTGCAAAGCAAGCAGTGAGTCACACTAGGGAGAGAAAAAGAGGCAGGTTTTAGACAGGAAGGAAAGTAATCCAAGTGAATCCAAAGTGTGCTGGCAAGAAATGAATGTAAAGCACATGTGTTTCAATCAAATTCTAACTAAGCTCAAAGGAAGAAGAGGTAGTAATCATCTAGCTGTGAAGTTACATTTGTACCACAACTTTCCAAAAGCTTGAGTCTTTTCAGATCTTGGATTAAGGGGTCAGGCAACAGTGAGGGATGCCAAACTTCAAGGTTCTTCAAAGTTTAAGGGTAGCTGGACACAAGAATTCAGACTAGCCCAGTTCCAAAACGAGCAGGTAATCAGTGAGAAGGAAGGAGAAAGAATACATGAATTAACATGTTTCAACTGAACTGTTACAGGAAACAATCCCAGACAAGGTAACAGATTCTAAAAATGACAACAGAAAAAACAACAACAACAACAACAACAACAACAAAGGAAATCTGCCCATACAGTCATATTGGTCATATATGCTCAAGAATCAAAACAACTTCTTAAATTCAGCAAGGGGTAGAAAAGAGAAAACAGGATTTTGCAAAAAGCAAAACGTTTTATTTTGGTATTTTCAAGTGGGAACTTTTTGTTTCAAAACGGTATTTTCAATTCAAGCTGAGCTTCAGCTTTTCAAATATCACTCAAAAAGGACTGAGTATTTAAATAAAGGAAAAGAAAGAATTTTGGATACCATTAAACAACTTTTATAGCCGATTAACTTTTTAAATCACTGAAAAATACACTGATTTTCTGATTTGGACTGATTTTGAGCTATATGTAATTTCCTTCTTTTGTGGTTCAGCTGCCAGACTAAAAATTGACATTATTTTCAATGTTTCAATTCTGTTTTCCAGTCTGAACAGAAGCCAGTTAATATGAAATCCTGGAATAGGTTACTTTTCAAAGGCTGGTTAAAAGGCAAGCTAGAATAGGAGAAGAGAAATTGTGTAATCTCAAAGTGTTCTAACAAGGGCAGTGTGATTCTGTCTTCCAAAGCCATCACTTCCAGCTCTGTGTGACCAGCAGTTCCATGCACATAGACTACAGATGCATGCAGCTTGAGAGGGTGTTTTAAAAAATGGTCACTGCCTGGTTGACAGATTGCAATACACATTTCTGTCAGGGGAGATGAGGCCATGGAGAATGACTTCCATGACATGTTCATGGCCTCTTATTTTTCTCCTCTTCATTTCACAACTCTTATAGTTTTTGCTGTGATCTAGGGGATGAGATTTTGAATTAATATTTAACACTCAGTGGCAAACTATTTTTTCTTTAATTACCTGATCATAGCTTACTGGCATAAGACTTGGAGCTGTGATATAAAACATCTCTATCTTTGGTATTTCTGCCATTGTCTCCTTTATATATGTATAACTGCTGATCTTTTCCATAGCCTCTGTGCTTCCCATCACAGGAATGCTGCAAGTGCATAGATGCTGTAAGTTCCATGGACAACCAGGATGAAAAGGGACTTGGAGGTGTTAGGGAAGGCAAGTCAGTACCACTCCTGATCTTCAAAATTTAAAGGCTCTGTGCCTGTGATGTGGCTTTGTTAAGTTGTGTTTTCTATGGAGCTTTCTTCCTCTTTTCCCGTGCAATACTTGTCACAGTGACACTCTATAAATGAAGCTCTTTGAGCTACCACAATGATGACAACACAGTATAAGCACAGCCACACAAATGGCCCAATAATTACAATACTTTACATATATATACTTTATACAAACTTGACAGTATCAACTGCTGATCAGTTGTGGGGGGACATCCACTTTATTTTTGATAAAGAGAAAGTTAAAACTCAAAATGTCCATAGGAGAATTACAAGTCAAACTCAGTCAGCAAACATAGAGACAACGTGTGTAAATCTTGGGGAATGCAGAGGCACATTTCCTTCTTTCCCAGTCATATAACCTCAAAGAACAAGACAATTCATAAATCCCTCAGAAGCAAAAAGGAGGATGGAAAAACTAGCAAAAATTTGTCTAGTATGGATGAGTACAGAGATTTCTTAAGGAGGAAACAGCCTTCAATACCAACTTGAAAGTGAAAATAAAATCATGCAGAAGAAATACAGATCGTATGGCACCATACATTGTCATTTGGTAGCCTTTTTGTAGCTAGCTATAATATTTCCTGTGACCATCATTTCTCATATTTAGGTATTTCTTACATGAGAAAGCTGTTACATTTGCCTGATTAGAAGTTAAATGCTGACCTGTTAAAACACTTGAAAGCATTTATTTTTGTAGTTCTGTGACTTCATTCTGCAAATACTTCTACTCTTGTATGTGAAAGAAAGGTATCTTTTCTTTTGGGTACCTGAATTAGATTGAGACCATGTTCTTGTTGATTTCTTAGAAGCAGGAGAAGTATTCAGAGTAACTGACCTCTCACTGAAACTTCCAGGAATGCACTGACAGACAGCCTTCCAAGACATACTGGTGGAGAGATAGACTATTAGAAAACATTGCCCTGATACCTTCCTTGAAGGATGCTGTTTTTAAAGATTTAAAGAAAGCTTTTTTCCTCCTTCTTCAAGTGATGGGTGGCTTTGGTGATATGAGGTCTAGACAGAATCAGGGGATTATGGAATTATAGAATCATACAATAATTTGTGTTGGAAGGGACCTTTAATGATCATCTAGACCCTGCAATGAACAGGGGCATCTTCAACTACATCTGGTTCCTCAGAGCATCTTTCAACCTGACCTCGAATGTTTCCAGGGATGGGGTGTCCACCACTTCTCTAAGCAATCTGTTCCAGTGTTTTACTACCCTCAGTGTAAGAAACCTCTTCTTTGTATCTAGTCTAAATCTGTCCTCTTTTAGTTTAAAATCATTATGGCTTGTCTTATAGCTACAGACCCTCCTAAAATGTTTGTTCTCATCTTTCTTGTAAGGCCCATTTAAGTATTGAAAGGTTGCTATAAGGTCTCCCCAGGGCTTTCTCTTCTCCAGTCTGAACAGCCCCAACTTTCTCAGCCTGTCCTCATAGGAAACATATTCTAGTTCGGGGATTGTTTTTGTGGCCTTCCTCTGGATCTTCTCCCATGTGTCCATGTCTTTCCCATCTGAGGACTCCAGAGTTGGATGCAGCACTTCAGCTGGGATTTCACAAGAGTGGATCTGTACTTATGGGTGCTCTGTATTTATAAAAAAGTATTTTCAGGTTTCCACCAAGCAGTTATTTGCACCTGAATTCATCACCTCTTTTACAGGTTCCCTAGTGAAAGCAATGGAAGAGATTAGGTAATATTATTTATGTTTCACTTGTGCATGCAGTCTGTGTGTGGTGCACCTCACTGTGCACGGGATCTTCCTGCATATTCAAACCACATCTACTAGTGAAGCTGTCTCATTTATGGAACTCCCTGACTCTTCAAATGGAGATGATGTTGAGTTTTCTCAAGTGATTTATGTTTCTAAATAGTGACTATTTCAGAAATACTTAGAATAGAGTTGAGATAGGTGGGTCCTGTTAAGGATTCAGTCTTGATTTTCTGTATTTCTCCTGTACTGAAGGACTCAGGTTAAGAGTGTATCTAATTACTCATGTGAGACTGACTGTGAAGGGTGTTTTCAGGCAAGCCATATAAATTAATAAACATAAATGTGTTTATTAAGAATGTGCAGATTTACACCTCCCTTCACATCTTGGAAAATATTTCACTGTCACAAAGATAAATTGCCTTCTGAGTAGAAGGAAATAAATTCTAGTTTACATCTGTATTCTTTAAAACACTAGAGACTTTCTCAAAATGCTTCAGCTCCTACTCCAGCAACAGCCTTTTGGATAAAATTGGAACTTAATTTAGCCACTGCGGTTAAAGAAACAACAAAAAAATTTCTATAAATACAGTGGCAACAAAAGGAGGGCTAAGGAGGACCTCAATCCTGGATGCAGAGGATAGCATAGCATCTGGGGATAAGGAAAAGGCTGAGGCACTTTATGACTTCTTTGCCTCTGTCTTTAATACCAAAACCAGTTGTTCTCAGGCTTTCCCAGCTCCCAGAGCTGGAAGTTAGCAATGGGGAATGAAACCTGCATAATCCAGGAAGACAGGGTTATGTCTGTTATGCCAGTTAGACACCCACAAGTGTATGGGTCCAGATGAGATGCAAAAGTAATGAGGGAGCTAGCAAAAAAGCTTGCTGCTTTCAATCATTTACCAACAGTCCTGGTTAACAGGAGAAGTGCCAGCTGACTGGAAATTAGCAAATGTAGCAAATGAGGGGTCAGAAGGGTGATCTGGGGAACTACAGACCTGCCAGCCTCATCTCAGTACCAAGGAAGGTCACGGAGCAGCTCATCCTGAGTGCCATCATACAGCACATGCAGGACAGCCAGGGAATCAGGCCCAGTCAGCACCGGTTTACAAAAGGCAGGCAGGGCCTGTTGACCAGCCTGATCTCCTCCTGTGATGGAGTGACCGCTCAGCAGATGAGAGAAAGGATGCAGATGTTGCCTATCTGGGCTTTTGGTAAAGCATTTGAGACCACATCCCACAGAATTCTCCTGAGGAAACTGGCTGCTCATGGCTTGGATGGGTGTAGCCTTTGCTGGGTGACAAACTGGCTGGCAAGGCCCAGGGAGGGGGGATGAATGGAACTATACANCAGCAGATGAGGGAAAGGATGCAGATGTTGCCTATCTGGGCTTTTGGTAAAGCATTTGAGACCACATCCCACAGAATTCTCCTGAGGAAACTGACTGCTCATGGCTTGGATGGGTTAGCCTTTGCTGGGTGACAAACTGGCTGGCAAGGCCCAGAGAGTGGTGGTGAATGGAACTATACACAGTTGTCTGCCAGCCACCATTGGGGCTCCCCAGGGCTCAGTGTTGGGGTCAGTCCTGTTTAATATCTGTATGGATGATTTGGTTGAGGGGATTGAGCTCACCCTCAGTCAGTTTGCAGACAACACCAAGTTAGGTGGAAGTGTTGATCTCCTGGAGGGTAGGAAAGCTCTGCAGGCAGATCTTTGATGGGCTGGATTGATGGGCTGAGGACAACTGCATGACATTCAATAAGGAGAAGCTCAGGGTCCTGCACTCAGGTCACAACAACCCACAGGTGGCAGTACAGGCTGGGGGAAGAGTGGCTTGAGAGCTGCTCAACAGGAAGCAGCTTCAGGGTGCTGGCTGACAGCTGGCTGGATATAAACCAACAGTGTGTCCAGGTGGCCAAGAAGGCCAGTGGCATCCTGGCCTGTATCAGCAACAGTGTGGCCAGCAGGACCAGGACAGTGGTTGTCCCCCTGTACTTGGCACTGGTGAGGGCACCTCAAATCCTCTCTGTTCAGTTTTGGACTCACTACAAGACATTGAGGTGCCCAGAGAAGGGCAACAGAGCTGGGAAAGGATCTGGAGCACAAATCTCAAAAGGAGTGGCTGAAAGCTGGTGTTGTTTAACCTGGAGGAGAATTGGGAAAACCTTGCTGATCTCGGATGTGATCTCGGTACAGCTTTTTAGATTCACCACAACCATGACCCCAGTATACTTGTGTATCCAAAAGGCAAGACATGCCTGGAATTGCTCTAACACCACATAGTGTGTCAAGCACACAAATAAATTGAGGCTGGAGAAACAGATTTGAATGTTTTTCAGGAAAATACGAAACATGCATTGCTAAGAATTTTACAGTTAAATTGAAACCACCAAAAATAACTTTCTCAGCTTGTCATTGTTTATTTATCCCCTCTTCAGGCATCCCTTCTGTCCCTTAACCACTTTGCATTTTGTAGTAATTAGTAAAATATGTAGAAAGATATTTATTTTAAACTGAAAATCAAGAGTCTAGGCATTCTCTGCATTTTTATCCAAAATCTTTCAGTGGATGACACATTTTTGGATCTTGTCTGATTCTGGTGTCAAACTGCTGGCAGTAAAATGTATTTACTCCTGTTGTGCCTAATCACATATGCTAGTAATATCTGGGAAGATATTGGCAATGTAGGTGAGACATCTGAAGGGCAGATGATCAAAAAATTTAAATAGCTCCTCAAAAAAGAGAGTGTCTGGAAAAGAAGTTTGCCATATTAAAAATGGTTAAGTGCTAAACACAAACATATCTTGTTCCAGACAGTTCTGTGTATTGGCATAATATGACCACCCAGAACCCAGGAAGAGAATTGCATTAGTGGACAGAGAACAGCACAAGGCAAAAGAGAGGCCACTGGTGTGCAGGAATGTGTTTTTAGTAGGATTTAGTTAGGATTGTTAAAATGAAAGCTTATGAAATCCACTGTTTTCCTCATTTGTCCTCTGATGTTGGCAATGTTCTTTTACAAGGAGAATCAGGCTAAGCAGTAATTTTGTTCCTCCTTTTTGCCATCAAAGGATGAGGCAGCCTTTCCAAGCCCCTTGCCAGCACCAGTGGCCCTGACCATCGGGCACTAGAGCCATCTGCCATACTGGGCCAGTATCACGGAGAACTTCTCAGCGCTGACAAAGTCAATCCAGTGACAAAAATATTTTAATCTGGACTATTATTTGGAAACAAAAATTATGGAAATTATTGTTTTATATGTCACTTGAATTTGTTTACACTTTGCTAATGTCTTTTACTATCTTTCCACTTACATATCCAGCTTTAAAATGTCCTCATAACAACTTAGGTTTTCAGATGGTGTAAAACTGAGAAGGATCAATGTATCAGAAAACAGGGCTGTCATTCAGAGGGATCTAGATAGGTTGAAGAAATGGACTGATGGAGACCTCATGAGGATTCCATAATTGGGACAAAAGTAATGCCATGTAGCAGGAGAGTTTGGAAGCTGTCTGGCTGGAGGTCAGCTTTGCAGAGAAGGACCTGAGAGATCCTGGTGGATGGTTAATTGGGTGGTATGACCTTCTGGTGATGAAGACTAACCACATGCTGGGCATCATTTACAATACTGTCCAGCTGAAGAAATTCAATACAGCACTTGTAAGGTCACTCCAGGAGTGCAATGTTCAATTTTGGGTGTCCATCAAGAGCTTAAAGTAATCATAGAATCATAAAATTATAGAATGGTTTGGGGTGGAAGGAACCTGAAAGATAATCTAGTTTCAACTGCCCTGCTTTGGGCAGGAATGTCTTCCATTAGACCAGGTTACTCAGAGCCTCATCCAGCCTTGCCTTGAAGACTGCCAGGGATGGGGAATCCATAACTTCTCTGCACAACCTATTCCAGTACTTCACCACTGGCATAGCAAAGAATTTCTTCCTATCCTTTAATCTAAACATGTTCTCTGTTTGAAGCTGTTACCCCATGCCTATCACTGCAGTTCCTAACTAAGAGCCTCTCTCCAGCTTCCCTGTAGGACCCTTCAGACACTGGAAGGTTGCTCTGAGATCTCTACACAACCGTCTCATATCTAGTCTGAACAGCCCAGATATTTGTTCCTGTGTTCCTAGGGGAAGTGCTCCTGTCCTCTTACCAACTTCATAGCCCTCCTCTGGACTTGCTCCAACAATCCCTTGTCCTTCTTATGTTGGGGGCACCAGAATTGTATGCAATGTTAGATTAAGTGTGTTCCAGGAAAATGAGAAAATATGCAAAACCAGCATTCTAAAGTATAAATCTCAGTAGGGTGGTTTCTAATCAGACATTCAAATAGCACTACATATAGAGCTCACAAACTGCACAGCATCCTGTGGTTGCTGGGAAGCAGAGTTCAGGCAACAGGTAGATTTGGCAGATATTTTGAATGAGCTTCACATAACACAAGGCATATATGGGGAAGGGCTACAGTGTAGTGTTGCTTTCTTCTGTAGGAGGACAGCAGGGTATGTAATATCTGTAATATCTTTGAGCCATTTGAGCTTACACACTGCCAACTTCCATATATATGAGAGGCAAATCTAGCTCTTTGATGGTATTACCTTTCTGTATGTTGTTTGAAAAAGAAAAATAGTCCCCTTGGCTCCTACACTTTCAAAAACAGAAGCAAAACAACAGAGAAAAGACATTTTAAAAAATTTCTGGTTTCTGAATTCTCTTTGAAGGCACATTTTAGCAATGTAATTTCATGCCTCGTTTTTAAAAATATAGGAGTGTTTTTCACCAAAATATATTATTATGTCAAAATGTGTTGTTTTTCATTAAACTACAGGATACAAAATAAGTAAGTGGCACTTTACCTGGAAAATAAGATAAGTTCTTGGACTATGGAAGACTCATTCCCTTTCTTTGCCTCATTTGAAGTGTTTGGAGACTAAAAGTAAATATTAAGAGGGGTTTTTTTTTCTAGTCTTATCTGCTCAGCTATATTTTTGGTGGAAGGGCTTGATTTTGTCCTGCACAAAGTCTAAAAAATCAATTTGTTCCGAAATTTTGGTCACTAACCCAAAAGGTTGTTCTGGTGCTCTGCTTTAGAGCTCAGTGTCTCAGAGGCAGTCCCTTGATACCTTCTTCCTTCATGTGGGGTTAATTCAAAAACAGGTGGTCTCTGTTGTTTCAGAATCTACAGAGAGGTTATCTGAGAGACAAATAAATACTTGATGCACAGTCATAAACCATGCAAGAGAGTGCTTTTTGTTTATTATTTTTGCATTACTATGAGATACTCTGCTTACTTCTTTGCTTCCTTTTCTATATAATTCCTCAAAGTAAATGCATTACTACTGATAATCCTTCAAAAGTAATACTGTGTTTCTCTCCTATTCCTGAAAACATCTGTTTTTCCCATCAATTCTTTTGCTATAGAAAATCACATTAAATAAGGTCTGCTCCAAGATCTGCTATCAGGCAAGATAAAAAAAAAAAAACCAAAAAAAACCAGTTTGCTAGACACATAATGAACTTTGCTATTAAGCATGGTGATGAAAAAATTGTAATTTTCTTTTTTTTTTTTTGTGATGTAAAAATTTCTTTATGTCACAACATACAGCAGAAACAGCCTAGTGAAAAATTACTGCATGCCACTGTTGTCTTCAATAACCAGAAAATGTGATTTTTTCCACAGATGGTTTATAATCTATAAAAACAAAGCTCAAATCAAACGTGACTTAACTGAAGAAGGTGTTTTAATTACACTTACAGTGTACAGTGCAATACAGTATACAACCATTATTCATGCTGCAGCTTCATTGGTGACAAGAATATCTGATAATATGACATTATATTAAAAGGTAGCAGAGTTGCCATATCCCAGAATGATTTTCAAGGAATTGTAGACAACAGGCACTCAGACCATATAAGAGTAGTGTGGTATTTAAATATTAGGAGTTTCAAAGCCCAGAGGCTGGTGTAGTTATATTATTGCTTCCTATGTGAGTGTTTTCACATTGTTTAGTTTGGGAAGGACATCACATATATATATATATATGGTCAAGTTTGCCATTATTTTCCATGCAAACTCTGAACAAATTATTTTCCTGTAAGTGTTAAGAATACAGCTTCAGACCTAAAATTAAAGACTGATTATAGTAGAAAGAAACTGAAGAACAGCTAATAAGGGTTATTCAGAATAGTTAGTCACCATTACACCCACATCAGCATTTCAGGGATATTGCAGAAATCTTTTGGTGAATGTAATACTTGAGGGCATCTGAGTATGACAGAGCTACCTAAAAGCATATGTCTACAATAGATTCTTAATCCAACATGAGCATTTTGAGACAAATGACTACATGAAATTATTAGTTTTCAGAACATAAGTAGCACATAAGCATTGTTGATCACATCTCAAAGGGCACATTTGATGGAAGTTTAGAGCTCTGTGACATTTTTTTGTGTATCTATCTCACTCAAGTATTCTCATTCTAAAAGGCTTGTCCCTTCAAGTTGGATTTGGACATACTATCATCTGTTGACACCTGTGGATAAGGGAAGAGCACTTCTCTTCTGTTGCAGTGTAGAAGACTGCAATTTGCTGTACTGAGGATTTTATTGATTTATGTAACTAGTGCCACAGCTGTGCAAGGAGAACTACTGTCCAGTCTCAAGGGCTTTCAAGGGAGGGTGATTACTACTGTTACTTATTGCTAACATAGTGAAGTTTAATATTGTAATCTGCAAGAAAACAGGGTTTATTTTTCCTTATTAATCTTAAAAATTACTATCAGCAAGTTACAGATTAAGAAGAGGAAAGCTGTTATTTCATTCAGCTTCACCATGACTCCATAGACACCAATTAAGCTATCTCTGTTTGTATCACATAAGACAGAAAAACTACCACTGTCAGTGTGAGTTCAGTTTTACTGAGGAATAATTCCAGTTGATATAAGTGGAAATGAAATGCTGCTTTCATGTTCTGTGTCAGCAAGGATGATTAAGACTTAATAAAGAGTGTTTCAACTTCAGCAACTGCCATGGCTTTGGATTTTGGAGACATCATTTGCCCTCTTGTATTCACATCCTCTCATCTTGTGAACCCTTCTGTCCTTACAAGAGTTCCACTTCACCAGGACTGTTCTTCCATTTCCTATTGCTGATATCTAACATAGAAAATCATGTTATCATTCCAGATTTGCTTGGCAGACACATAGACAGTTGTTTTCCAACATCTACCCTTCCCTGCCTTCTCCAAGGAAAAGCAAAAACACACCCTGTGATTTTTCCCAAGAAAGCCCTCAAAACACATAAATCTTGAGGTCTTGTATAAAAATGTACAGAGTTCCTTAGCAATGTACAATAAAAAGGAAAAGACAAAGAGAACAAGATTATTTTGATCTAGTGTGGGTACACCAGGTGGAAACACTAATTTCTGCCCTAGCCACAGTGGAAGTGCAGAATGGGCACCAACTGGTCCTCAAGTTTTGTATGTCACCCCACTGGCACCCCACAGTTGTGTCTGGTTATTACTTTGTCACCTTGTTCAAACATCTGCTCAGCTAATACACTTCAGGGCAAATGCAGGGTCTTGGTGCAAGCTCCATGCTTATTTCTGTTTGAAAACAATTTTTCTGAGTTTGTTTTTTCTTCCCTTCAGGTTTTTAAATGCTTATGTTTCAAAATACTAATATACTAGTATAGTTTCTACTTTATTGTAATTTTGTGTGTTTAAGGTTGCCACATGTCTAATTTTTCTTAGTCAACCAGACAAAGCTTCTCAAATTGTTAATTCTTTACTGCCTTTACACCCCTTTACCAATGTCCTTGAATGGAGAGAAATTACAGACATCCTCATAAAAAAAGAAACAGGATGCTGCTATGAACTGCTGAAACTAAGTGCTCAGGAAGTTTTTTAAAACCATCATTGACCTTGTTGAAGCCTGTTAACAGCCATTTTCATACAAGTAGATATTTCACTACCTTCTTTCACAGCAGTATTCTTCTAGAGTTTATCTGGACACATCCACTCTCCGGTGACATTCCAATAGTTCAAATGAGTCATGAGTACAAATCATACTTTAAAAACTCCTTTTCTTTTTTTCTTTTTTTTCTTTTTCTTTTTTTTTTTTTTAACACATAGGGGAGGATTTCTGAGTTGTTGGGGTTTATTTTTGAACTAAGACAGATATTTAAATCTTAAAAATATGGTTTAACTGATACATGCCAAAAGTGTTTAAAATCCAGTAAAAGGCATCAAGCAGCATCAAGAAGCTCTAGGAGGTGATTTTAGTAGTTAATACCTTGAGAACCATATCTCTGGCTCAAGAATTTCTGATCTTTGTACGAACAGATGACAGAGATCAAAGTGTTCATCAGTGTGTGGCTGACCCAATTCTAACACTAGAAAGATTTTCTTGGGTGGATAGCCCTGTTCTAGTTAAGATATTTAAGCCCTAAATTCACATAAAGAAGCACTTTCTGATGACACATGGGCCTATGTGCATTTCTTATACTTTATATTTTACAAGAGAGTCTAAACAACAACAACAAAAAAAATCCCGTGGCTTCCAGTGAGACAGATTGTTATCCCTGAGAATATATTTAGAGCTAAATAGGATGCAAAAAGTAATTTTAATGCATCTTCTGTCATTGGTCTAAAGTTACTCTGTCAGTATGCATGCAGTATTAAAAAACCACAACTGTTTCTCCAACATACATCTAAGCTGAAAAACAGGAGAATGGGATTACCATCAAATTCTACTCCTGCAGAAAAGGTAGAATAACTCTTAGTAAGTATCTACTCATACTTTAAGCTGTGCATCTAACAATTTTACTGCATAGTTTAGACTTAGGTTTTCTGGGAGGAAAAAGATTTGCAGGTATTCCTCTATGAGATTTTTGCTTCATAAAATTTGGGCCAGGGTCACAGAGTCATGCTGCTCAAAGCTGGACTGAGGTTTGCAGGATAAATGAGTCCTGACAGATTATGGCATGAAAAAACATCCTTGTGGCACAACTGCAGGTAGTTGTCTCTCAAAGTTGTTTGTTGTGTGTGTAGGTATAACCAAAACCTGATGAAAGTATGCATATATCTGCTACTCCCCCAGGAGAAATATTTAATTTAACTGTGTTTCTTGAGATGTCTGGGCCTGTCTAAATAGGAAAATTTACCAACTTAACTATACTGCTGTAATTCCCTATGGGGATGGAAGGAATCAATGTATCCATGAAGGCAATTGTAGTTCTGGCAGTAAATTTCTTTGGGAAGACAAACCCTTCAGGTTCTGTCCATAACTTGAATATTCAGACCTGGTATTCATAAGACATAATTGATGAAGTTGCAACACAGAGACAACACAGCTGCTTAACCTTAGGGAAAAAAAGCAAGGAGTCCTGTTTGTTACTTGACAATATATCCCAGCATATAAAATACTATCATTATCTCATTTGGTATTGTTTTGTGCCCTCTCAGTTCTCTGTAGGTCCCCATTTTATTTGGATTAGACATTGACTATTTGAATTAAACTCAACTAATTTGGGTCATTAGGCTCCACTTCCTGAGGTAGCCTGTGCTCCTCCCATCCCTGTGGTGGAAGGGTCAATAAAGTAACAGACTGTGCCAGCAGAGGGTTATCAAGTGTCAGAGGCATTATACTGAGATCCTAAATGTGTGCAACCTGTCCAGTGAAGCAGACCTACAAAAGCACACCCTTTCCTCAGCTAGTCAGTGACAGACATTACACAGGGATGCTTTGCAGACTCAGAAATAGATCCTATCCATCTTAACTTGCATGAATTTGCATATCGCTGCCTTCAGAGGCTTCCAAACCCATTCCTCTTTTTGACAGACCATGTAGACACATTATAACTTCTCTTATTTTTCCTCAGATGGTGGAACAAACTCCTGCCTGTGCCCAGAACAGAAGGAACTGCATTGAGACCATTAACAACCATCACCAGCATCAAATACAGTTACTCTGTTAGTTGTTACCAATGAAAAAATAAAAAGAATTCACCAGCAGTAATGGCAAGACATGAAGCATATTTTAATTTAGCAAATGCACAAACATTGCCATAAAACATCAATAGCTTGAGGTCTTCTTTAGAAATGAGCTGTCAGAAGTGGAAAGGAAAGAAAAAAAAGAGCAGTTAGCATCAAAAGGGCGTTGTCTGACCTGCTGGATTTACAGCTTTTCCTCCATAGTACATAGGTCCTATTTAGGACTGGGAATCTTTCAACCTGATCGGTATTCTTGCCTTCAGAGAATAAATACACACTTTTTACATTGAGCTGAATATGAATGTGGCTGCAGACAATTTTTCACCTCTTCACTCAAGTGCTTACTCCCTCTTTTCCTCCTCCATAAAATATGCAACTGAGCAGACTCCTTTGGAACTGACAGATATAATTAATTAGCTGCATAATCTTAAATTGTTGTTCTAGTTTTTATATTAATTTTTGTAAGAGGAGATTTAAATCATTAAACCGAAGTCTTGGTGCTGAGGACTGTAGAGATGGACCTGATTTGGAAACACAAATCAAACAAATTAAAATCTGTAAAATATTTTTTCCTGGTTTCAGGCTGCATCTCAGCTCAGTTCAAATTTAACTTATTATTTAGTGGTTTAGCCATTTTCAGTCTCAGTTTAAATTGCTACAGGTGAGTTTTAGAGATCTGTGTTCTATCCCTGGATACCCCAAATGTTTGCATCCCATGTTTCAATTTCTCTTTGTGTAAATCTGTATTACTGCTAACTACTTCAAACTTAGCAGTACCTTAAGAACAAGGTATAGAGAAATCCTAATAAGGATCAAATATGATAAAACAATATTTGTTATGATTGTGACATTTTACAGAGAAGCTTAATGATTGTGAAAAATTTTCATTTGTTGCAATCTTCTTTTTTTTTTAATCTGTATTTTCTTTTACACATTTATAGATAAGTTATAAATTAATTGACAATGTGGTTAGCACACATTGTGGTGATATGAAGTAAGTGTAGGTGCACAACCTCAAGGCTACTTTAAAAGTCAATTGGAATGGAAAACAATTTTTTACTGGTTTTATCAGTCAGTTTTAAGCATATAACAATGTTAAAGTTTCATGGTTTCCTTATGAGTTTCCTTCTGCTTATTTTCTGGAAGAAATGTCTGTTCACTGGTTCTGATGAAGTATCCTGCAGAGCTGAATGCCCAGAATAGGAAATCTCAACGCATAACAGAGGACTGCTTACTGTCTTCGAGATGCACACAATCCCACAGCTGCCAAGCATATACCAAAATTTTGGGAAATGTTAATAAAATATGTGTTCTTGACAAACTGTACAAATCATCTGAAAAATAGACTGTATAAGTTCTTGAGTTTCAATCTCTTGTAACGTTGAAACCTTCAGTGCACCCAGTTCAATAAACATCATTACTACAAATATTTGGAAAATGGTAGGGGGTTTGGTTTGCATTAATTATGTGACCCATGGAATTATTGAAGTTACATGGAGGAGGAAATGGGAGTGGTAAATGCTTTATTATTAATCAGACATATTATGATTTGATCATAGGTTAAGAAGTTAGAAATGCATTTTCAGATTTGTTGAAGTACTAAAGATCTTTAAAAGTTTTGTGGCTAAATAAATAAATCTTTTTAATGTCTTAGCTGAAGTATGTAAGTATTGATACCTGAGGCACTTCTAAACATCCTATAGCAGGCATGGACACTTCTGTGTTTAGGATAGACTTATCTTCTAAAAAATATTTACTGAACCATAACTAATTCACACTGTGGTGTAAAAACCTAGAATAAACACAGCTCAATCTCACTTAAAGAATTTATTAGACTTGCAGGTGGAGTGTCTAAAGCAGACCTTCAGCTTTCTCAGATACAAATTGGTATCCAGTGCTGAAAACTCCTAACCATCAGCAGCCTCTGCTTTGCTCTCCTTGTTGAAAGGACTGTTTTGCCCTGATATCCAATTTAAATCATCTTTGCTGTTCATCAAAGTTTTCTGCTGGATATTTTCCAGCTGGCACACACCCTTCATGAAGTCTTTTGCCCAAAGCCAGGCTGCATACGCTAGCTGAGGCATTTGCAGTGCTGAGCAGAGCAGAAGGATTATTTGCCACGCTTTGTAATCTGTATTCCTGCCTAGTGTATGTCAGGAGGGTGTTTAGCAATAGCGTGACATTGTTGCAACTGGTGACTCCCTGCTGAGTTTAGTTCCTAGAACTTGTTCTTATTGAATGTCGCCCTATTTTTTCAGACAATTTATCCAGTTAGTCAAGGTAATTTTGAATTCTAATCCTGTCCTCTGGCATCCAGCCTTTCTCAACTTGACATTTTCTGGAAATTTAATAAGCATGCTCTTCTTCCCATCTAGGTCATTAATGAAAATATTGAATATAACACAGCCGGGGCAAACTCTTGCAGAATTCCATTTATGCATCTGTTTGCATGAGGAATTCATGGCAGAGCTATCAGTAAAAGTTAGTAGGCATTTGCATCTAACTGTTACAATTATTTCTTCTCCTAAGTCAGCACACTTTGACTTGAATGCAAACAATTCAGATTCAAGCTATACGGTTTAAAAATCCAAATATGATTACATCTGTTCTCATCTGAGCAGTCTGTTTCACCAGGGACCCATTTCAAAGCTCATTACAGCTAATGAATGGCTCCTATAAATTTCAGTGGGCCATGAATCAAGGTTGAAAAAAGGCTAAACATGATCCTTCACTGACACTAAAATAAAGTTTTGCAGAAGTCAGCATTTGATTTTTTTAAAAAAATATTTTGATTAATTAAATTATTGAGTCAGCAAAATAGGTCAAATTTTGATTTTTCTCAAACTTTGTATTTTCACTAAATTATCAAGGAATAAATTAAACACATTTCAAATTTATTATGCAAACCTCTAAGATAAATGAATAACTCGCTCAGACCTAATTATCCAAAAATATCTCAACGTGAGATATTTTATATTATGGTGGGCCTCACTGGAACAGATCTGTGAGTTCAGAGGCAGCCTCTTCTAGCTCTCATAGAGTTTGAAATGTTAAATACAGATTAGAGTTTCTTACAGCCTCTGGCAGTCAAATAATTTTTCAATTTTGTAGCTGATGGCTTATCTACATAGATTCAGAAATAGTAAACTCATTGTAGAGGACTGCTATGATTACCCTCAAATTATGTACCTTTTTGCCTAGACTATGTTTTATTTCCTTTAAAAAATAAAAGTGGTTAAGCAGTTAACAGTAGCAAGAATTTTTGTAGTCTTTTTGATGATTCCAGAAAATGGCTATTTTAATTCCAATGTCTAGTTATCATCGCAGTTAAAATTTTGCAGCCTGGAGTCTAAACTTGGCTCATTTCAGCTGAGTTCACACACAATGACACTTGAAGGATCACAAGACCCTTTCCTTTTTATATTTCTGTTTTCCATACAATTACTTCAGGTGTAACCCCTAACTCTTCTCTTTCACTAGATAGATGTAAGTGTCCTTACAGTCTTTTTTACCCAGCCCCCTGTTGTGGATCTTCCTTAAATACTCCTTATATTTCCCTGCCTCATCCTTCAATCTGATTTCTCCATGAATTTTTCACCAAATTCTAGTGCTATCACTAAATTACAAGCTGAGGAAACCACACAAGCTGTGTATTGTGAGCAGGACAGGGTTTTTAAAAATAGCTTCATTTCAAATGGAGGTGGTGAGACCCTGGAACAGTTTGCCCAGACATGTTTTGGGTGCCGCATTCCTGGAGGTGTTCAAGGCCAGGCTGGAAGCGTCTTTGAGCCACCTGGTATAGTGAGATGTGCCCTTGCCAGTGGCAGAGAGTTAGAACCAGATGATCTTTAATGTCCCTTGCAACATAAACCATTCTAAGGTTCTGTGAATTAATACTAGATGTCTGCAACATTCAAATTCAAGTGCTCTGCCCTTACACACTGCAGGCAGGTATCACCACAGTTTCCCATGACTCATCTTCTACTTGGACTATCTTTACAGATTCTTTCAGCTGCCCTCTTCCTTCCTGCCATATTCCAGAATGCATTTCTATACCTAAACTTCCACACTGCCCTCTATGTGCACTTAATGCCGAAGATCTGTTGCTTTCTATTTGTGTGAACTTGCTCAAACCAGGGTAGCAGCAAGAGAGCAGTCACTGATGAGCTTGGGGCAGCCCGCCAGACACTCTGGGCAGGAGACTGTCCTATGAAAAGCTGGAGCAACAAAAAAAACAAACTATGAACCAGACTGTTCTTTCAAGAGGGAAATGGGAGTGAGTACTGAATAGAGGAAAAGGAAGACTTTTGAGAGACTTGCTAGGGTCACATCTTCAAACAGACAGATTGTGTTTGTTAAACATAAGCTTATAATGTTTCCCCTTTGTATTTTTACATTAAAATGTATAATATTACCATTTAATATTACCATTAATTTATAATATTTCATTTATTATGATGTATTAAATAATATTTAATACATCAATGTTTATAATATTTCATCTTGCTGTGGGTCTTTTTGGCTGTAAGAGAGTTATCTTTCTCTGAATTTCAATTACCTCAGTTTTCCTCTTCAGGGTGCCCTATATGTCAGGTGTTCTGTTCATCCATCACTTTGCTGTGGGAATTGTTCCTCTTCTACGAGTGCAAATTGAGAATGTCAGAAGGGTTTTCCTTCTTGTTTGCAGATATAATATAATGCTGAATATTTTCCTCGTGTGACACAGTTTAGTAATTTAGGGGTCTAGCTGGAAATATCTGATTTGTAGTTTGAAATCTGGAGAATTTTAAATCATGTAACAGCTGTGAACCTTCAGCTGGGACAGCCACTTATGTGTACCCTGCATGAAGGTACTGCTGTTCAGCTGGGCCCTTCACCCTCTTGTCCTGCTCACTTGTTTTGACTTGTTTTGGGTGCTTTAGGAAACAAATTGTGAATATGCCTATAGGGAAGGTGTTTGGGGATTTTTGCAAATCCTCAAGTAGACACTTGCTGTGATAATGTTACTTCCACATGAGCTTTGCCAGAGAGCCTAGCCTGTCATCCTATGAAAACACACTATTTATCTTTCAGTAGACAGGACAAGTATTGACCTGAGCACACAGCACAAGACCTGCAATGCTCACTGAAGTTTTCATGCTGATGATAAATCTAATTAGCAATTAGTAAAAAGACTCTTTTTGCATCAAAAATATAGGGAGGAAAATCAGTATATTCTTATAGACTTCACTTGTGATTTTTAGCTAGCCACTTCATCTTTTTTTTTTAGTTTTAGTTTCAGGGAGAAAAATTTGGCACTTTCTTGTGAAAAGTGCTGTGAAAATGTGAAAACCTTCTCAAAATGGTTCTGCAAATAAAGCAAAATAAACTTGTCTTCTCATAAAAATTACCAGGTTCATAACTTGTTGAAGACAGAGTTTGCCTAACTTAGATTTTATTTTCATTACAACCCAGTGTGAAACAATCCATTTCAGTCAAAAGGCATCATTCCATGATATTTTTTTCAGCTAAACCAGCTGAGATTCAATAGTTGCAATTCAGCCTAGGAAAGGAAGGCTTCCCAAGGCACCCATGTGGAAGTGAAAATTGGCTCTGACAGAATTGTATCACAGGCATATTTGATGGTTATGCAACAAGCATGTGTGACTGAGACTGCTCTCCCTCACTCAGCATGTCACATATTTGGCTAAGAAGAGCCACTTTACGCCTGGAGGCACAACTGCAGTGCCTGTTTTTGTGCCCAGCAGCACTGCCCTCATGAGAGCAAGCATGGTCATCCACCAGCACCCGGTCCTTCTGCTGGTTTAACAAGCCTCTGACTGCTCAGATTCATTCTGAAGGTCTTAACTCCCTGTGTTGGTAGAGGAGATTTTATATGTTTAGGTATATAACTTTCCAGTTGAATCTTGAAAGTACCTTGGGTATTCCAGTAGTTCATCTGAACTGCAGTAAAACTTATGCACATCTCCACTTCTACATAAATGTGTACTTCTTGCTGCTGCATTAAGTCTTCCAGTCTTGGAGTAAAGATCAGAGCTGCTCCTTACACAGTGGGAAGGAGTTTCTTTTCAGCAGTCCTAAATACATCCTAAATTTACAGCTTTCCACAACTGCTTTAGTCCTGTGATACAGAATGTCACCACAATAGAGGTTTTATACCCACAGCTTCCCACAGGGAGGAATGAAACTGGTCCTGGTGGCAGGATTTGCAGTATGTGAGGTGCCTTCCCATCAGATAAAAATGAAATCTAAGGTCTTTATGCTCAGGGAAAATCACTGGCTTAACTTTAGCAAACAAATATATTCCAGAATTTTTCCATATACAAAATCAAGTTGTATGGCACTATCTCTTAAAAAAGTAATCTGCAACTCAGTGATTTTAGTTTGCAAGCCTGTTTGTACCAGATTCTGAACTGAATGGTCTTTTGTTAATTATCTTGTAAGTCTGAGTTAAGTGTGCTACAATTCCCTTCTGAATTTCCCTTATTGAACAATCCATCCCACAGCCTCAGTTACACAGATCAGCTTTATATTATGGTAAAGGTACTTGTAAATATAAATGTAACCTCACGAACACAGGCAGTCGCTAGTCATTCTAGGGACATATTCTTGTATTAGTCAAAAAATGTAAAGATTATTCTAAGTGCATTAAATACTGTTTGTCAGAGTGCACATGTGGAAATAAATTTATCTGTAGTTTGAAGTGATTTCTTATGGAAGCAATTCTCATATAATCAAACTACCAGTCTGCCTCTGTACTGCTCCTCACAGGAACTCTTGTATCTGTTGGCAGGTTTGAGGTGCAATTAGCTTACTAAAAATGAAGAAAATAAGCATATAAATCTTGGAGTTTTTTCCTGTATCCCAATTAAAGAGAAGGCAAACTTCATGCCTTGTTACAAGCTAAAGTATCCCTCCAACCTGGCAGCTTTTGTTACTACTCCCATTTCAGAAGAAGCTTTCATCAGCATTTACATCTCTGTTGAGATACAGATCTCTTTCTTCTTTGGCACGAATACAAGAGAAACCACACATCATTTGATCTCTGGAGCAAATGCTTAGTTTTGTCAGTGCACATTTAGCAGTTAGACGGTGCCTGGGGATAAATGACTGAAATTGTGCTCAGCTTGGGCACCTCTGCTCTGTCTGCTTGGAAGCTTACCTTGCTGGGGCCCAGGCCAGTGGTGAGTCACAGGACAGGAAGGCACACTGCTGTCACCTTTCTCTCATCATTCACTTAAATCCTGTACGTCGTGTGGGGAGCTAAATCCTGGTGGTGTACAGAGGGAATCTTCAGAGTGTGAGAACAGAGTCAGGCTCATAAGGGACGAGCAGGATAAGACACCAAAGTGGCCACACAGAGCCTGAGAGCATGTAGGGACATCCATACCTAGGCATGCAGGGACCTGTATAGTAAAGTGCTTGATGGGTTTGGCAGCAGCCAAGTGTCCATGTTTTACTTCCTGTTCCTGTTCTCTTCACTGGGTTTCATCTTGCCTTTTTTTTTCCTTTTTTTTTTTTCCCAGAAAGGGGAAAACTTCACCTACTTTCTCTCCTGATACTTTACTCTCTGAAAATGTAGATTCTGCCTCAGAAAACAGAAATGACAACCTAGAGAAACCCATGTCATCACGGGAAGACCACAGTAAGATCAGCCTTGAACCCACCCATAACCGAGATCCTTCCTCCTGCCATGTGTTTGTGTCCTAAAGCACACTGTCGTGAAGGCACAGCCTGATGTGTTATTGACTCTTCAGCTCAGTCTTCACCCAGGCAAAGCCCCATTCAAAACAGCGTTTCACAAGAATGAAAATTTGTCCAACACAGACTAAACAGAGATTTTATCAGAGAAGTTATTGCAGTTGGGCTAGAAATGACAGCTGACACAAAAAAAAAAACATAAGGGAAAGCTAGCAGGCTTAGTGCAATCACGATGACTGCTACAAACAGGGGAGGTGTGGCTAAGTTATGTGCCAAAAATGTATCTAGTTGATGCAGCTATTCCCTTCTGATGTCTTCTGTGCCTGAAGAAATGCTATAAATTATATGAAAGTATTTTAACAGAACTTTCTTGAATTAAGCCTGACTTCAGAAGTGTATTTTCCTCTGCTGTCAAATGGTAAAATCCACACATGTAATTTTAAATTTATTGCAGCACATGAAATGTGTGTTTGGCCCACAATCAGTAAGTACAATTCACCAACTATTTTACAAAAGGCTGATTCTTTTTTATTTATATTTAACTGCTGAGTCTCTCTCTCACTCCTTTACATGAAAAGAAGTGACAATGTGCATATTTTCTTGAGGTTTTAGGTCTCTTTTAAAACTTCTGTTAATTCTCCCATGAGCATTTTGATAGCAGGTCAACAATTATATTATGAAACAAGCATGTCTTTCTGCCTCCAAATGACAAAATCAAAACAAAATAGATAAATACTACAAGATGAAAATACTTGTTAATTAAGATCATTAACTATGGGGGTTTTTCATGGTTTTCATCTTTTATTAAGTTTTGATTGAAAATATGAAAGTATAAGTAGTCTAACCTGTAAAATGTGTGTTATCTCTAGAAGGCAACATGGCTTCTCCTAACATCTACAATCATTTTATGTAGTATTATTGACAACAGGAAATCATTGCCTGCTGTACATTTAAGGTCAAAAAATATTGCATCAAGAGGAGGAAAATCTTTTGTTCTGCGTGTCTATATCTCAACTTGAATGTACATGTAATAGGTTTTTTTACATTTCCTCTCTGATATGCCATGATGCTGAATGCAATGTACCTTGGAATATTTACCTCACAATATACTAGAGGATACAGATGTGGAAGTTTAGCATCTTAGAAGTCCATCATCTTTCTTACCTGACTCATACAGTAAAAAATACTTAATGTCTGCCACAGCAAGTGAAAATTAGCAGGGCCTGACATGAATGCTAGCCAGGTTGTGATTTAATGTCTATAAAACGTTTATGTCTATAAAACTCTTACATACCATGTTTTGTAACCGAACTCATGTTTGGGTACTCAGTAGCTCTCCAGAACAGAAACAAGATCCACAGCATGGCTTTGACATCAATTAAGCTTTTCTCATTTATGAGTAGAAACAGGTCAGACTGAATTTTTTTCAGTGTCATGAAGGGTTTTAGTGTCATGAAGGGAGAAGGACTAGGCAGAACTGAAAACAAATGTATTGCACTTACGTTTTTAAGGATTTCCTTGATGAGAACAATTTTTTTCAGGATCCAAGTCTTTCAGAATTTGCAGAGCTTTGAAAGCTCCTTTTTAATAAAGATATGCTGCTTTCATGTGTTTTCAATTCATGCATTCATTCACTCATTCATTCACTCTTCTAAATATTCTGTGTTTGGCAAAATGGGACATAAATTTAGTCTGCAGCTGTTCCCACAGGCTGTTGAGTTTAATTGAAAGTAGAAGTGATCCAGTGTCAAAGTGGGCATTAAAACAGAAGTCTGCTGGAAATCTTGGGCTTGGTGCATGACACGGATAAACTCCCTGGCTGCTGAGCCAAGGCTGTGTCACTGTACGTGTGAGTGGCACCAGTGCTCTGGGGGGAAGGAGTCCCACTCTGCACCCCTCTAAAAAGTGGGGCCTGTGTTTGTCCTAACACAGAAGATTGCTGTACAGAGTTACCAGTGTGCCGCAGCACTATTGAAAACTGTGTTTGGCAAGTGTTTTCTCCGTTTGGCTTTGTCCTTTCATATGTATATGGATAAGCAAATTAAACCCCATTCTTAGTGTGGTAATGGTTGGGCTATGCAAAGCAAAGCAAACACACACAGCAAACAGTGATGCTGGCTCTTACTGACGTTTCAGGTACCAACTTGTTACCAGGTAGGGATTTCCTCGTTGGGACAGCCTGTTTGCATTGCCCATCTAAACTCCACATCAAATGTAGTGCCCTTCGCTCTTCAGCAGTCCCACTTTATGGGTTATTTATTTATCTGCAGAAACCAAAAATCACTACTGGCAAATAATTGTGGCTTGCCTCCTCCACCCTGATGAAGGAGAGGTTCACAGGGCTCGCTTGGCAACGCTGAGAAGGCACATGAGTGAAGTGTGGTGGTAATGTTTTTGCAACAGGCAAGACTTGCAAGGATAGGGAGCATCCTCACGACAGGTTGATTGCTTTAATGGAGAAGAAAATCTTCATACCTGTTGCCAGGCATCCGTGTCTGATCTTCGAGTATGAGCGTGAAAACACCTAAAAACAAAAAACACAGACAAACAAACAAAAAACCCCCCTCAAATCAAAACAAACAAACAAACAAACAAAAACCCCCAAACCCCTGAAAAGTAGAGGAGAGAAGGTGACTAAGGGGTTAAAAATTTCGACAGTTGTATGAGAAGGGACAGCAGTGCAAAGGGGAAAATCCCTGCAGTTCTGAGTGTAAATCTTCTTCCTCCGTGTAGTTAAAAATCCACCTGCTCCTTGCCATGGAAGGCAAGGAAGCAAGCGGCGATAGTACTTCAACACCTTCTTTGCGGGCTGAAGGGGTTTTCTTTGCCGGCCGCCTTTCCTTTGAGAGGACACTTGTGCCCGCTGTGCCCATTCCGTCGCACTGTCACCGCGTCGTTCCGTCCCTCCGCGCCCCGGGAGCCGCCGCCAGTGCCTCCCGCGGGGCTGCCGGCTGCCCCGCTAGCCCTTCCCAAACAGGAGATGTAAGAATTTAATAATTCCTACAATGCGTGCCAACAGGGTTGCAAGAATTTAATAACACGACATACATTTTGATTTAAAAAAAAAATTTAAAAGTGCTTTGTAAAACTAAACCCGGGAGCAGCGTTAATTAACTGTGGAGCAATTTTAATTGTCAGGAACACACTTTCTGCCTTTCACACTCACAAGTTGGTGAAGAGAACACCTGAGCTACCCTGAGAAGTTAAATTTACAAAATATAGAAAGTACTTAGGAGAGTCTTCTCGGGACAGAGTTTTCTGAAATAAACTCGAGGGAAAAAAAAAAAAAAAAAAAAAAAAAAAAAAAAAAAAAAAAAAAAAAAGAGAGAGAGAGAGAGAGAAAAGGCTGTCCCCGAGCTAGCGTTTAACGACATGAATGAGTTTAGCAACTCAGCCAAAAGCCCTTCTCACCCAGTCACCTCCCCCTCCTAGCATCTTTCAAAGAATTCGGGGATGAAACATCTAAAATGAATCCCCAGTCCTTCCCTAGTGGCTGCTTTCGCATTTCCGGGGTCTCTTCATCCGAGTCAAGGACATCGTCCTGCTGCGGCGGGGATTCCCGGCCGCCGCATTTCCAGCCGCCGCGTGAATGCTAGGCAGAGCCTGGGGGGCTGCAGGCACCTTCTCCGTCTCACCTATTTCCAGGCGATTTCACGGAGATTCATTTTCCCAAAAAGGCGTGGAGCTGCTCATCTGCCTGCAGAAACGAATTCTGGACCATTTGTTCTGCAAAAAAATAAGCCCACCGTCCTAAGGAGTGTGGCGGTGTGTCCCTTGGAGGAAAGCAGAGCGCTTCATCCCGGGGGGAGAGAATTGGGCGGCCAGCGCCGCTCCTC